>OX451737.1:1434104565-1434479730 GCA_948472305.1 Vicia faba | reverse complement strand
TTTATATTAGAAAATAAAATATCAAAATCAGAAATGGAATAAAAATGCAAAAATGACAAATATACAAGAAATGGGCCAGGGGGTGTAAAAAGAAAAGTGGGGGGGTGTCAAAAGCAAGCCTGTACAGGCCCAGCCTAGAAACAACTTCATCTTCTTCCCTTGAACAGAAACGCGCGCGCTGTGTATACAAAATGCTATCTCTTGATTCCTTGCTTTTTTGACAAAACTCATAACATGAAACTTGTAGAGCATCAAACAACGAATCTAACCATATAAAAAACTTAAGCTAACTCTCAAAGATCAGAGAGAATTTCTCTGGCCCTAATTCTTAACCTAGTTTTTTCAGAAAGTTCATGAACAAAATTCTCCTAGCATGATTAATATAAATGAAAACTAAGCACATGTATGGTTTCAGGGCTATGAATACAACATCTTTAATTCACAAACCTAAGTCTAACTATTCCTAAATAGAGAGAGTTCATGAAATACCTGTTTCAGTTGACTTCAAGCTAGACAATAAAGCAACTTCCAAGAGTGTTTGAGGTTCTTTTGAGCTTGCCTGAGGTCCACTGAAGCTTTCCCAATGCTTGGTTTGTTTTGAAGTAGCCTGAATCGTGCTACAGAACTCAACCTGCAAAGCTTCCAAACAAAAATGGCAATGTGTGTTAATGGAGTTACAACAACTTATGGATGGTCTGGATAGCTCAGGTATGTTGGTTGGAAGGTGTTTGAAGTAGCTTTGGACAAAACGAACGATGGAATTTGATGGTGGCTTGCAAAATGCAGAACTGGCCCTGTTTTGCAAGAAAATGGGGGGGGGATTTTGTGCACAAGGAGTTTTTAGGGGTCAAGGGCTCGTGCTTCTGGCTTGCTAGGATGTATGAAACTTGTTTAACAACTTTGTTTTAGTTGGTTTTATCAGATGTGAGAGATGCTTTGTTTTTGACAAGTTTTCCTCTTCTTGAAGCAAAAGAGTGGAAGTGAGGTTATAGACTTGTACAGGCCATCCTATCACCTTGCACACAACCCTCTTGGCCCCTCTAATTAGTGGATTTTGTTTGCAGCATAAGATCTGGTTCAATGCTCTAGGATGTTGTTTTGACATAAAGCAAAGTTCAAGCAAAATGGCATTGTTACTTTTTCCATTTAAGGCTTAATCTAGTGTACAATACCCTAATGACCAAGACAATGCCTTGGCTCAATGGATATGAATTAAATTATGGAGTACAAACTGGTTTAGAGGCCTGTAATTGTGAACCAAGCTAGTTATATCAGATTTGGCAAGTGGTATGAACATGTATTGGCCATGGGTCAAAGTGAGTTTTTGCCAACTTCAAGCATTCGATTCTCCCTAACCACAAAGTTGTTTGAGGAGTTCTTTGACAATTTGGAAAGCTTGCAACATGTACTATAATCCATCTTTAAAATTAAACTTGAAACTCCAAGTGGAACTATGTTAAAAATGGCCAAGAAGATGGGTCAAAATCCTGCCTAAACTAGGGCAAAATTTCTCTAAGTTAAAAGTTTTAGATACCCTTGCTCAAAAAATCATACCTTGAGATACAAGCTTCTTTGGAGAAAACTTTGTGAATAAAAGTTGTAAACTTTGTGATGGACTACAACTTTCATGTTGCAAGTTTTGTTTGAATCCATTTGCATATTGGTGCAAAAATGGGACAAAGTTAGGAAAAAATAAGAAAATTTCATAACTTAGAAAATTTCTAAGTTATGAAATTTTTCCATTTTAAACCCTAATTTGCATTTTTGGGTTTCTTGATGAACAAATTTCATAATTTGACATGTCTTGATGAAAATTGACCCTTGGCACTTGATTTTGACCAAAAAGTCAAAGTTTGATTTTTCAGTATACAGTCAAATTTTGATCAGTTGACTGAAAAAATTCATCTGTCAAACCTATGCATTTGAGATCTTTTGAACTTGTTGAATAGGTCAAGACAAAGTCATTAAGTCTTTGAGTCCATGGTTGAGCTTTATTTTCCATTGGTTAGGTCAAACAGTCAAGAATTTCCTTTGTACAGTCAAAACCCCTAAAATGACCATTTTGCCCTTTTGATGATCTGATCAAATTTCTTGTGGAATTGTGATCCAAACATGATCAAATGGTTCATATGAGTTCATAATGTTGATGTGGGTCAAATTTCATGAGGTTTGACTGTCAATTGGCCACTGTTGACTTTTTCCCCAATACAACTGATTTCTAGGTCAACTGTCCAATTGACTGGGCAAAAATTTGAATCAAGGCTTGAAACTTGGTATGGACAAACTTATGAGTCCAACATGAAGTATGAAAGTCAATTTGGGCATTGTAGGTCAAAAAATCACTGTGCAAACTCAAACCCTAATTTAGGTCAACAATGCAAGTAGGTGTCTTGAGCAGAGCAAACCCTAGCTTGATCTTGAGTTCCAAGAGTCTTGTAATGAAAAATGTTGATGAAATGAGAGGGAAAATTTTGGGGTACAACAAAGTTGGGTCCAAAAACCTGCCTAAATTAGGTCAAAATTTCACTAAGTTAAGAAGTTCATGGACCTATATTCACAAATTCATAACTTGAGATCCAAGCATCTTTTAGGAAAAGTTTGTGAATCAAAGTTGTAGATTTCATGGAGGACTATAACTTTCATGTTGGAAGTTTTCTTTGAATCAAAATGAATCATTGTGAAAAAGTGGTGCAAATTTGAGAAAAAATAAGAAAAATTTATAATTAGAAAAATTCTGAGTTATGAAAATTTTCAAATTGAAACCCTAATTTCCAAATTTAGTTTTCTTGGTCAACAAGTTTCACATTTTGACATATCTTGATGAATTTGACCCTTGGTACTTGATTTTGACCAAAAAGTCAAAGTTTGACTTTTTAGTGCACAGTTGACTTTTGATCAGTTGATTGCAAAATTCATCTGTCAATCCAATGAACTTGAGATCTTTTGAACCATGTAATTAGGTTAAGATGATGTCATTGAAACCTTGAAATCATGTTTGAAACCAATTGGTCATTGGATAGGTTAAAAATCAGAAATTGCCCTTTCTCAGTCAAAACCCTAATTTTGACCATTTTGCCCTTTTGATGATTTGATCAAATTTCTTGAGGAGTTGTGATCCAAACTTGATCAAATGGTACATATGAGTCTAAAATGTTGATGTGGATCAAAAATTATGAATTTTGATTGTAAATTGGCCATGGTTGACTTTTTCCTCAATACAGCTGGTTTTTAGGTCAACTGTCCAATTGACTGATCAAAAATGTGGTTCAATGTTTGAAAACTTAACATGAATAATATTAGGGGTCCAAAATTACGTATGAAAGTCACATGAAGCATTGGTGGTCCAAGAATCCTTGTGCAAACTCAAACCCTAATTTTGGGTGATCAGTGCAAGATGAGATGTTTGGAGCTGACCAAACCCTAATCCTGTCTTGAATCAAAGAAGTCTTGTGAGAAAAATCTTGATAAATGAGAGGGAAAATTTTTTGGTACAACAATCACAAATAGAGAGACAACTAAAACATGTTTGATTCTCTGAGAATGACGCATGAAGGCAACATGTAAGTTAAATAAACCAAAGCCCTTGCGCTCATTCAGAAGTACAAAGCCTTCAAGATGGAAGAAAGTGAATCGATTGAAGCTATGTTCTCAAGATTCCAGATTCTAGTTTCTGGGATGAGAGTTTTTGATAAAGGGTGTTCAACTGTTGATCATGTAAAGAAGATCATCAGAAGTTTACCAAAGCAATGGAAGCCCATGGTCAATGCTCTCAAGCTGGCAAAAAATCTCAACAAGATATCTCTGGAGGAACTTGTTAGCTCACTCAGAAGTCATGAGATAGAGCTAGAAGATGACGAGCCTCAGAAGCAAGGTAAGCCTTTAGCGCTAAAATCTAAAAAAAAATATGATTCTAATGTTTTGCAGGCTATGGAAGAAACCTCCGATGGATCCTCATCAGAAGAAGACGAATTTTCTCTTCTCTCCTGAAGAGTCAATCAGTTGTAGAAGCAGAGCAAAAGAAAATTCAGAAACTCCAGGAGAACAGAGAATCAGAATGAATCATCCTTTGGATACAGAAATTCTAAATCCTCCTCTGGACACAGAAAGCCTGAATCTTCTTCAGGTCACAGAAAGTCAAGCAACACAGACATCGTCTGTTATGAGTGCAATGAACAAGAGCACTACAAAAGCGATTGTCCAGGGCTTCAGAAGAAGAAACCCAAAAAGAAGTTCTTCAAGGAGAAGAATAAAAGTCTCATGGAAACATGGGATGACCTAGATACTTCTGACGCAGACACAGAGTCAGAAGATGAAAGAGCCAACATTTCTCTTATGGCCAACGTGACAGAAGATAGTGAATCATCTGGGTCAGAATCAGAATCAGACATAGAAGAGGTATTTCCTGACTTTACTATTAACTTTACTAAAGTTGAATTAGGAAAAAGTCTGAGTGAAATTCTGGAAAGATATCAGCAACTTCGAGTCAAATTCAAGAACCTGGAAAAGGATCTAGTCTTTGACTCTGAAGAAACTGAGAGTCTGAGATTAGAAAATTCTGAGTTAAAAGAAAAAATCTTAAAACTTGAAAATGATTTACAAAAATCTCATAAGGAAACAATCTTAGAGGTTCCCAGTAATGCTGATAAGATCATAAAGGAATATGATCATAACTTTCAGAAGTTTCTGGCTAAAAACATAGATAGAAGCAAGATGGCTTCAATGATCTATGGAGTTAGCAGAAATGGCAGAAAAGGTATAGGATACCAAGGTAAAGTATCCAAACCTAAGAAATTCATGGACTTAGTTATTAAACGCACACCATTAAAATCTCACTTCACCTATGGGCACACACATGACTTGAAATACACCAGTAATGATTATTCTGCTAAACCAAAATTCAAACAGAATTTCGGTAACACTAACAAACAAGGACCCAAAAATATATGGGTACCTAAGGACAAAATTATATATGTAGAAGATATCTTTAACAACAAGACTAAAACACCAGTCATGGTAACTGGACTCTGTATGCTCTCGACACATGACGGGAAGAAAGCATATGTTCCAAAGTCTGGAACTTAAACCTGGAGGCTACGTGGGTTTTAGAAGCAATCAAAGAGGGAAGATCATTGGCTATGTAACAGTAGGTAACGGTAACCTCCCTTCTATTAATAATGTTATGTTAGTAGATAGATTAATGCATAATTTGTTATCCATAAGTCAATTAAGTGATAATGGTTATGATATAATCTTTAATCAAAATTCATGTAAAGCTGTTAGTTAGAAAGATGGATCTATCCTATTTAATGGAAAGAGGAAAAACAACATTTACAAGATAAAACTTTCAGAACTAAAGAGTCAGAACGTAAAATGCCTTCTGTCTGTTAACAACAACCAATGGGTCTGGCACAGAAGATTGGGGCATGTTAGTATGAGAAGAATATCTCAGATTAACAAACTCAATATGGTCAAAGGACTTCCTAATATGAAGTTCAGCTCAGATGCTCTGTGTGAAGCATGTCAGAAAGGAAAATTTGCAAAACCTCCTTATAAAGCAAAAAAATGTTATTTCTACCTTTAGACCATTAGAACTTCAGCACATAGATCTATTTGGACCAGTGAAAACTGCATCCGTTAGTGGAAAGAAGTATGGGTTAGTGATCGTAGATGACTATAGCAGATGTACATGGGTAAAGTTATTAAGATACAAGGATGAGTCACATTCTGTGTTCGTTGCTTTCTATAACCAAGTTCAGAATGAGAAAGATCTTAGAATTGTCAAAGTCAGAAGTGATCATGGTGGAGAATTTGAAAACAAAAAATTTGAAATACTTTTTAATGAAAATGGCATTTCTCATGATTTCTCTTGTCCTAGAACTCCCCAAAAAATGGATTTGTAGAACTAAAGAACAAAACTTTACAAGAAATGTCCATAACCATGATCAATGAGACTAACATTGCTAAGATCTTTTGGGCAGAAGAAATTAACACATCATGTTACATTCAGAATAGAATCTCCATAAGACCTATTCTGAATAACACTCCATATGAATTGTGGGAGAACATAAAGCCCAACATTTTTTATTTCCATCCTTTTGGATGTACCTGTTTTATACTTAACACTAAAGAACATTTGGACAAGTTTGACTCTAAAGCACAAAAGTGTATTATGTTAGGATACTCTGAACGCTCAAGAGGCTATAGAGTATACAACACAGAAACACAGATTGTAGAAGACTCAATCAGTGTTAGATTTGATGACAAGCTTGGCCCTCAGAAGTCAAAGAAGAATGAATCTCTTGCAGATATAGAAGTTGAATTCACATGTGTTGAAGGCAATTCATCAGAAGTTCCCAACGAAGAATAACCAACAACATCAGAAGGAAATGTCACAAACACTACAACAACTTCTGTAGAACATCTCCAGAAAAGACTATCCAGATGTAGCCTAGCTCACCCTGAAGATAAAATTCTGGGAAAGAAGGAAGATCCAATCAGAACAAGATCATCATTCAGAAATTATGAAGAATCTCTCATGGGATTGGTATCTCTGATTGAGCCAACCACTATTGGTGAAGCACTTCTGGACAACAACTGGATTCTGGCTATGCAGGAGGAGTTAAATCAATTCACCAGAAATGATGTATGGGATTTGGTTCCTAAATCAAAAGGATTCAACGTCATTGGAACAAAGTGGGTATTCAGAAATAAACTGAATGAACAAGGAGGAGTCATCAGAAACAAGGCATGACTGGTTGCAAAAGGTTATAATCAATAAGAAGGGATAGACTATACATAAACCTTTGCTCCAGTTGCCAGGTTAGAATCTATCAGACTCTTAATCTCTTTTGCTTTAAATAATGGAATCACTCTCTATCAGATGGATGTCAAAAGTGCATTCATAAATGGTTACATTGATGAAGAGGTTTATGTGCACCAACCCCCTGGGTTTGAAAATTCCAAACACCCAGAATATGTTTTCAAACTAAAGAAGTCACTTTATGGTCTGAAACAAGCTCCTAGAGCTTGGTATGAAAGACTAAGTAACTTTCTGTTAGAAAAGGAATTTACCAGAGGGAAAGTGGACACAACCTTGTTCTGTAAGACATTTAAGAATGGCATTTTAGTTTGTCAAATTTATGTAGATGATATAATATTTGGATCTACTAAACCTTCTCTGGGAAGAGAATTTGCTAAGTCTATGCAGGCAGAGTTTGAAATGAGCTTGATGGGAGAACTCAAATTCTTTTTGGGCATTCAGATCAATCAAACTCCAGAAGGAACTTACATTCACCAGAGAAAATACGTCAGAGAACTTCTTAAGAAATTTGACCTATCAGAGTGTAAGCCGTCAAAGACTCCAATGCATCCCACATGCATTCTGGAAAAGGAAGTGGTAAGTAAAAAGGTAGAACATAAGATCTACAGAGGTATGATTGGCTCTCTCTTATATCTTACAGCTTCAAGTATTGACATTTTATATAGTGTTTTCTTATATGCCAGATTCCAATCAGATCCTAGATAATCTCACTTAACAGTTGTTAAGCGAATTTTCAACTATCTGAAAGGTACTACTAACCTGGGTTTGTTTTATAGAAAAACCAGTGAATATAATTTAGTAGGGTACTGTGATGCTGACTTTGCTGGAGATAGAGTAGAACGAAAAAGCACTCTGGAAGCTGCCAACTTCTAAGAAATAATCTGATCTCATGGACCAGCAAGAGGCAGTCCATAA
This sequence comes from Vicia faba, assembly GCA_948472305.1. Classification (NCBI taxonomy): domain Eukaryota; kingdom Viridiplantae; phylum Streptophyta; class Magnoliopsida; order Fabales; family Fabaceae; genus Vicia; species Vicia faba. The sequence goes on along the minus strand of OX451737.1, from coordinate 1,434,471,995 downwards.
TTGCATTGTCAACAGCTGAAGCTGAATACATAGCAGCTGCTGGATGCAACACACAGATGCTCTAGATGAAAAGTCAGTTTGAAGACTTCAACATATTTGAGAGTAACATTCCCATATTCCGTGATAATACTTCTACAATATGTTTATCTAGAAATCCAATTTTACATTCTATGGCTAAGAATATAGAAATAAAACATCATTTTATTAGGGACTATATTCAGAAAGGAATCCTTACTTTAAATTTTGTTGACACAGACCATCATTGGGATGATGTTTTTACAAAACCACTTTATGAAGATAGGTTTAATTTCATTCTGACACATCTCAGCATGAAATTATGTCCAGAATAAGAGTTTTATTTATATATTCATTAACCCTCAGAACTTTATATTTTCCTTGTGAACATCTGATCAACATGTCTTAAGAAGTTAGGAGTACAGTTGCATCAGAATCTATCTAAGAAGATCTGAACCTTTCATCTCAAAGATAGAGGTGTGCAGTTCACACCATCAACATTTGTCATCCTCTCACAAGCTACCTTCTAAGGTTGAACATGCGTTCAAATTCTGAAGGGTCTAAGGCTCTGATTGGATGAATTAAGACACGTGTCATTGGCAACTGTTTCTTATCTCCACGCAAACCCCTATTTTCAGGTTTCCTAATTGCAATGTAATCATTAATTTGTTTTCTCTTTCTTACTGATTAAGTTTTCAAATTTGTTATAAATACACAATCACTATTACATTCACTCTTCTTGCTTCTATTACTCTCTCTAGTTTTCATTTTGCAAAAACCCTTTTTCTCAAAAATCTCAATCAAACTGTGTGAACAATGGCATCTTCCTCAAGCGTAAAAATTCTTCAAAGTTCTCATGGTTCTTTATCAACATTAGAATAATACGAAGAACCAATAAGAACTTTGCTCACTCCAATCAATTCTCTTGAAGTTCTCTGAGAGATTATCATCGATTTTGAAAGCTTGAAGGAGAATGGATTTGATTTTTCTGAAGATGTAACTGATCAAGGCTGGAACAAGTATTTTGATCGTCTTCTAGGTCCAGTATTCCCCATTCTGGTAAAGTAATTATGGATTCATGCAACTTCCACAAATCATCAAGTTACGTCTTACGTAATGGGGAAGAAGATTGTAATCACTGGAGACTTGATTGGAAAGTTGATTGAGTACAATGGCGGCGAAATTAGGTGCAGGGACATGGCTGAGAAATGTTCTGACCTAAAATCCATAACAAGAGTTATCTTCATTTCTGGACAGCCATCCATCCAGATTAGGGATTTGAAGGATTACTATAGAATATGGGCTAAGATCATTCTGGGATGTATAAACCACAGGAAGCCAACAAGCTCTCCTGACTACATCATTATTGATCAACAGTTTCTGTTGTATTTCATTTCAAAGAAGACAAGAATAAATCTTCCTCACTTGCTTTTCCATCATCTGAGAACAAGCGTGAAGGAAACAAGGGAAGAAGAAAGGACCAAGAGGGACTGGATTCCTCTGGGCAGGTTAATCTCTGATATTTTGACTGAGAATAGATTGATAGAGCATCTGACAGAAGCTCAGTAGATTAGCACACTAGAGGCATGTGTTGGAAAACCCTTTAATGCCAAGAATCTGAAAAAGATGAATATTATTGAAAGCATTAAGAAGGAGCCAACAATTTCCACTCATGAAGTTATCACATCAAGGAGAATCCCTCTGAAATATTTTCCTTCACCAAAAATTGTGGTCAGATACTTAAAAGCTTGCAAGGAGGGTGGAGCTGCTCCAGAACTTAATATTCGTGATTTGCATAAGAAAGCTCTAGATGTTGTGTTAAAGAAGTCCAGAAAAAGAAAAGCAGTAGGAGAAGGATCTTCTAAGAGAACTCCCAAAGCTGCTAAAAAGAAAAGTAACACTTCCTTTATTTCTGTTGTAGAATCAATAGCTTTTCCAACATCTGAAACACTCCCCTCTCAACCAACAGAAGATACCTCACCTCAAACTTTTCAAGACTTTGATATAGAGTTTTATCCTTCTGTAACCCTTTGAAACTTCTTAAACGAACCTCACTCTCCCAATCCAAATCTAGAACAAAATCAGCCACAACTTGAAAGAGTTCTTTCTGAAATTGATCTATTTGATCAATATGTTCAAACTCCTATCCCAGAAAATCCAAACCTTCACACTCCTTAACCAGAAAATCCAAACCTTCATATACTCCCCAAACTGAAAATCCAAACTTTGAAACCACTCAACCAGAAAATCCAAACACTACAGCAAACCAACCAGAAGATTCTTTCACAGATTCTGATACCACCACCCATATTCCTGGAATAACATAACCTTTTATAGTTCGTCAACCTCTCTCCATTCTAGACATTCCAGAAATAACATCACTTTATCATTCCACTCCATCAAACACACCTCGCTCACCAATCATCATTTCTGATTCACCTACTCCCTCTCCTATTAACCATCCAGTTGATCACCTCAGAACTATCATTGACTTAGAAGCGCTGGACCACCTAGCCTCAACCTCTCATAAAATTTCCATTCCCAAATCTAAAGCAACAATAACCATAATAAATGTTGGAAAGAACTTATTGATTTTTGAAACATAATTAATGGAATGGGTTAACTCCTTGAAGCAAGCAAGTCTAAAAAATTCAAATCCTACTGCTTCTGATTCTCATTGGGATCGGTTCAGAAGATGGTTCAAATCAGAGTCCCAGAAGCTCGAAGAATTAAGTTATGAACTGGATCAACAGAACTTTAGTGATCAGCTGAAAGCTTTCAAAGATCAAGTTATGAGTCACTGGGAAAAGAAATCGATTCTTCTGCTGGACAATGCTCCCTGGAAAGAGCACCAACCTTCAGAAGTTATTGAACCATGTTTTGATAGTCTCCCTCTGGCTATTACTCAAGAAAAGGAAAAAGAAACTGAAGAAGCAATTGAATCAGAAAATGCTGCAGAGTGTTCTGAAAGACTTGTATTCTCTGAAGATACACCAGCTCCATCTTTGGTCATGCAAACTCTGGAAGAGTTAAAGAAGGAGAATGTTGTAATCAAAGAAAGACTGGATAAGCAAGAAGAAACAAGCAAAGAAATCAAGGAAATGATGGGAAAGCAAGAGGAATCAAGCACTCAGATTAAGAGCTTGCTGGAAGCGTTGTTCGCATGACTTCCCCCTCCATATTAGATTTTTTTAAACTTGTTTTCTGCATTCATTATCTTGTTACATATGGTGCTGAAAATGTTATTGAAATCTGTTTTAATATAAATCATCCTTTTTTACTCTGAATTTTGTGATTATATTTCTTTTTGATTCCTGAAAAAAAAAGGGGGAGAACGTAAGATATTTTCAATAACAGTATACCGGAACAAGGTCTCAAACATTCTGAATATCTTAACTTCTCATTTTTACTGAAAGCATAACAGGAACAAAACTCTGATAAATACAGAAGGAGATGCATCAAAAGCTCTGATCATAATGAACTTAAGGGAAGTAATTCATCTATATCTGAGTACTCAACTCAGGGGGAGACTCTCTAAAGCTTTTTGTTCTATCTATTTTTATTGAAAAATCCTAGTTTTTGTCATCATCAAAAAGGGAGATATTGTTAGAATATAGTTTGATTTTACAACCCTCGTAAGAGTTTTGATGATAACAAACACAAAAAACAAATATGAACTCTAAAATTATGTTCTATTTTGTAAAGAAGTTCTGAACGGAAGTGGATCAGAAGTTAAGCTACAAAGGTGTTCATGTTGTGTACTGTTGGATCCTAAATTCGACACGCACGTTCTATTATCATATAGATCATTAATTATGAGTTAGAAGAGTTTCCTACACAAGAAGGCTTCGATCAGCTAATCACATCGAAGGCTTATCAAAGAATGACAAGATACTTAGAGAAATTTCTCTAAGTTGGAATCATGTTATTTTCAACGTTGAAGGAGCAACCTTTCGATCAAGGTCCCTGATGCCCAAGATCGAACGATTTGAATTTCGAATTCTTGGAGGGAAAACGGTTCCCAGCAGTTACAAAGCGCAACGTGGCGTGGAAGGAGGCGTCGAGGGTTGTGAACGTGCCTTGTGGTGTCACCTCGAAGTGATGTAACTGCCCAGCAGTTACTTAGGATTTTTAGTATAAATACTAAGTGTTCACATAGTTATTAGGGGTGTTCATCATTGTATACAAGTTACTCATTTAGATTCAAGTACACAGCGTGAGAGAAAGAATCATTGAGAATGTATGTGTGAAACAGCATTTACCTTAATCGAAATCTTTTACATTCAAGCAATTTATCGCTTTCACTAATTTATCTCAGTCGAAGTCATTTATTTAACAAGCCTTTAATGCTTTTATTTACTTTATCAAGCTTTTCTCCATGCAATTTACTTAAAGTGTCTCTACCTTACTTGCGTTAATCACCATTAGGATTAGCCGAAACTCTCTATTTCAAAGTATTTAAACGATAGAAATCAACCATGTCTTAGGATCAATCTGATCGATCCTACGAGTCACTAAATAAGTTACCTTTTGGAAGATCAGCGGTTGTTTACCATTTTTCACGGTAAACAAATTGGCACGCCCAGTGGGACCTTGTGTTGATTTTACGAGTTTAATCGTTTTTTTATATAAAATATACTCCTTTTTCGAGAGTATTGCATGTTATTGAGAAGTGGTAGAATATACACCAACGAAACCAATACTAGGAGAAGAAGTAGAGAAATGGCGAATCCGCCAAACAATGGAGAAAACCCACAAACAAACGTGGGAGCGACGGTTATCCCAACCATAAGCGAAGTGGTAACCGCTGGTTCAACGCCAGCAGTAACAGTGACACAAACGGGGCCAATACCTTCATTTACAGGCCCTAGAATGCCTTTGGGAACTCCCCCACCAAGGGGAAACCAAGGAACCAGACCATATGTTCCCCCAGGTTTTTCGACAGTCTGGTTAAATCGAGAACCACGCTACGGCATGCCAACTTCTAAATTGACTAGCCTAACGAACGTTGCGTCCACCTTTTCAAAACCTTTAGTGAGCGCCTCTTCGCCACTCCAAGGCTTTGGAGTTGGTATGGCGAACATGGGTGGGAACCAACTCTTAGGAGGAACGTCCCACGTAATGCCTGGCCTTACGAATGCCTCGATAGCAGTCTTGAGGCAGCAAATGGACGAAAGCAACCACGACATGGTTCAAATGTTGGCGCAAACTTTAAGTACAGTGCTAAATCCTCTAATACAGAATACCAACCAGTCGAATCAGCAAATGAAAGCGCAAATGTCGCGTCTGGATGACTTTTTTGGGGTACCCCAACCCATTCGACAACCCCAAAGGGTACAGATAAGGGGAAACCAAGGCATACTTCTAGAGGAAGAAACCACTATTAACCAAGTCCAGCAGCCTGTCGAAGAGAACCTTAGGGTACAAATGGAACAACCCGGGGTCGAAGAGTCGAGAATCGTAGCCCCGGAAATAAGGATGGTTAATAGAAACCAAAACACTGACGAAGTAGTTCAGCAAATCCAATACCAGAATGTTGGTTTAGAGAATAACTTGACAGCCGTGATTGAAAGAATCATGATGAAAAACGGGATGAATACGGGCTTCCGTAGGCCCAACTTCACATCCCCGCTGTCGGAATATGTGTTACAAACGGACTTGCCTCCTAGATGCAAAGTCCCTAAGTTCACTAAGTTTTCAGGGGACATGACAGAATCCACTGTCAAACATGTGGCAAGATATTTAATCGAAGCGGGAGAAATCTTAAACAATGAGAACCTAAGGATTAAGTATTTCCCAGGTTCTCTAACAAAGAATGCGTTTACTTGGTTCACAACTCTCCCCATCCCCCCCCAATTCGATCCACCATTGGACCCAGTTGGAGAGATTGTTCCATGAGAAATGCTACATGGGACAAACCAAGATAAGCTTGAAAGAGTTGGCTAGTGTAAAGAGGAGATTCACTGAGCCTATAGACGAATACCTAAATAGGTTTAGATTGCTCAAGGCAAGATGCTTTACGCAAGTGCCAGAGCACGAGTTAGTCAAAATAGCCGCTGGAGGTCTAGATTACTCCATTAGGAAGAAATTAGACACTCAGTACCTGAGGGACATGGCCCAATTGGCCGATAGGGTTCGACAGGTAGAACGCCTTAAAGCTGAAAAAGCTAGGGCAACGAAAACTCATAAAAGAGAAAAGATAGCATATGTCGAAATGGACGATGAAGATCCAGAAACATTCGACGAACTTATAGCCGTCGAGGAGAGTGAGGTCGATTTAGCTGAGTTAAAACGAGGGCCACCATACTCTTGCAAATTACAAGTCCCCTCAAGTGGAAAAAACCCCACTGAGTCTGAAAAGGCCAATGATAGGTTCCCTAAAAAGACTTACAGTTTCGATATTACGAAATGTGATGAAATTTTTGATTTACTTGTAAAAGATGGCCAAATGATAATACCCCCAGGGGTAAAAGTGCCTCCTCTTGATCAAAGAAAAAAAAGAGGCTATTGTAAATATCATAACTTTCTGGGCCATAAAACATCTCAATGTTTTCTTTTCAGGGATCTCGTGCAAAATGCTATCAAAGAAGGGAGGCCGAAGTTCGCTGACAAGGCCCCCGTGAATGTGGATTCGAGCCCTTTGCAGGCGGAAGCCCACTATGCTGAACCCTCAGGGGTAAATGTGATCGAAGCTTCCAGGAGTTAGGTGAAAAGGCCAGGGATAACTATGGTCGAAGTCACCAAAGATCATATAAATATGCCAATATTTGGCAGTTTTTCTGGGAACCTTTCTAGAAAAACAATCGAAGCAGTCCAAAAGGCCACTGAGGGCCCAAAACTGGAAACAGGTGGAGTCTCAAAATGTGGAACTAAACTCACTTCCTACTTGGCTGCGGTGCAAGGCCAAACAAAAGACCTGGAGGCTCAAATGAAGCAAATGACTCTTGCTACTAAAGACAACATGAATGTCAACATGGTCGAAATCTCTGAATCAAAAGTTTCAGAGGAAGCCATCAGGCAAGAGAAAGCAATTAGAACAGCGTTCCCCCGAGAGAACGAAAATCTGGAAGAATTCTTGCAACGATGCCAGAAGAAAAAATCAGAAGTAATGTTGTGTCCTCGATGCAGCTCTATTTTTGACAAGAAAGCTGCTGAACACATCGAAGGTGTGAGAGCAGCAAACAAAAAATGGAGCAGAAATGCCAAAACAAGTGCGGGCTCTGATGTTCGACACGATCCTAGAAGAACCTATCAAAAGGGTTCAAGTCAGGAAAATAGGCCACTAACTTTCAGGCCTCCAACCAATGTGTCAGTCGATACATGTCTCAAAACATCGAGTCGAAAGAGACCCAACGAAGAAAGGTGGCATTCCTTTGAAGTGTCAAGAGGTTCATCTTTGACACTCAAGAAAGAACCTCATGTAGGTGCCACCAAAGTTGCTCAAGTATCGAGTAACTACAAGGGAAAGAACCCAATGTCTCGATCCCAATGGAGAAGGTACCAAAGGCGGAGCAAGGCTGAGAGAGAGGCTGCCAACGAACCAAAACCAGAGTCGAGCTCAAATGTCCCCCAGCGAAAGCAAAGAAAGCCTTTGGAGAGGGAACCAGTGGCCAATAGATTGGTATGGCCTGATCAAGACGAAGCTGGTGACAAAGATAGCTCAGAGTCCGACGACACATTAGACATCATGATAAATGTAGTTTCGGTCTTGCCAAGAGAATTCGACCGCCAAATGGAAGTCGAAGCAAACGTCTGGGAAGTCGAACAAGAGATGGCCATGCATAGACCAATATGCTACTTTGTCATGGGTAAGGGCTGCACTGAAAAGCAAAATGGTTTCTTCGAACCACCAACTGAGGCGATGAAAAGTCACCTCAAGCCTTTATTCATAAGGGCAAAGCTCGAAGAGGCCACTGTAAACAAAATCTTGGTGGACTGTGGGGCGACTATCCATATAATTCCCCACTTCATGCTAAGAAAAGTAGGCAAGAATGATGAAGACATTAAGCCTTATAATATGGTCCTATCGAAATACGAATGCGGAATAGGGACCACCATGGGTGTGATTCAACTAGACCTCAATGTGGGATCCATCCTTCGACCAACCATGTTCATGGTCATATCGGCTAAACCAAATTACAACCTACTATTAGGCCGAGAATGGATACATGGTGTCGGAGCAGTACCATTGTTGATGCACCAAAGGGTGATATTATGGCGTCCCGATGGGATTGTCGAGAATATAGAAGCGGATCAGAGCTACTACTTAGGCGAAGTTAATCACCTAGGGAGAGCTGACTTCGACAAAAATTTGGCTCACATTGGGCCATGTCCAGCACCTGACTTCGACATGGCGCCAGCGCCAAATGCTTTTTGTTCCTTGTACTTGCATCCTGATCATGGGTTTCAATGGGATAAAGAAGAATTGTCTCACATTGATTTCAGTGGGCTAACTAACATCCAGCCAACTGGTTGGGGAAGCGAATTCAGTGATAATGACTGAGTCGCAAGTGTTACAGCGAATTTCGGCTTACGTAGCCGAAACAAGAATGATAGCGGCTCTCGAAGCCGAGGTAAAATATTTGGCCACCAAGGCCAATGACCAAGTACTACCTTCTGCAGGTCCTGGAAAAGATTTCGACACAGAGCCACCAGATATAGGTCATGGAAAAGATTTCGACCCAGAACCTCCCGATATCTCGACAGAAGGAATGCAGGAACAGAGGCTCGACGCCATCTACGACGATGATCCTTTGGGTTTCGAAAAGGACCCCCTGGCGAACAACATCAAAATGTTAGCACAGGATCCTTTAGAAGAAATCGACTTGGGCGAAGGGTTAGATAAAAGACCCACTTACATCAGTGCCAAAATAGACCCAGAGCTCAGGGTCGAAGTGATCCAATTACTGAAGGAGTTCAAGGACTACTTTGCATGGGATTACGACGAGATGCCTGGTCTCGACAGAAGATTGGTAGAACTTCAGTTGCCAATCAAACCTAGGAAAAAGCCTGTCAAACAAACTCCAAGACGCTTCGCTCCAAAAATACTGTCGAAGATCAAAATGGAAGTCGAAAGACTGCTGAAGTGCAAATTCATACGAACTACGAGGTACGTCGAATGGATTGCAAACATTGTGCCGGTTATTAAGAAAAATGGTACATTTAGGGTGTGCATAAATTTCAGAGATCTGAATGCTGCAACACCCAAAGATGAATATCCTATGCCTGTGGCGGAAATGCTTGTCGACTCTGCCGCTGGCCACGAGTACCTGAGAATGCTCGACGGTTACTCATAATATAATCAAATTTTCATTGTTGAAGAAGATGTGTCGAAAACAGCTTTTCGATGCCCTGGGGCCTTAGGCACTTACAAATGGGTAGTAATGCCTTTTGGCCTAAAAAACGCTGGGGCAACATATCAGCGAGCAATGAACTCTATCTTCCATGATTTTATTAACACTTTCATGCAAGTATATATTGACGATATTGTTGTAAAATCTGTTTCCAGGAAGAACCATATAGACCACCTTCGACAATCATTCGAAAGAATGAGAAAGCATGGTCTGAAGATGAACCCTTTGAAGTGTGCGTTCTGTGTGAAAGCTGGAGATTTCTTGGGCTTTGTCGTCCACAAGAAAGGAATCGAAATCAACCAGAACAAGATAAAGGCAATCTTGGAAGCGAAAGCGCCAACGAACAAGAAGGAACTGCAATCTCTGCTAGGCAAGATAAACTTCTGAAGGAGATTTATATCTAACCTAAGTGGAAAAGCGCAAGCCTTCTCACCCTTACTTCGATTGAATAAGGAAGGGTTCGAGTGGGGGCAAGAGCAACAAGAAGCCTTCGACAAGATCAAAGGGTACCTCACCAAGCCACATATTTTGGTGCCTCCTTGTAGAAATAGGAGTATGAGATTGTACATAGCTGCATCTGACAAAACTTTGGGAAGCATGTTAGCCCAAGAGGATGAAAATGGAGTCGAAAGACCCATTTACTACCTTAGTAGAGTTTTGAACGATGCAGAAACTAGATATAGCGAAGTTGAAAAATTATGTCTATGTCTTTATTTCTCTTGTACAAAGCTCAAACAGTGTATAAAACCAGTTGATGTGTATGTTTCGTCCCATTCTGATGTTTTCAAATACATGTTGTCGAAACCCATCTAGCACAGTCGAATTGGCAAGTGGGCGCTAGCATTAACTGAGTATTCGTTAACCTTTATGCCTCTCAAGGTAGTAAAAGGATAGGTGGTAGTAGACTTTATAGTCGACCACTCAATTCAGGTACAAAATATAAATTACTTGGAGATAAAACCCTGGAAATTTTACTTCGATGGTTCCAGCCATAAAGTTGGAACAGGAGTAGGGGTCTTAATTATTTCTCCAGAAAAAATTCCAACAACATTCAAGTACAAGATAGAAGGTACTTGTTCGAACAATGAGGCTGAATATGAAGCTCTAATTACTGGCCTTGAAATATTGTTGGAATTGGGGGCAACTCGAGTCGAAATAATGGGAGACTCAGAGTTAGTCATTAAGCAAATCACAAAAGAGTACAAATGTACAAGAGAAAATCTCATTATGTACTTTGTGATAGAAAATCGTTTATTGAAAAAATTCGAAGTGGTTAATATTCGACACATACCTAGATTGGAAAACCAAATAGCCAATGATTTGGCACAAATTGCATCTGGGTATAGGATTTCAAAAACGAGATTACAAAGAGCAATCAAAGTCCGAGAAAAAATGACAGCAACCAGCTTGTCTCCAACTGATTTGGAATCGACAAGACTAGGATATGCCGATCAAAGGGAGTTCGAAATTTCGTTCATAGACAGTTTATCGGAGCAAGATTGGAGGAAACCCATTGTAGATTATCTACAAAATCCAGCAGCTTTGACAGAACGAAAAATAAAATATAGGGCGTTAAGTTACGTACTCATGGGGAATGAGTTGTTTAAAAAAACGCCTGAAGGGGTATTATTAAAATGCTTAAGCGAAACCGAAGCATACATAGCCCTTTCGACTACGCATGCTGGAGCATGTGGGGCTCACCAAGTAGGTCATAAGATGAAATGGTTGTTGTTTCGACAAGGACTATATTGGCCCACTATCTTGAAAGATTGTGTCAAGTTCGCGAAGGGTTTCGAGGAATGCCAAGACCATACTGGTATCCAACATGTACCAGCAAGCGAGCTTCACTCAATAGTGAAACTTTGGCCTTTTAGAGGATGGGCGTTGGATCTTATTGGAGATATTCGACTAACATCATCAAAGAGCCAGAAGTATATACTGGTAGGCATTGATTATTTCACTAAATGGATCGAAGCTATCCCTTTAGTCAACGCAGACCAAGAAAATGTCATTGAATTTATTCAAAAGAACATTATCTACAGATTTGGAATCCCTGAGACTATAACAACTAATCAAGGGTCAGTGTTCACTGGTCGAAAGATGCAGGAATTTGCGCAAGAAACAGGCTTCAGACTCCTAACATCAACGCCTTATTACGCGCAGGCAAATGGTCAAGTCGAAGCGGCGAATAAAATAGTGATTGGCCTGATAAAAAAGCATGTAGGAAAGAAGCCAAAAAGTTGGCATAAAACGTTAGACCACATCTTGTGGGCTTGTCGAGCGTCCCCAAAGGAAGCCACATGTACAACACCATATCGGCTAACTTACGGTTATGACGCAGTACTGTCAGTAGAAATTTGTCTTCAATCAGCAAGGGTTCAAAGACATCAAGATATTCCCCTTGAGGTTTATTGGGATATGATGTTAGACGAATTGGTAGATTTAGACGAAGAAATACTACAAGCTCTCGACCTACTGAGAATTCAGAAGAAAAGAGTGGAAGACTCTTACAAAAATAAAGTAAAACCTAAGGCATTCTCGCCTGAAGAACTAGTTTGGAAGGTAATTCTTCCCATGGATCGAAAAGATCGAAGCATGGGAAAATGGTCACCCAAATGGGAAGGACCCTTCAAAATTATTCAAACTTTTTCGGGTGGAGCATATGAGGTCGAAGAGTTAAGCGAAGATAAAAGACTCTTGAGAGTAAACGGAAAATATTTGAAAAAATATAAACCTATGCTCCAAGAGATCAAAATAAATAACAATTAATGATTAAGTTACAATAAAGCCAAAATGGAAAATAACATTGATAAGCCAAAATGGCTACAAAAATTACAGAATATTCGAGTACATGGTCAATGAAGTACAGAACAAATTAAAAAGGGACGGAAGCTTTGAGACGAAGATATTTTGCTCGCTGTAACTCCAGTCGTTTGTTGCACAAGGCATTCTCCTGAGAGATTTTGGCAATCTGGTCATCTAGAGTCTGGGCCCTTTCAGCGAACTCTAGGCCTCGAGAAACTTCATCTTAGTTCTCCGCGTCTGAAACAGTCGAAAGAAGTTCTTCCTTGCGCTCAGTATTAGTGTTTAACCTGGCTTCCAACTCCTCGACCTGTGCTCGTATAGAGGCATTATCCTGATCGATGGCTTCGATTTCCTGTTGCTTGGACGTTCTCTGTTTCGACAACTCTTTAATTCGACAGGTCGATTCAGCTACTTCAGTCCAAGCAACAGAACTCTTGCCATGCAGTGTTTCGAGTTGGTTGTTGAACCCCCTTCGACGATTGTAATCCGCAGAGGCTTGGTCAATAATGGAGTATAACTCCAAGATGAAGCTGGAAATCTCTGGAGAAACAACAAGCAAATCGACTGCACCCAAGACAGTCCCTAAACAAGATTGGGCAGTAGGATCCCCCTCCAAAGCCTTCATTAGGTCCTTCTTGAAGAATTGAGCCTTAACTTTCTTCAAGGCCTCATCGAGAGGAGAAGTCGAAGTAGACTTCCCTGATGCAGTAGAAGCATCATGACTAGGGTCATATGAATTTTCTCTGCTCTCGACGATGGTGTTCAGATAGCCAATTGGATCATTTTGCTTCAAGAGAGCCAAGTCCTCTTTAGACCTGGGTTTGTCGAGGTAACCTTTTCTGCGGCATTGTTGGCTTGGGGCTTAACATTTTCAGCAGCATCAGCGTCAACATGACCCTCTTCATCATGTTGCTCTTCTGTCTCGTTGACCACTTGAACCTCTTCCTGGTGGTGCTCCTCAGGGGCACCCCCTGTCTCAGCAGGAAACTCATTATCCACCAGTTCCTCTTCGCGTTGTCTACTATGGTCAGCAGAGTCCTGCGGCTCCGAAGTTTGATTCACTTCGTTAGCAGAACTGACGAAAGAAGAAGGATTGTAGGTGGGTTCCCCTGCGCTGTTTACGAAGGTACAGGAACCTTCGACATGATACCCAGCTGGCGCTGAAGTGCCAGCCGTTTCCTGAAAGTAGAGGGAAAAAAACTCTGATTAGAGAGATGCACAATCGAAGGTGATCATCGACACTTAAGTTAAAAGTGGTCAGAGACATTACCTGTAAAGGAACCTCAGCCCCAGGGCTAAAGTTGTCGCTCTCAACAGGATTACTGAGCAAGACATTTAGCTCCTCCTCCGTGGGTTCTTCGATAATCACAGGGGGCAGCCTGGGTTTATTCCCTGTGACTTTAGTTCTTATCACAGGTCGAGGTTCAGGAGCAGGAGCAGCCTTTTTCAGCTTTCTCCGTTTGAGAGGAACAGGAGGAGATTCCTCCTCTTTGCCACTCGAAGTTTCGACTGTTAATATGGGTCGCTTCTTAGGCGCAGGTTTCTGAAAATCCCAAACGGAGTCGATTTAAAACACAGCATCGAAAACCAGGATGTTTAAAACCAAAGAGGGAAACAAGGAAAAATTGTTACCTGTACTAGAGGTTTTGCAGAGGGACCTCCACCCTGGTTGCTGTCTGTGGCCTTCTTAGCCACAGGTTTTCGAACAACTGAAAGAGAAACGTTTATAAGTTATAATTGACAGATATAAGTCGAAATGAAAAGACAAATATAATTTGAAGAGGGAACGTACATTTCATTATTTTATCGAGGACCATGACGAAGGACTTCTTGAGTTCATCTGCAAAGTCCTTCTCGTCGAAGAACTCTTCAATGTAATATCTCTTCCACCAGTCTTCAAAGGCTGGTGAACAGAGGAAGTTGAGTTGGTAGTCGAACAATGATAGTACGGTCCGACCAACGTACCTACTAATATGCCTAGTAGCGGCGTCTTCAGAGTAGTCATTAGAAAAGAACAACAATGATTTCTCCCAAGGATAAATCGGAGAAGGAAGCGATTGGATAATGCCAAATTGTCGAGAGACAAGATTCGACTGGTAGGCAATCAGGCTCAGCTGATTTTTCGAACTCTTGAAACGCAATGGCATTATCCTTGGGGTGAGAAACGCTTCCCAGATCGTTGTATGCTCTTCGAAGTGAGGATCCTATGATGATTTAGGATGGGGCATGGTAAACCATCCTGGACCACACTTTCGACCGGCGAAAGGGGCCATGTTCGAAGTGAATTCCTTCCTCCCCGCAAACATCTGAATGAAGTTTGCGAAGGTCTTTTGTAGTTCCAGCCCATCCTCAGTAGGAGTCAATAAGGCGAGCCTGGTGCCTTCAACGCGCCTTCTGGCTATCTCAGGAGCCTTTTCATTTATTTGAGTCTTCTGGGGTAGAAAAGACTCGAAAGTGGCATTCAGCCAGAGTTGAAGTAGCCAGAAGGGACCAGCAAGCAGCAGGCTGGCTCTATTTTCGATTACTTTTAATTGAGCCGCTCCACTACTTATCGACTCGTACAAGTTCGCCAATATTAATTCGACCAAACAGATGTTTTGGCCGTGATGAAGCTGAGTAGCAAGGGTGACCATATTCTTCATCACCTGCAGGGATTTCGTGCAGAACACGAAGCGCAACAGCCAAAGGGCTAGAAATGCGATGTGCTTCACATCAGTCACTACAGCCGTTGATTTGTCGTGGTAATGACTGGTGTAAGTGGTGTAGGTGGGTTTGGTAGCATAAAACCTAATCTGGTCTTCAGACATTTCCTCTGGGTCGAAGTAGTCCCCAGTTGGTCGAAGGCCAGCAATTGCAGCCACATCGAAGAGAGTGGGCGTAACCATTCCACAAGGCAAGTGGAAGGTATAGTGAGTGTAGTCCCAAAACAGAAATGAAGCTACCAGCATGTCGGGACAGTAGTTATGACCATTTTTGGACAACATGACCAGGTCATAAATGCCCATGCCTTTCCAAATCGAAGCCTGGCACTCCTCCATCTTGTTGAGCCAAGCGATATATTCTGGTGTAAGGCTAGGGCTAGATCGAAAAGCCCCAACCCCCCTGTTAAAAAACCGAAGATCTATTTTCTCTTTCGCAAGATCTTCAGTATCATCTTTCGCCTTCTTTGAGCACCCAATGGGTTTGAGTGCCTCATGCGCGGGGAAGAAACCCTCAATTTTTGTGGGGTCAGTAATGCATGTTGAGAGAGGGCCTGACATGGCAAAACCCTGGTTGGAATACCCAACGGGATTCAGCAGTTGAGAGCCATAGTTTTTGCGCTCAGCATCACCCATGGGTTCAGGAACCCATCGCATTCCCATAGAATTAACTACCGGAGCAGTTGAGAAGGTTTCTGGTTGAGCAGTCTTGGAGAGGATGCTAGCTCTTGGGGCATTGGGAGCACGAGTACGTGAAGCCATTTTTGGTTTAAATGAAGGTGAATGAAGAATAAAGATTACTGGGTTTGGAGAGGAAGAAGCAAAGGGCTGTTTGCAGAAGATTTCGTTCGATCGAAGGTTTGGATGCGAGAAAGCGTAAAGAGTCCAAATGAAGCACTTAGTGTTATTTATAGTGATTGGAAAATCACAGGGCACGAGGTCATTTAATGCCACAGACGAGAGTGGGGCGCGTGGCACGCATTGGCACTGTAACCGTTCTGGAAAACAGAAACGTTGCAGCATGCTTCCTCGATTTCAGAGAATGGTCATAATGACAGCGTATGAAAGGCCATCGTGCGTGCGAAGTGCCTTACTGAAGTGACATCTTGGGAAAAGTTGAAATGATGATTTTTTGAGATTGTCAGATGGTTGGTAGGAGATGAAAAGCGCACAAACTAATTTGTGGCTGAGAGTGAAGGACAGGTGTCGAATGGAATATCAAAGAATGCCTCCTAAATTCTTGGGGGGCAATTTGTTGGCTCCTAAATTCGACACCCACGTTCTATTATCATATAGATCATTAATTATGAGTTAGAAGAGTTTCCTACACAAGAAGGCTTCGATCAGCTGATCACATCGAAGGCTTATCAAAGAATGACAAGATACTTAGAGAAATTTCTCTAAGTTGGAACCATGTTGTTTTCAACGTCGAAGGAGCAACCTTTCGACCAAGGTCCATGATGCCCAAGATCGAATGGTTTGAATTTCAAATTGTTGGAGGGAAAACGGTTCCCAGCAGTTACCAAGCGCAACATGGCGTGGAAGTAGGCGTCGAGGGTTGTGAACATGCCATGTGGTGTCACCTCGAAGCGATGTAACTGCCCAGCAGTTACTTAGGATTTTTAGTATAAATACTAAGTGTTCACGTAGTTATTAGGGGTGTTCATTATTGTATACAAGTCACTCATTTAGATTCAAGTACCCAGCGTGAGAGAAAGAATCATTGAGAATGTATGTGTGAAACACCATTTACCTTAATCGAAATCTTTTACATTCAAGCAATTTATCGCTTTCACTTATTTATCTCAGTCGAAGTCATTTATTTAACAAGCCTTTAATGCTTTTATTTACTTTATCAAGCTTTTCTCCATTCAATTTCCTTAAAGTGTCTCTACCTTACTCGCGTTAATCACCATTAGGATTAGTCGAAACTCTCTATTTCAAAGCATTTAAACGATAGAAATCAACCATGTTTTAGGATCAATCTGATCGATCCTGCGAGTCACCAAATAAGTTACCTTTTAGAAGATCAACGGTTGTTTACCATTTTTCACGATAAACATGTACGTAGACTGATATCAGAATGTTCTGATAAATGAAGATCAGAACTTCCGCTAAAGAGAAAGACATCTTAACTCTGAATGGAAGTCTATGCCGCAAACAGGACATCATGATTCTGACCTTCCAAGTTCTGAAGCAAAGCAGCAAGCATATTCCTTATGTTCTGAAGCATTACTATTCCATCAAAGATCTATCAATTGCAATGGCTACAAACAACAAGGATCTTCATATTAAGAAAAGTGCATTAACTGTCAATTATCAAGTTTCCATTTGCACAAGATTTTTGCGCCTATTTAAACAAGCAACAAGGTTAAATCATTCACGATTTACGACACTGCTAATAGACAATCTCAAAACGCTGCAACTGCATATTCATACTATTCTCTAAAATTGTGTAATACATCACAAGTTTGTGATACCATTTTTGTAACAAAAAACATCTTGTACACAGATTAATTCTTACTTTTGTTAGAGAAATTCCTTGAGATAAACTGGGTTGTGGTTGTACTCAAGAAGACTTTGGCAGTTCTCAAAGTAGATTTGTAATCAGTTTGATTAGTGAATTAAGACCTCGTTGGAGAGAGGAGAAATCACCTTGGCGGGTGGACTGGAGTAGTTAGATATCAAGCGAACCGGGATAAAAATCATCGTGTCATTTGCATTTGATTTTAAAGTTTCAATTCAACCCCCCTTCTTGTGTTTTTCACTTCTTCATTTGGCTCCTTCAAATGCCCTCAAGCCTTGCTCTTCAATTGGCCCTGAGTTCTCTCCTTAGAATGGCTCCAAGCCTCATCAATGGGGCTTCTTCGATTGATTCCCTATTTGTCTTAGTAGCTGGATCTAAAACTAGCCCAAACAAAAACTCCTTTCTGGCCAGTCAAAACTTCTCTTGTTACCTCCTTCGAATGTAATTCTTCAGGAGGCTTGTGCTTAACCACATATTGGCTTTTGGTCAGCAAACCTCTTGGACCAAGACTCATCATAAAACAAACTTATTTCTAATGATTATGTGTCTCCTTCGAATGGAACACAGGTATATCCTTCGAATGGACCTTTTGCATTCTTAGAATGGGCTACCAATGTGTGCTCAAAATGTGGCAATCCTATGCTTGTGAAATGAAGGCAGGCACGAAGAGGAAATCTTTGCTTGGTGAATCAAAGGCAAGTTGAAGATGAAGCCTTTGCCTTGTGCGCTGAAGGCAAGCATCTTGAACTGGTACTTATCAAAAGGCAAAACATGCTTGTTTCCCATAATTATGTATCTTCGAATGGACTACATGTTTGTCCTTCGAAGGCACCATTGGTGTGTCCTTCGAATGGACCTTACTAGGTGCCAAAATGTGGAAAACTGTGGAGTCAAAGCTAGCATGAGGGAAGTCAACTGCTTAATGAATTGAAGCACATATGAAAGGAAGCCACTGCTTTATGGGCACTGGCATGAAGGGAAATCATTGCCTTGTGCATTGGAGGCAAGCCCAGAGGAAGTCCTTTTCTTGTAGGTTGAAAGCAAACACAGAGGCAAGTTGAAGGGACTTTGGCCTTATGGATCGAAGGCAAGTCTGAGGCAGCCTTTTATCTTGTGAATCGAAGACTAGTGAAAGGGGTCTTTTTGCCTTGTAGATCGAAGGCAAGCTGATGGGCCTTTACCTTGTAAATCCAAGGCAAGCATGAGGAAGCTTTTTCCTAGTAGACCAAAGGCAAGCATGAAGAGGCGTATGTGTGTTGATGGCAAGCTGAAGGGGCCTTTTGACCAGTGGAAGCTTTATGAATTGAGCTTGATCGAAGGAGACTTAGCGCCCACTCGAAGCTTGTATGCAGGAGTCCACTGCTGGTGAATCGAAGCAAACTTGTAGGGGGTTCTTGCCTTGTTAATTAATTAATAATTATTTAACCATTTTTCTTTAATTTAAAATTAAGTAGATTTAGGCTAATTCACTTTCTTTGCATAACCAAAGTTCCAAAAAAAAAAATAGATTTGTTTTTTTCTTTTCTTTTCTTTCTAGAATTTAGACGTTATTTTCAATTTGGCGCGTGTTATTTCCTTTCTCACTTATCTCATATTATTGTACCTGCTTCCTGGTTGTAATAGTTTAAAATAGGACTTTTACATTTACTGCTTTATTTCCCCCCCATGTTTTTGGATATGTAATTAATCCCCCTCCCCGAAGCCTTGTAATAGTTTAGGATTTACATTTCCGCACTTTTAATTTCTGCAAACTATGAACTGTTTAGATGCATGCTAATTAGGATTGTATGGAAACAATAAAACCAAACGCTAGCAAACCTAAATGAAAAAAATATAAATAACTGAAAACAACATAATTACACATGCACACCTCTATGGTACCCCACTTCGGTTGCCTTCATAAAAATAGTCACAACTCTCGAAACGTGAGAGATTTTAGTGGCTACCCTCCAGTTTAAAGATCATAAGTTCCTCAATGGTCTTAAAACCCTAGGGTAGTTACTAAGGTTTCTTGCTCAGTTGCCTTTGTGACTGTATAAACGTACCTTCGAATGTCCCTCAAAAATCCAACGACTAGGGCTACCTACTCACTAATAGTAGGATAGCACTGTCTAACAGAAAAGAGGAAAAGAACAATCCTTTTGAGTAAAGTATATAGTTGTTAGATGCTTTCTCAAACAAATTTTTATACTTACACAATATAACTTTTAAAAACATTTTCAAAACGCTTTATAAACACTCTTGAGGACTTATACAAGAGTTATCATAAATAAAACTGCCTTTTTGACATTTCAAAAACTTTTCAAAAACACACAAAGCACAAGGTATTTCAAAATGAGTTAAGAATCTAAGAGCCCGTAGATAAGTACGGATGGAAAGGGTGCTAACACCTTCCCTTTCCATAATCTACCCCTTACTACGAAAACTCTCAAAATGTATTTTTTTGTTCTTTTCACCCTTTCCTTTGTTGGATAAAAGAAAAGCCGGTGGCGACTCTTGCTTACCGCAACATTTGCAAACACAAATCCAAAACCAGTATAACAGTCGGTTCTACCACTGTATCATAGAACTGGCGACTCTACTGGGGATTTTAAAAAGTGGGATTACCTTAGAGTTTAGTTCATTCTTTATTCGCTTTATATTGTATGTTTTGTATGCTTTATCTTTGAGGGCTTGTTTGGGCTGTTACTAAAAGATCCTACACCCGGATCTGGGGCACCTTTTAGGTAAGTAGCAATAGATCGGGGGGGATTGTGCGGGGTCTACCGACACGGTTGAAGCGATAGCTATGTCAGTGTGACACATTTGTTGGTATCGGTATCCCTTAAGTTTAGTCAAGGAGAATACGGGGTCGCTGTGTGGTGTCATAAAGCACTCACTGACCTTAGAACCTTTAATTGAACAACTTGGCCATTAGGAAGGAGTGAGATAGCCGACTTTGGAGTAGTCCGAAGTTGGTTGATACTCAATACTACGCTCATTGAGATCATACTTTCAGGATATTCTGGTCACTAATAAAGAGGCTTGCGCTGAAACAATGCCCGATGAAGAAAGATCAGCGATATTGAGATTCCTTAGAACCTGGTTACTATTAATAGGACAGGTTGAGCCAACCAAACTTCAAGAGGGTACTTACCTTTAAAACTCATGCCATCCTTTAAACCTAAGGCTACTTATGTGACTTGCAGGACTTGTTTGTAGTCATTATCCAATAACCTGGATTTCTTGCAAGACTCACTCGTCTTCATCACCTTACACTTTTGCTTGGTGCATAGCGTACACATCATAACATTATGCCATAGCATTTCCTTAACCATTTCAAGGATATCAAAGGCCTGTGATGCAGGTTATGATGACCCAGACGTCTAGCAAGGGGCAAGGGGATTTATTTTCCTCTAGCCAATGTCGTCAAAAGACTAAAACACAACAACTGGAGTCAGAGACTATGACCCACTCGACATGGTGAGCTTGATTCTTGTAGAAGGACATTCAACGATACAAAGTTATTTTGTCAAAGTTGCAGTCAAAATTCAACCTCTAACATCTTCTTGCATTTACCCTACGAGATCCTTGAAAGCATTGCGTGCATGTCATTACATAACAAGTCTTCCAGTATAGGTTTCTCAATTTCTTGTTGTTTATTTCATCAAGGAAAATGGCTCTCAAAGAAAATGATAGAGATCTCCAAACTCAAGATGCTCAGTTCAAGGAAATGTTCCTAAATCTATCCAAGGGGAAAGAGGAAATGAAAGCACTCCTCACATGGAACATGACCCAGAAAAATCCTAAAGACAACAAGGATGACCAGTTGCAACAACTGCAAGCTAAGATGGAAAAGATGAGAATCCAGATGAGTAATCAGATGGATCTTATCAAAAGTTTATCTCGGGAACAAGAAGAGTTAAGGGTTCTTATCAGCAAACGTCATCAAGACAGATACGACCATCTAGGGCAAACTGCTAGAGCTTAGGGCCTAATCAATGATCAATCTCTCTGGGCAGATAGGGAATTGGGTGACATGTTCATGCAGAAACATGTTGAAAATAAACTCAGGAGCAGTGAAATTCAGGGGGCTGCATCTTCAAGTACTCAGAAGAGACCATACCATGGAAAGAAGGAGTCTAGTACTGTGTACGACCAGAAGGGCCGCAATAAGAGTAATCTAAACTAATCTGTGGGGGTAGTGCGTATCTCTAATCCAACACCGATGTAGCAACAATGACAAGGCAATAAGCATAAGCAGGACACACCCAAAAGGAAATTCACCAAAATCAACATGTCCTTGGCTCAATTATTGCAACACACGTCTAAGATGGAGTTGATTACATTGAGGGATCCTCCTCGGAATCCCAATACCTCTGCTCCTAGCTATCATCCTGATGCAATATGTGCATACCATTCCAATAGCCATGGACATGATACTAATAGTTGTTGGGCATTGAAAAATAAGATTTAGGACATGATCGACAAAGGGGTGCTGGAGTTCACACAAGATGGTCAGACTGAATTTTTCTGTCGTCCCCTCAAAGGCACATCATCTAAAGTTACAAGTTCAGGCAAAGAGGCTTTTTATTCACTTGAATTCTCAAATTGTAATTTTCTTTTGATTGTTCGAACACTTATTTATGTCAAACTTTGTTATTTCATTAATGCATTGCATATGTTTGTCTTGAATTAATCCATTCATTTTCACTATGCTGAAACTATGCTTTTACTTACTTTTTGTAATATTCGACTCTCGGTTAAGAGTTGTAAGCCTTTAGAAGGAGGATGATGAAAAATATACCATATCTCTATTGTATGCTATTGAACAAACCTTGCTAACGATGTGCATGCGTTGTTTCAAATCCTAAACAGTGGAGTTATAAGGAAGAAAATCCCTAGTCATCCCCTTTGAGCCTAAGAAGTAGGAGTTTTCTTTTTCACGCAAATTAAAACCTTTAATCATAACCTGGGGCAGGGTAGTTTCTCAGTAAATTCAGTGGTGCATCCAATCGCAAGCTTTCTCCTCGTACACGACAGGTAGTGTCAGAGATATCCTTCCAAAACAAAAGATGGTGATGGTTCCATATAATCATTGAAACAGACAGTCATTATCTCTCAAAAGAGAAGCCCACTAAGTCAAAACCTATGAAGGAGACTTAAGAAGAAAAAAACTGGGGCATCCCACTGACTGTAATCACAAAAGAAACAGTTCAGGCAAAAGGTAGGGATAATAAAATAAAATAAAAATAGGTCGCTACAAATCCTTAACAAAAAGAAAAGGTTACAAAAATGACTTCCTTCTCCAATAAACTTTCAGTATCTGAATCATCACCGGAATATTAGGGCCAAGATTCCAGACTCAATTGGAATTTAGTTGCATAATTAATTGAGTATAGGGCTGAAGAACATCACGATGAACAAGTGGGTACAAATAAATTTAGAGGCTTTATCCTTTGTTTCTTAAACCGTGAACCAGGCCACATTACAACCCTTAAAAGTCCTAGCTGAAGCATGAGTTAGTTCAAAAACATACTGTTACAAAAAAGGGACCCTGGCTCATGTAAGTCTTAATATAAATCATGAGTTGAATTCATATTATTACAAAACTCTATTTTTGCTAAAAATGCATTTTCAAAACTTCAAGACAGACATAAGATTTTCATTTTTAATACCACTGTTTGCATATAACTAATTGTTCAACAACAGAGATATTCGCATGACAAATATGCAATGAATGAAAATACTCTCAATGAACAAAATCACCTCAGATGGAAAGACATTTCCAATAACAATCCTTTCATAATCAAGGGGCATGACATGGTGCTTAACTGGCCTGGGGGCAGTCGAGCAAAGATTCAAGGAATCTATCAAAAGTGCCAAATAGTCAGGGGCAGATCTCCATCTGAATCACTTGGGGTATTGGACATAAATTCCAGCAAAGGATCAGGCACGGTCAAGCAAACATATTTCTGGAAATGCTGCAACACTTACTACTATGGAAAATGACAATTTTACGCACCCTGTAAACGTGGACATAGTCGGAAAATACCACGCATGGAAAAAGACCCGTTAGGTCGACTGGCCTAGGCAAAAGTAAGGGCATCCCGACGAACCAAAGGAGTTAGGGAAAAAATTAGGGATATAAAAATAAAATTGTACACCCGGCAAGTCGAAAACCTGAAGAGGTCGTTTGGGGAAAAAAGGGTATCCCGGTGGATTGAAAATCTAAAAGGACGGTCCAGGAAAAAGTTAGGGATTAAAGCGTACGACTATGTCCCGTCATCTCATCACTTGTATATCATTAGAAGGCTTATCACGCTGATCAACATTTACTCAAGACTCCAGGATTTAAAATATTATTCAAACCATCCATAAAATCCCCTTATAGTAACCAACCCTAGGGGACTATCTTCGCAGAGTTCATCATTAGTAAGGATACGTTCCCCAGTAGGTACAGAGATAGAGACGTCCTCCTACAAAGTCATTGCTACATTTTCAGCATAAAACCTAATGAGTTTAGGTGTTCCAATACCCCCTACAGAGCAAGGATCTCTAACCATCTCCACGGAATCTGAAAGAATTCCTCAACATGGTTCATAAACTTCTTGGGTTCCCCAACAGGGCTCCATAAAAATCGCCAGGCAGTCTGTGGAGTTTCCTTTGCCTAACAGAACTTCATAAAATCCCCAAGCGGTTTACAGAGTTTCCCTTCCCCAACAGAGTTTATTTCTCTAACAACGAAAATCTGTCTCCTAGCATTTCAACTTCAACAAAATTTGAAGACTTACGTTCTTCACCCCTAGCAACAATCAGAGATTATTTTCCCCGGTTCAACAACACTATAATAGAACAGCTGATACATTCATACATTGCATTTATACATCATTCATAGCATATGTATCACAAATACATATATCACAATCTCATTTATTTTGAGATCATTACCCATTGCGCTTCATGCATCATGATATTACATACAACTAATTCTTTACCTTTTCAGGAAAGATAAACAGACTAATACCATCAACAATTTAAAAAAAAGAGCTCCATATTAATACCTGAAATAAGACAGAACAACTATCTGTGAACCACTGATTGTAGATTAATACCTGAAATAAGACAAGATAACTATATACATGAACATATTGAATATTAACTCCTGAAATAGGACGGGGAAACTATCTTTCTTTCTCTAAGGTCAGAGTTTAATTTCCAAAACAAGGCAGGGAAATTATCTCTACGACCAATAAAAAACAAGTTCCAGATTAATATCTAAAACAAGACAGGACAACTATCTGTGAACAACTGATTGTAGATTAATACCTGAAACAAGACAGGACAATTATCTACATGAACAAATTGAAGATTAACTCCCGAAACAGGATGGGGAAAATATCTTTCTTCATCTAAGGTCAGAGATTAATTCAAGAAACAAGCCAGGGAAACTATCTCTACGACCAACAAAAAACAATTTCCAGATTAATACCTGAAAGAAGACAGGATAACTATCTGTGACTAACTGATTATGGATTAATACCTGAAACAAGACAGGACAACTATCTACACGAATAGATTGAAGATTAACTCCCAAAACAGGACGGGGAAACCATCTTTCTTTCTCTAAGGTTAGAGATTAATTCACGAAACAAGCCAGGGAAACTATCTCTACGACCAACAAGATAGGACAACTATTTATGAGGGGATTAATACCTGAAACAAGACAGGACAACTATTTATGAAATACTGATTGTAGATGAATACCTGAAACAAGATAGGAGAACTATCTATATAAACAGATTGAAGATTAACTCCTAAAACAGGACGGGGAAAATATCTTTCTTTCTCTAAGGTCAAAGATTAATTCCTGAAACAAGCTAGGGCTACTATCTCTACGACCAACCAAAAACAAGTTCCAGATTAGTACCTAAAACCAGACAGAGCAACTATTTGTGAACGACTGATTATAGATCAATTCCTGAAACAAGACGGGGTGACTATCTACAAGACCGCTTTAGAGATGAATTATTAAAACCAGACAGGGCAACAATCTCAACAACTAGAAAGAAAAGTTCTAGATTAATTCCTGAAACCAGACTGGGCAACTATTTCTGAATGTCTAAGTGTAGATCAATTTCCAAAACAAGACGGGCCGGCTATGTACAAGACCAGGTCAGAGATTAATTCCTGAAACAAGCCAGTGCAACTATCTCTATGACCAAGAAAAAACAAGTTCCATATTAATACATGAAACAAGATAAGATAACTATCTGTGAACAACTGATTATAGATTAATACCCAAAACAAGACATGACAACTATCTACATGAACAGATTAAAGATTAACTCCTAAAATCGGACGAGGAAACTATCTTTCTTTCTCTAAGGTTAGAGATTAATTCCTGAAACAAGCCTGGGGAACTATCTCAACGACCAACAAAAGAAAGTTCCATATTAATACTTGAAATAAGACAGGACAACTATCTGTGAACAACTGATTATAGATTAATACCTTAAACAAGACAGGACAACTATCTACATGAACAACTTGAAGATTAACTCCCGAAACAGGAAGAGGAAACTATCTTTCTTTCTCTAAGGTCAGAGATTAATTCTTGAAACAAGCTAGGACAACTATCTCAACGACCAACAAAAGAAAGTTCCAGATTAATTCCTGATACCAGACAGGACAACTATCCGCGAACAACTGATTGTAGATGAATTCCCAAAAAAAAACGAAGCAACTATCTACAAGACTAGGTTAGAGATTAATTCCCGAAACCAGACAAGGAAACTATCACAATGACCAAAAAGACCAAGTTCCAGATTAATTCCTGAAACAAAACATGGCAACTATTTGTGAACAACTAATTATATATCAATTCCCGAAACAAGACGGGGTGACTATCTACAAGACCAGGTTAGAGCTTAATTTCTGAAACCAGACAGGGAAACTATCTTAACAACCAGAAAGAGTAAGTTCCAGATTAATTCCTAAAACCAGACAGGGAAACTATCTGTGAACAACTGAATGTGGATCAATTCCAAAAAAAATACGGGACGACTATCTACAAGACCGTGTTATAGATTAATTCCTGAAACCAGACATGGAAACTATCTCAATAACCAGAAAGAGAAAGTTCCAAATTAATTCCTGAAACCAGACAGTGAAACTATCTCAACAACCAACAAAAACAGATCCAGATTATTTCCTGAAACCAGACAGGGCAACTATCTGTGAACAATTGCCTGTGGATCAATTCCCGAAACAAGACGGGGAAACTATCTACACGGCCAGCTTAAGCAGCCTTACACAGACTCCTTCTAAATATTTCCAGATGTAGCATTACACGGGCTCATCCTGAAACAACCTCGCACAGGTTCCTTCTAAATATATCCAGATGTAGCTTTACACGGGCTCATCCTGAAACAACCTCACACGGGCTCCTTCTAATATATTTCCAGATGCAGCTTTACACGGGCTCATCCTGAAGCTATCTTACACGGATTCCTTCTCTCAATTTTCATATGCATCTTTACACGGGCTCTTCCTGAAGAAATCTTACACGGGTTCCCTCTAATAAACTTTAAGATGAAGCTTTACACGGGCTCATCCCGAAGCATCCCTACACAGGTTCCTTCTCATATATCTCCAGATAGTAGTTTACAACACTGCAAAGCCTGGACCTGACCAGATGACAGTATACCTCAAGTTCAAGTAGAAGCTTGGACCCGACCAGATAACAACTTAATTTTTGAAGCCTAGACTCGACTAGATAACAATTCAACCTCTTCAATTACTGCAAAGCCTTGAAACCGACCAGATAACAGTTAATTTCATTTTTCCCAGTACGTCGCTGGGAAGCCTGGAATACGACTAGATGACAGTCAACTTTATTACCCTCAATAAGTTATGGTGAAGCTTGGGTTTCGACCAGAAAACAACTAACTTTCGTCTCTCCAGTTCAGAGATAAATCCTCAGTAGAGCCATGGACAACTAAAGTTCCTAGAATCTATTCCCCCAAAGTTTTCCTCAAGCAAAAGAAGAGAAATTAACATTCCCCAGCGGAGTCCTCCTCAGACAACAGGAACAGGAATCCCCTAAAAGAGACCTCTTATGAAGTCAACATCTACTTTGCATGGCATCTTTAAGCTCATCTCTGAAAACTCTCAGTCATCTTCTCCAAATGGCATATGTAAGCCCATTCCTGGTATCATCAACCAACGATGTTACTTCATGCGAGTGCAAATTTCTGGGCACTCTAGTGTTCAATCATCTTCCACCTTCAGATCACGAAAGGAAAACAAGCCAATCTAAATCTTCAATTTTAAGAAGATTGAACAGGGGCAGCTGTTGTACCTAAAACTTGCCCTCCCATTCTACTAAAGACATGCTCATTGAGTTCCCCAATTGCTCAAGGTTGACCAAGAATTGACCAGACAAATTCTCCTCCTATGAAATGGATCTCCATCTAGGGTTTCATTTCTTACAAAGAATTTTGGTTTGAAAAAGCTTCAAATGATTTCCATGGCACCATATACGCTTCAACATAATGGCCTAACTGAAAGAAAGAAAATAAGTGTATGTCGAAAGCTAAAAATATACCTAAGAGCTTTCGGGTCGAAGCAGCTTCGACAGCAGTATGTAGTCTATTCTGATGCCCAACGAAGCGCTAGGATCAAAGAAAGAATGGTTCAAAAGGAAGTGTGAGGAGGTTTTTATGAAGTCTTCGATTGATGAAGAGCTAGTAAAGAGCTTCACTACGTTGAACCATTATCTAAGGGCTCATTTTCAAACTAGGGAAATGTAAGTTATTCGAAGCAGTACAAGGAAAGACACTTCGACTGACATGTTGTTTGAATTGGCGCTTCGAAAAGAAGAAGGTTTTGAATTAAAAATCTTTTATCTTATCTAAAGAAGCACATGGGAGTTTAATGGTTCGAAGGACATGCAACCTTCAAACATGGCGTGATCGAAGGACAATTATGGACGAATCAGACAAATATAAGTCATCTTAGAGTTTTTGGATCAATGTCTTTCAAGCATGTACCTGAAGAAGTGAGGAAGAAGTTGGATGATCGAAGTGAAGTCCTGGCACTCATAGGGTATCATTTGATTGGTGCATACAAGTTGTATTCAACCAATCAAAGACAAACTAGTGATCAGTAAAGATGGTCCTGTAGATGAAAGCAAAGGTTGGGATTGGAGTCGGAGTTCAGTTCGACAAGAAAATGAACAAGTTGATACTTCGACTGTACGAATCGAAGAATCACATATGCAATTGTGTTCGAAGAAGACGTACATAACGAAGCTTCGACTCAATTACAACTGTCACAACTTTGTTCGAAGAAGAAACAATAAAATGAAGCTTCGACCAGTCAAGATGAAGAGGTGATACTTCGTTTGGTTGAATTGAAAGAGAGGAGATCGAAAGGAACAAGAACTGAGTTCAACAAGGCTGATTGGATATGAGAGTTTTCCAGATCAAGCAACCAATGCAGATGGTGACTTAATTGAAGAAGCCAAGATGATGAAGCCTTGAGCAATTCGAATTGGAGTTTAGAGCCATCAAAAGGAGAAAAACTTGGGAGCTTGTCGAAATAACCAATAAGAAACCATTGGATGTGAAATGTATTTTCTAAGGGCATGTAAGCTTTCGATTCCCATCAAGTTGGAGGCCCAAACAACTCATAGCAAGCTTGCAAAAACGCATAAAATAGATTGCCACATGATTGGATCCAATATAGCAAGTTTTCATGCAAAAAATCAAATCAAATCTCTCCATCATAATGTGCAAAGATATGAAGCCCAATTGCTGACCTAAACCCTTTGTCTATATAAACCTAATAATCTCAGAAGTAGAGGACAGGAAAAATTTCCTCAAACACATGCGCAACTAGCCTCACCAAATTACCAAAAAATTCTAAAGTCTTTCAAGAACCATAAGATTTTCAAACCCTTATTTGAATTGCCTTTCACTATGAGATAAAAAATACTAATCAACTTCAGTCTCTCCCAGGGTAAGATTGGATCACTTACAGTGATCCATATAGCCAGAAAATACGCATGCTAGCATCCCAATGACATTCATGTTTGAGATCCTATATTTTAATTTTTTGTTGCATTCTAACATTTGATGATGATTGTAATATGTTTCTGAGATGCATTAGTACAGGTTTGGATCATGGAACAATTCCCATACACCCTAGATTGTGCTCTGCCATTATCATACCAATCAACCTTGTTTTGTTGATAACGTATGATACATTGATTTAGAGCCAAAAATAAGGCCTCTATTGGATTCTTTGGGTCTAATTTAGGGGGGTAGGATCCCCTTAACTCTCTAATATGGTTTGTTTTTGCAGGTTTAGAAGATGGCTATACCGGAGAAGACGACCAGAGCTAGGGCTCCGGCGCTTCTCCGACTCTATGATTTTGTCTTAAAATATTTTTATTATTACCTCTTGGACCAACAAATAGACATTCCAGTTCAGTTGGTAAAAGTAGCGCGTGATAAGGATTTTTTGTATGAAAGGGCAAGGGTTCGATCCCCGACTCTTGCACATCTATTTTTCCAAATTGTTCTTGCAGATCCAATATTCCAGGGTTAAGCGTGCGCACCATAGGCCATCAGATCCACACCATCAAGTCTGATATCCAACGCTTTCAACATGCACTCTTACCATGGACCCTCCAGGCGCCTCCTCACCAGATCCCAATGTGGCTTGGGCTTGCTGAATATTTGGGCCTTACAAATTCATGATCTCACCCCCTCTCTCATTGCTGCTTGCATCAGGCCCGATTACAATTTTCTTTTATTTAGTTTAATTTGATTTTTTTCTTTTAATTCTTTTTTATAACCATATAAAAATAATTGAAATCAAAAAATTAGGTTTTAGTTTTTGTTTAGTAGAATTATTTTTGTTATTTAATTCATAATTATTTAACCATTTTTCTTTAATTTAAAATTAAGTAGATTTAGGATAATTCACTTTCTTTGCATAACAAAAGTTCCAAAAAAATTAGATTTGTTTTTTTCTTTTCCTTTCTTTCAATTATCTAGTCTAACTTTAATATTTTTCAAATAAGCAAAACTAAAAAATAGTTTTGTTTTCTTTTTAACTTAGAGATTTCTCGGATTTAGACGTTATTTTCAATTCGCGCGCGTTATTTCCTTTCGCACTTTTTTCATATTATTGTACCTGCTTCCTGGTTGTAATAGTTTAAAATAGGACTTTTACATTTACTGCTTTATTTTCCCCCCAAGTTTTTGGATATGTAATTAATCCCCCTCCCCGAAGCCTTCTAATAGCTTAGGATTTACATTTCTGCACTTTTAATTTATACAAACTATGAACTGTTTAGATGCATGTTAATTAGGATTGTATGGCAAGAATAAAACCAAACGCTAGCAAACCTAAATGGAAAAAGATAAATAACTAAAAACAACACAATTGCACATGCACACCTCTAGGGTACCCCACTTCGGTTGCCTTCGGAAAAACAGTCACCAATCTCGAAACGTGAGAGATTTTAGTGGCTACCCCGTGGTTTAAAGATCACAAGTCCCTCAATCACCCTCTCGACGTTGCCTCGGTAAAAATGATCTTAAAACCCTAGGGTAGTTACTAAGGTTTCTTACCCAGTTGCCTCTGTGACTGTATAAACGTCTCTTCAAATGTCCCTCAAACATCCAACGACTAGGGCTACCTACTCACTAATAGTAGGATAACATTGTCTAAAGGAAAAGAGGAAAAGAACAATCCTTTCGAGTAAAGTAGATAGTTGTTAGATGCTTGCTCAAAAAAAAATTTACACTTACACAAAACAATTTTCAAAACGCTTTATCAACACTCTTGAGGACTGATACAAGAGTTATCATAAAGAAAACTGCCTTTTTGACATTTCAAAATAATTTTCAAAAACATACAAAGCACAAGGTATTTCAAAGTGAGTTAAGCATCTAAGATCCCGTAGATAACTAAAGATGGAAAGGGTGTTAACACCCTCCCTTTCCATAATCTACACCCCTTACTCAGAAAGCTCCCGAAGGTCTTTTTCAGTTCTTTTCACCCTTTCCTTTGTTGGATAAAAGAAAAGTCGGTGTAGACTCTTGCTTACCACAACATTTGCAAACACAAACGTAAAACCAGTATAATAGTCGGTTCTGCCACCGCATCACTGAACTGGCGACTCTGCTGGGGATTTTGAAAAGTGGGGTTACCTTAGAGTTTAGTTCATTCTTTATTCGCTTTACACTGTGTGATTTGTATGATTTATCTTTGAGGGCTTGTTTGGGTTGTTACTAAAAGATCCTACACCCGGATCTGGGGCACCTTTTAGGTAAGTAGCAATAGATCGTGGGGACTGTGCAGAGTATATTGACACAGTTGATGCGATTTCTACATTAGTGTGACACATTTGTTAGTACCGTAAGCCCTTGAGTTTAGTCAAGGAGAATATGGGGTCGTTGTATGGTGTCATGAAGCACTAACTGACCTTAGAATCTTTAATTGAACAACTTGTCCATTAGGAAGTAGTGAGATAGCGGCTTTGGTGCAGTCTGAAGTTGGTTGAAACTCGATACTACGCTTATTGAGATAAGACTTTTAGGATATTTAGGTCGCCAATAAAGAGGCTTATACTGAAACAATTTCCAATGAAGAAAGATCAGCAATATTGAGATTCCTTAGAACACGGTTACTATTAATAGGACAGGTTGAGCCAACTGAACTTCAAGAGGGTACTTACCTTTAAAACTCACGTCATCCTTTAAACCTAAGGCTACTTGTGTGACTTGTTTTCTTTCCTTATCTAACAACTTGAACTCCTTGCAGGGTTTTGTTTATTATCTAATGATTTGAGTTCCTTGTAGGACTTGTTTGTAGTCATTATCCAATAACCTAGATTTCTTGCAAGACTTACTCGTCTTCATCACCTTACACTTTTGTTTTGTGCATAGCATACACATTATAACATCATGCCATAGAATTTCCTTAACCATTTCAAGGATCTCAAAGGCCTGTGATGCAGGTTATGATGAATCAGACGTCTATCAATGGGAAATGGGATTTATTTTTCTCTAGCCAATGTCGTCAAAAGACCAAAACACAACAACTTGAGTCAGAGGCTACGACCCACTCGACATGGAGAGCTTAATTATTGTAGAAGTAAATTCAATGATACGAAGTTCTTTTGTCAAAGTTGCAGTCAAAATTCAACCTCTAACATCTTCTTGTATTTACCCCACGAGTTCCTTGAAAGCATTGCATGCATGTCATTACATAACAGGTCTTCCAGTACAGGTTTCTCATTTTCTCATTGTTTATTTCAGCAAGGAAAATGGCTCTAAAAAATGATAGAGATCTCCAAACTCAAGATGCTCAGTTCAAGGAAGTGTTCCTAAATCTATCCAAGGGGAAAGAAGAAATGAAAGCACTCCTCGCATGGAACATGACCAAGAAAAATCCAGAAGACAACAAGGATGACCTGTTGGAACAACTACAATATGAGATGGAAAGGATGAGAATACAAATGAGTAATCAGATGGCTCTTATCCAAAGTTTAGCTCGGGAAAAAGAAGAGTTGAGGGTTCTCATCAGCAAGCTTCATCAACCCAGATATGACCATTTAGGGAAAACGGCTAAAGATTAGGGCCTAATCAATGATCAATCTCTCTTGGCAGATAGGGAATTGGGTGACATGTTCATGCGGGAACATGTTGAAAATAAACTCAGGAGCGGTGAAATTCAGGGGGCTGCATCTTCAGGTACTCGAAAGAGACCATACCATGGAAAGAAGAACTCCAGTACTGTGTACGACCAGAAGGGCCACAATAAGAGTAATCTAAACCAATCTCTAGGGGTATTTCGTATCTCTAATCCAGCGCCTATGCAGCAACAACGACAAGGCAATCAGCATAAGCAAGACACACTTAAAAGGAAATTCACCAAAATCAACTTGTCCTTGGATCAATTATTACAACACATGTTGAAGATGGAGTTGATTACGTTGAGGGATCCTCCTCAGAATCCCAATACCTCTTCTCCTAGTTATCATCCTGATGCAATGTGTGCATACCATTCCAATAGTCTTGGACATGATACGAATAGTTGTTGGGCATTGAAAAATAAGTTTCAGGAGTTGATCGACAAAGGGGTGCTGGAGTTCACACAAGATAGTCAGACTGGATTTTTATGTCGTCCCTCAAAGGCACACCATCTGAAGTGACAAGTTCAGATAAAGAGGCTTTTTGTTCATTTGAATTCTCAAATTGTAATTTTCTTTTGATTGTTCGAACACTTATTTATGTCAAACTTTGTTATTTCATTAATGCATTGCATATGTCTGTCTTGAATTAATCTATTTGTTTTCACTATGCTGAAACTATACTTTTACTTCCTTCTGTGATATTCGACTCTCGATTAAGAGCTATAAGCCTTTAGAGGGAGGATGACGAAAAAGATACCATAATCTCTATAGTATGTTTTTGAACAGACCTTGCTGATGATGTACAGGCATTGTTTCAAATCCTAAATAGTGGAGTTATAAGGAAGATAATCACTAGTCAACCCCTTTGAGCCTAAGAAGTAGGAGTTTTCTTTTTCACGCAAATTGAAACATTTAATCATAACACGGGGCAGGGTAGTTTCTCAGTTAATTCAATGGTGCATCCATTCGCAAGCTTTCCCCTCGTACACGACAGGTAGTGTCGGAGATATCCTTCCCAAAAAAAGATGGTGAAGGTTCCACATGATCAGTGAAACATGCAATCATTATCTCTCAAAAGAGAAGCGTTCTAAGTCAAAACCTATGAAGGAGACTTAAGAAGGAAAAAAACTAGGGCATCCTGCTGACTGTAATCACAAAAGAAACAGTTCAGGCAAAAGGTAGGGTAATAAAATATAAAAAAGAGGTCGCTACAAATCCTCAACAAAAAGAAAAGGTTACAAAAATGACTACCTTCTCAAATAAACTTCCAGTATCCGAATCATCACCTGAATATCAGGGCCAAGATTCCAGACTCAATTGGAATTTAGACGCACATTTAACTGAGTATAGGGCTGAAGAACATCACGAAGAACAGGTGGGTACAAATGAATTTTGAGCCTTTATCCTTTGTTTCTTAAACGGTGAACCAAGCCACGTTACAACCCTTAAAAGTCCTAGCGGAAGCATGAGTTAGTTCAAAAGCATACTATTACGAAAAAGGTATCCTGACTCCTGTAAGGCTTAATATAATTCCTGAGTTGAATTCATATTCTTACAAAATTATGTTTTTGTTTAAAATGCATTTTCAAAACTTCAAGACAGACATAAGCTTTGAATTTCTAATACCATTGTTTGCATATAACTAATTGTTCAACGACAGATAAATTCGCACGATGAATATGCAATGAACATAAATCCTCTCAATGAAAAAAATCACCTCAGATGGAAAGACATTTCCAGTAACAGTCCTTTCCTAATCAAGGGGCATGACATGGTTCTTAACTGATCTGGGGGCTGTCGAGTCAAGATTCAAGGAATCTCTCAAAAGTTCCAAATAGCCAGGGGAAGATCTCCATCCGAATCACTTGGGGCATTGGACATGAGTTCCAGCAAAGGATCAGGCACGATCAAGCAAACATTGTTCTGGGTAGTGTTGCAACACCTACTACTATGGATAGTGACAATTTTCCTCACTCTGTGAACATGGACATAGTCGGAAAATACCATGCATGGAAAAAGACCCGCTAGGTCAACTGGCCTAGGAAAAAGTAAGGGCATCCCGACGAACTAAAGGAGTTCAGGCAAAATTTAGAGATATATAAATAAAACTGTACACTCGGCAAGTCGAAAACTTGAAGAGGCAGCTTGGGCAAAAAAGGGTATCCCGGTGGACTAAAAATCTGAGAGGATAGTCCAGGAAAAAGTTAGGTATTAAAGCGTACAAATATGTCCCGTCATCTCGTCACTTGTCTATCAGTAGAAGGCTTATCACGCTTATCAACATTTACTCAAGACTCCAGGAGTTGAAATATCATTCAAACCATCCATAAAATCCCCTCAGAGTAACCACCCCTAGGGGACTATCTTCGCAGATTTCATCATCAGTAAGGATATGTTCCCCAGTAGGTACTGAGGCAGAGACATCCTCCTACAAAGTCATTGTGACATTTTCAGCATACAGCCTAATAATGTGAGGTGTTCCAATACCCCCTTCAGACCAAGGATCTCCAATCATCTCTACGACATCCGAAAGAATTCCTCAACATGGTTCATAAACATCTTAGGTTCCCCAACAGGGCTCCACAAAAATCACCAGGCAGTCTGTGGAGTTTCCTTTCCCCAACAGAACTTCATAAAATCCCCAAGCGGTTTAAGGAGTTTCCCTTCCCCAATAGAGTTTATTTCTCTAACAACGAAAATCCGTCTCCCAACAACAACACTATAATAGAACAGCTGATACGTTCATACATTGCATTCATACATCATTCATAGCATATGCATCAAAAATGAATATATCACAATCTCATTTGTTTTGAGAACATTATTACCCATTGTGCTTAATGCATCATGATATTACATACAGCTAATTCTTTACCTTTTCAGGAAAGATCAACAGACGAATATCATCAACAATTTTAAAAAATAAAGGGTTCCAGATTAATACCTGAAACAAGACAGGACAACTATCTGTTATCAACTGATTATAGATTAGTACCTGAAATAAGACAGCACAACTATCTACATGAACAAATTAAAGATTAACTCCCGAAAATAGGACGTGGAAACTATCTTTCTTTCTCTAAGGTCAGAGATTAATTCTTGAAAGAAGCTAGGGAAACTATATCTACGACCAACCAAAACCAAGTTCCAGATTAATACTTGAAACAAGAGAGGACAACTATCTGTGAACAACTGATTGTAGATCAATACCTAAAATAATACAGGACAACTATCTACATGAACAAATTGAAGATTTAATCCTGAAACAGGACGGGGAAACTATCTTTCTTTCTCTAAGGTCATAGATTAACTCCTGAAACAAGCCAGGGCAACTATCTCTACGACCAACAAAAAACAAGTTCCAGATTAATACCTATAACAAGACAGGACAACTATCTATGAATAACTTGTTGTAGATTAATACCTGAAACAAGAAAGGACAACTATCAAAATGAACAGATTAAAGATTAACTCCCGAAACAGGACGGGGAAACTATCTTTCTTTCTCTAAGGTTAGAGATAAATTCCTGAAACATGCCAAGGCAACTATCTCTACGACCAACAAAAAACAAGTTCCAGATTAATACCTAAAATAAGAGAGGACATCTATATGTGAATAACTGATTCTAGATTAATACCTGAAACAAGACAGGACAACT
The DNA here is from genome assembly GCA_948472305.1 of Vicia faba. Taxonomy (NCBI): domain Eukaryota; kingdom Viridiplantae; phylum Streptophyta; class Magnoliopsida; order Fabales; family Fabaceae; genus Vicia; species Vicia faba. The sequence goes on along the minus strand of OX451737.1, from coordinate 1,434,435,243 downwards.
ATCTACATGAACAGATTGAAGATTAACTCCAGAAACAGGACGGGGAAACTATATTTATTTCTCTAAGGTCAGAGATTAATTCTTGAAACAAGTCAGGGCAACTATCTCTACGACCAACAAAAAACAAGTTCCAGATTAATACCTAAAACCAGACAGGGCAACTATCTGTGAACGACTGATTATAGATCAATCCCCGAAACAAGATGGGGTAACTATCTACAAGACCGGGTTAGAGATGAATTCTTGAAACCAGACCGGGCAACTATCTCAACAACTAGAAACAAAAGTTCCAGATTAATTCCTTAAACCAGACAGGGCAACTATCTGTGAAAGTCTGATTGTAGATCCATTCCCGAAACAAGACGGGGCGGCTATCTACAGGACCAGGTTAGAGATTAATTCCTGAAACAAGCCAATGTAACTATCTCTACGACCAACAAAAAACAAGTTCCAGATTAATACCTAAAACAAGACATGACAACTATTTGTGAACAACTAATTATAGATTAATACCTGAAACAGGACAAGACAACTATCTACATGAACAAATTGAAAATTAACTTCGGAAATAGAATGGGGAAACTATCTTTCTTTCTCTAAGGTTAGAGATTAATTCCTGAAACAAGCCAGGGTAACTATCTCAACGACCAACAAAAGAAATTTCCAGATTAATACCTAAAATAAGACAAGACAATTATCTGTGAACAACTGATTATAGATTAATACCTGAAACAAGATAGGACAACTATCTACATGTATAAATTGAAGATTAACTCCCTAAATAGGACAGGGAAACTATTTTTCTTTCTCTAAGGTCAGATTAACTCGACAATCGGCCACCGGTGTTTGTTGAGTTTCTCTGCTCACAGCTGCTTACTTCCATCTTTTCTTCTTATATTACTGGTAAGTTTTCAGATCTTCCATTGTCGTTCGCTTTCGTAATTTCTCTTTTTCCTTTCTAGAGATGCATGCGGTTACGATTTATGGTTCTGTTTGGGAGGATTTAGTTGGAGACTGTTGGTAGTGGACGGTGTTTCTGTGATTTAGAATCGCCAAAGATGTTGTGGGGTCTCCTCGGGGATCTCATGGTGCACCGTAGGTGGCTCATTAGGGCTTAGGGTTTTTTCTGCAATTCATGCCCATTGATATGCCTCAATGAGGGTTCTGGTCGGGAATATGATCCTCGTTTCCCAACGCCCTTTCGCTTTTTTAGCGGTGGAAGGGTGGTTCTGGCATTGAAATCGAGCTCATATTTTTCCTCTGCTTTTTAGATGCCATGATTGATACTGCTCGGGTCAATATTTCGAGTGAATCTACACGGTCTTCTTGGAGTTCCTCGGATGAGACAAGTAGTTTGTTGAGCATCCTGAAAATTTCTGTGGTTGTGCAGAATCAAATGGGACATTAAACAGGGGAGCTTGACGTGGGGGTGACTTTCGTCGACCAAGGCAGCTTGTTTCCTCCTGGGGACGAGGAGAATCCTCAGGATTGTGTCGCGAACGACCCCTGGGACTGGAGGTCATACGTTTAAGAGAATGGGGAGGATATCTTCACAAATGTATACACTCATGAGAAGGGGGCCCCAGAGGAATGGCCGTCACACATTCCTGGGAAGGAGAGTAGAATCTGCTCGAAATATGACAGGAGGCGGATCCCAATGTACGACATCGTTTTTTAAGAGATGGGTCTCCGCCTCCCCTTCTGTGACTTCGAGGTGGCCGTTCTCAGGAATTTGTGTGTGGCTCCCTCCTAATCGCACCTGAAAGGTATTGCATTCATGCGAGCGTTTGATATATTTTGCGACCATCTGAAGATAGGGGCCACCATTCCACTGTTTTTCAAATGCTTCCACCTTCAGAGGAGCAAGGTCGACAGAAAGTGGGGATGGGTTTCCCTGAAGCAAGGCAATGGGAAGTTATTCAAAGCCTATTTAGAGTCCTTCCTCCACTTTAAGGACAATTATATCTTGGTGCGGCTCTCCTGGACTAAGGCGATGTTGAACGTCTTTCGGACTGCACCATTGCTTAACGAGGATGGAACTCCCCGTCTAAACGGGCTAGGGGAGACCATTGTGTAGCTGATTTACAAGTTCATATTCCAATTGACGAGGAAGCATTTTGACAAGGAATTGGGCTCCTATGTTTGGAGAGAGGGGGAGCTCGGAGATGAGGATCTGGAGATTTTGGCTACTCTGACCGTGTTCGTGGCTCAAATCCCTCAGGTCCAGCAATTTGGTCGGGGGGCAGGCATGTGTTAGATAAGAACGGGGAGTCCGTATACGAGTCGGGCCTCATAAACGTCAACGAGCTAATTGTAAGCGAGGAACCTGTTAAATATTTGGGTATATTTGTTTCTAATAGTAGTAAGTGGTCGTCGTTTGTTTGACTCCTCGTTTTACTGACTATGTTCCTTTTCATTTGTTTTGCAGAAAGCATAAATCCTGCTCAGGAGCGTTTGGACAAGACTCTTGCTTCCATAGCGAGGAGGGCTTTGAAGGATGCACAGACCGGTGCGAGGCCTGCTCCTGGCTCGGGGTCAAGCGACTCATCCTCGGCTCAGGCTACAACCGCTCTCTCTCCCGTTATTGTTTCTTCAAAGGCGAAGAGACAGTAAGTTGAGGGGAGTGTTGACCTAACCGGGGAAACAGGGATAGGGACATATGACATGCCTCCTTGCTGGCTAGAGAAGTCTTTTTTCGAGGGCGCAACTCTATGTCTTCCCCGGGCCAAATCTCTCCTTCTCGAGGGAATGGGCCATCTAGAAAAGAGGGTGATGTTGGCGCAAGATGCGGGCGGTTGGATGCGGATCTGGGCCAAGATGGCTACGAGCGAGAAGGTATTGGTAGAGAAGGACAAAGCCATAAAGTTGTCTGAGGAAGAATCAGGGAAGCTCTCCGAGGAGCGCAGGGTTCTTTTGCTCTCTCTCTCTCTCTCTCTCTCTCTCTCTCTCTCGAGAGAGAGAGAGAGAGAGAGAGAGAGAGAGAGAGAGAGAGAGAGAGAGAGAGAGAGAGAGAGAGAGAGAGAGAGAGAGAGAGAGAGAGAGAGAGAGAGAGAGAGAGAGAGAGAGAGAGAGAGAGACGAGAGAGAGAGAGAGAGAGAGAGAGAGAGAGAGAGAGAGAGAGAGAGAGAGAGAGAGAGAGAGAGAGAGAGACTTGAGGGAAAGGTAGCGGCCCTATCTGCTGAGATTACGCCCACGGAAGATGAGCCAGAGGATACTAAGGATCTGAAGACTCGGGCGGAGATGGTTTCTCCTTTCTAGTTGGTCGAGGATGACGCTCAGGATGCTTCTGAGGGGAGCTTCGAGAATTCCGTGAATCAGATGCGTGTGTTAAACCCTGGTGTCGAGCTCAACACCTCGAGAATGGGGGTCAAATACTATGTGGTTGTCGGTAAGATTCTGGTCCCTTATTATCTCAAGGATATTATCACTCAAATCGACCGAAGATCCTAGCCAACTATCGCCCGTCATTGAAGGGGAAGCGGGAAGGATGATCGTTATGTTCATTTCAGCCTGCGTGCCCTAATTGTTGTATTTGTTTTTTTCGGGCTATTTCCCGTTTATGTAATATTTGCACATTATTAACCCAAGTGGTCGTTTTATTTAAATTCAGACCATAGGTCGTTTGCTTTGAATATTTAACTTGTGTTTTTTACATGTTTGTTGACAAACTAGCCAATTTATGAGGTTTTTTATTTTTCTAAGATTTAATAGCGGTGATGTTCTCATTTGGTATGTTCGTCAGTATGGGAAAACTAATTAAACAGCTAGGGTGAATACTGGGCGAGGGCTAGAACTCGGGTCTCCTTTCGAGGGACCCGGGTTCGGCGACGTGAACTTCCCGTCGCAATTCGGGTGTTCTACCGTCGTGCCACAAGGACTATAGAGCTCGGTCGATTTATCCATGTCGAAATGAGGGTGCACTCATCAATAGAGCGGAACCTCGCCTCTTTTGAATATTTTAGGTGTTATGCTCGTGCCTAGGCATACACGCTTGGTCGGGCCTGGGTGAGTTTGTCTTGTTAACCAAACTCGCCGACTACTCAGTGTTTTTAACTATAATATTGTTTTAGCTTTTCAGTGTTCCATGATCAAATGAGTTATTCCCCTTGTAAGTTTTCCAAGTAATATGCTCTAGTCCTCGTTTTCACATAGATATGATAAGGACCTTCCCAGTTTGCTGAGAGCTTTCCCTTGTAAGATTCTTTGCGATTTCTCTTTAAGACAAGGCTTCCGACCTTGAATTATCGTCGTATTACCTTGGCATCGTAGCGCATGGCTATTTTTTGTTTGAGCGAGGCCTCTTGTAGGGCCGCTCCTATTCTGATTTCTTCCACCAGATCCAGTTCTTCACAGAGAGCAACGTCGTTCATCTCCTCGTCAGGAGGTGCCTCGGTTCTCCTGGAAGGTTCCTCAATCGCCATGGGAATGACGGCCTCTGTCCCGTAAGCTAGTCAGAATGGAGTCTCCCCGGTGGATGAATGGGAAGTCGTTCGGTATCCCTAGAGCATACTATGTAGCTCCTCGATCCATGGCTTCTTGGTTTCTTCCAACCTTTGCTTGAGGCTTCTGAGTATTACTCTGTTCGCGGACTCAACTTGGCCGTTCATCTGGGGATGCTCGACAGAGGCGAAGTGTTGGGTGGTTCCCAGTTTGGCAATGAATTCTTGAAAGGTGTGGTCCGTGAACTGGGTCCCGTTGTCATTAACTATCGCTTATGGTATGCCAAATTGAGCGATCATATTTCTTTTATAGAAGCGAAGGATGTTTTGGCCGGTGATTTTGGCCAAAGCTTCAGATTCTATCCATTTGGTGAAGTAGTCGACCGCTATGATTACTTATTTGTTCTGATTGGTTCCGACCACGAACGGGCCGAGGAGATCTAGTCCCCACCAAGCAAAGGGCTAAGGAGAGGAGAGGGACTTAAGCTCATTAGGATGAGCTAAATGCATGTCTCTGTGTCGCTGGCATTTATTGCATTTCTTCCCGTGCTCTTTTGTGTCATGCTGCATAGTGGGCCAGTAGTATCCCATCCGCAAGGCTTTTCTCGTGAGGGATCTCCCGCCTAGATGTTGGCCGCTGATACCCTCATGGATTTCGAGCAAAAAGTGCTCTGCCCCGCCTCGGTCGACACACTTGAGAAGTGGAATGGAAAATCCTCTTCTATAAAGTTTTCCTTCGACCAAGATGTACGAGCAAGCCCTCCGCCTGACAACGGTCGCTTCTTTCAGGTTGTTGCGGAGTTTTCCCTTAGGGAGGTAGTCGTGTACGGGGGTCATCCAGCAATCGATGTCCCCGATGGCGAATATTTATAGGGTAGAAGATGACTTTTGGGTGCTCGGTCAAGGGAGTATCTTCTGTATCACAGATTTGTTTCCTCCCTTTCTCTTCATGCTCGAAAACTTGGATAAGATATCTGCGTAAGCATTATGCTCGCGGGGAACATGTTGTACATCGACGGATTTAAAATTCTTTTTTTGTCTCCAAGACCAGGGCCCAATATTCTGCGAGGTTGTCGTTTTTGACCTGATATTTGCCTCGGACTTGAGAGGCAACCAACTGAGAGTCGGTGAAGATTTTCACTTCCTCGGCTCCCAGATCTTCGGCCAATCGTAAACCTGTGAGGAATGCCTCGTATTCGGCCTGATTGTTGAAGGTTGGAAAAGATAGGGAGAGGGAGACTTCGATTAGGGTCCCTTCCTCGTTTTCTAGTATGATTCCTGCACCATTTCAGGTCGAACTGGAGGCGCCCTCGATGAAGATCATCCAACAAAACCATCCATCGGGGTCTATGGGTGAGGTCATTACAGCAACGAAGTCGGCCAAGGCCTGAGCTTTAAGGGCTTTCATGCTCTCATATTGGATATCAAATTCAGAGAGCTCCATGGACCATTTCAACATTCTGCCGGCCATCTCTGGTCTTTCAAGCAGTTGTTTTATTGGATGATATATGCGGACCATTATGGTGTGGTCCATGAAGTAGTGTCTGAGTCTCCTCACTTCATTAGGGAGGGCTAGAGCTACTTTTTCGATTTGTTGATATCTTGCTTCCGGGCCCCGTAGGGCCTTGCTCGCGAAGTAAATTGGCCTTTGTCCTTTTGGGGTTTCCCTTATCAGCGCCATGCTTATTGGCTCAGAGGCGACGACCAGCTAGATCTAGAGGACCTCGTCTTTCCTGGTCCAAGATAGGACCGGCAACTGCGATAACGCTCATTTCAAATGAACGAGAGCTTGATCGCATTCGGGGTTCCACTCGAAGATGGCTTCCTTGGGCAAGAGCTTGAACAAGGGAAGCGCGTATTGTACGGACTTTGCCATGAATCTAGAGAGAGAAGTGAGCATGCCGTTCAAGATCTGGATGGACTTCTCCAAGGTGGGCGTTGGAAATTCGAAAAATACCCGACATTTGTCGGGGTTTGCCTTAAAGCCTCATTCTGTTAGATAGAATCCAAGGAACTTTCCTGCCCGTACACCGAACATAGATTTTTTCGGGTTGAATCGCATCCGGAATTTTCGAGCTTGCTCGAACACTTTTTCAAGTGGACGGCATGGTAGAGCTCTTCGGTGGACTTGACGATCATGTCGTCCATATAGACTTTGAGCATGTCGCCTATCTCGTTGCGAATAACTTTGTTCATCATGCGCTAGTAAGTAGCGCCGACATTTTTCAGGCTGAAGGGCATTACATTATAGTAATAGTTGCCCAACTCGGTCATGAAAGCGATATATTTTTTGTCCATTTTCGCCACGGGGATCTGGTTATAACCAGAGTACGCGTCCATGAATGATAGGAATTTAAAATCGGCCGAGTTGTCAACCAGTTTGTTAATATTAGGGAGGTGATAAGCATCTTTTGGGAAAGCCCTATTGAGATCAGTATAGTCAATACACATGGGCCATTTTCCATTATATTATTTAAAAAGAACTACATTTTAGAGCCAGGTTGTGTATCGGGCTTCAGAAATAAAATGTACCTCTAAGAGGTCTTTTATAGCTAGTGCTGCAGCCTTTGATTTCTCAGACGACTGCTTTCTTCTGCGTTGCACGATCGCCTTGATGGCATGATCAATGGTTAAGTGATGGAATTCAACCTCTAAATTCTAAATCAGGTATCTCGATCGCACTCCAGGCGATCAAATCAGCATTTTCCCTTATGCAAGCTTTAAGTTACCTTTTCTCCAAGTCAGAGAGGTCTGCTCCGATCTTTACTCCTCTTGCAGGGTCTTCTCCAAGGGGAACTAGCTCGAAGTCTCAGTCCGGGATGGGTCGTGTGTGACTCGAGAGTTTGTTACAATCAGCAGAGGAAGTCAACCCTTCGTCATGGTCTTCCATGGAGAAGCGACTGTCAATGTCAATGGTGTCAACCCTCAACAGCGACTTAACTTCCTCGGAACTAGAGAGAATTGTGGCTCTAGTGGTCGTTCGAGTTTGGGCACTGATGGAACCGAGGCCTTTGGAAGAAGCTTTGAAGCACCTTCTTGCAGCTTGAATGTCCCTGTGGAGGGTGGAAGCCAAGCCTTTGGAAGTGTAATACTTCATCTTGAGATGAACGGTAGAAGGAACCGCGATGATTTCAGCAAGAGTGGGTCTTCCGAAAATGCACTGGTAGAGAGACGAGCAATCTACTGCCAAGAATTGGGTCTTGATGGCTCTGGCCGTTACCCCTCTCCCAAATGTGACAATCAGCTCTACATATCCTCGGGGTTTCGTATTGGCTCTATTGAAACCCTGGAGATCATATCCCACGTAGGGGGTTAGGTGGCTCTCATTCAGCTGCAAGATAGTGAACAGATGGGCGTACATAATGTGCACCGAACTGCCTTGGTCGACCAAAATGCGATGTATGTCAAAATTAGCCATCCGAGCTCTCACGAGTAGTGGAATTCTCGAATCCGGAGCCCCGCCTGGAAATTCTTCCTTGTAGAAGGCGAGGGGATGAGAGCCTCTTCAAAATTTATCGAGCGTGGCGTCCATATATGAGTTGGCCTCGATGAGTTGGTCGAATCTCCTTTTCACAGATCCAACCGTGTGCCTGTTGAACCCTCCGCTGGAGATGACCATGGCTACGGGGAAGGATTCCCAAGGACTGTGGGAGGAGAAGTACAGGGGGGCGTTCTCCATTTACAGATAATAGAATTCTTTTGATCGTCAGATGCTGATGGCAACCGGAATGGGGTCGAGGTCGGGGGATTTGTTCCCTTCCTCGATGTTTTTGGTTTCTGGTGCTTCGTCACGGGCACCATCCTTCTTTTTAAACTACTTGAGGTGCCCGTCTTTGATTAGTATTTCAATAGTATCCTTGAGATGAATGTAATCATTCATGTTGTGAACTTGACTCTTATGGAACCTGCAATACTTGCTCTTGTCGGTTCCTGGCTTGGACGGTGTTTGACGGGGGAAGCTCACTCCGGCTTGCTTGAATTTAGAATTAGCGCATTCAGAAACAATATGCTCCCTTGAGGTTGTCAAAGGGGTGTAGTCGTGGAAACGACCAGATGGCCCCTTGTAATCTTTGGAATCACGGGACTTGTCCTCCCGTTTCTTCTCTCCCCGACGGGATGTCGAGGGCTCACCGTTCTTAGAGGATTTTGCATTCTCTCTATGCCTAGATTCCCTAGCGTTGTTGGCTTCTTCCTTCTCCACGTACTGTATGTACACTTGGGCCTTGAGGAGGAGGGAGTCGAGCATGGTCGGTGTCTCTATGCCCACAACTTTGGCAAAGTTGCTACGGTGACAGAGCCTGTGCCCGAGGAGGTACTTCTTCATGTTGTCCTTTGTTGGGACTTGGACCTCTTCCTTGTTAAAGTGCTCAATGTATGCCTGTAGAGACTCGTCCCTGCCCTATATGATTGCTTCGAGAAAAGCCTCCGATTTCGGGTGTCGACGTGAGGCGGTGAAATGCCTCGAAAATATCCTCCCGAGTTGTTTCCACGAGGTGATGGATTTGCCGAGGAGGCTCTTGTACCATGCCATCGCCCCCTTTTTGAGAGTGGTAGTGAAGAGTCTGCATTTGATGGCTCCCCTGACCCTTCGGTAGTCGAGGAGTGCGTCGATGTTTTCGATGTGCTCATCAGGGTCTGTTGTTATATCGTAGGTTCCCGATGTAGGCGGTTTCTATAGGCCGACAGGAAGTGGAGCTTCGGTAATCCCCCTCGATAGCAGTCCATGGGGCTCGTCATCCTCACTATCAACGGGATATGGAGAAGGAGAGAGATAGTTTCTTCCCCGTCGATCGTCACAGTCTCATCGGGGGGAAGGGATCCTTTATTTCTGCTTTGGCTTGGGAGAAGGCAGTCGAGCATGGTCGATTTTCCTATTATCTTTCCTCTTCTTGAGTGAAGGGGAGTCTCTATCTCTGGCAGGAGGTGTGCGGTTGCGTTTCTTGAAGAAAGAAACGTCACGCCTCTCTTTTCTAAGCGGTGGGCCACACCTGGGTGGCGATACACTAGGGGAGGTTTGTCGCCGGAATCTCTGAGGAGGAGATCTTGATCATTTGTTCTCATTGGCCCCTATCCTTTGATTTTGTTGTAGGATGAAGGTGTTGGTCTGATTGATAGCAGCGAGCAGTGCTACCATGGTCGGGTCGACGTTGAGAGAGATGGGAACTGGTTGCATGACTTATGGAAGTTCCTTGGTAAGATTATTGGAGTGTCCCTTGTCCAAGAATTGCTCGTCACCGCGTCGGGCGTTAGTGGAATCCGGAGATGCGGTCTGTCCATCTCGGAATCCCAGGTTGTCCTCGAGGTGAGGATGTTCTTGACTTTCGTCGGTTTTGCGAGCCGGGGAAAGAATGGTCTTCCCGGACATGTGAAGATCATTATGGTCGGCCATGACTAGTGAGAGGAATCTTGAAAAAGTTGCTTTGATCTTAAGTTTCAAGGAAACAAAGATGGGGAGAGTAGCTTTCCACAGACGGTGACACTGACCTTACCATTTGATCAGAACCTGAGAAGTGGCCGGAAGATGATCTATAGTCGGGCTATGAAGTCAAGGAGAAAAAGGGGGTTGTATCTTTAAGGCACTCTGACGATCAAGTAAGAGTGGGGACAAGAAGATACAAGCAAAGTATAAATGGGTTGAATAATGAATATTCGATACCTGGCCCTCACAGGTGTGAGGGCTTATATAATTCCCCTGGCGCGTGGCCATTGGTTCCTGATTTCACGCCTAGATATGCGGACCCGTGAAATCAGGTAATTGTCAGAACTTAGTCAAACCGAGCAGATGTTCCTGTAACTAGTTCTTGGTTCCGAGGAGGGGTTTAGTTACGGGTATCTCTCTGGTCAGTTCTTGGTGGCTTACACGACATTTATATCGAGAAGGCTGAGAGGATACTCATCGATCATCTTGGGCCAATGCTGAACTCGGAGGGCAACGATTGTCATTTCCCAACAGGTAATGGGAATTACGAGTTATGTCCATGCGGTCCGTGCCAAAGGAGATCTCTTAGACTGAGCCGAATAAAGTTGTCGGGCCAGTCTTGAACAACAACGAACCAGAGAATATCTAGTTCTCAACATATCATAACATCATGTCTAACAGATCTTCACAGGAGTTCAGTCAAGAACATAAAACTGACTAATCACCAATTTTAGAGGATAGTACTCTCATTTCGGCACAGAGCACCCGGAATGCAGATATACTACATCTTCAAAGACAACAACTTACTCCATCTCAATATCAGAACCACCTTATGCACAACACTAAACCAAACAAGATGTTAGAACATCTTAAACAACATCATGTATATACCCACAACAAGACTCATCAGACGAGGAATAGAGAACCCTTATCCCAGAAAGTCATGCTCCGCCTTAATTGTTGCAGGTAAGAGGCAACAAAACTTATCAACAAAAGCATAACTAGTACGATACGATATAGTTTTGCTACTACTCTTCCCATTTTTATCCAAAATATGACAAAAACGAGTTTGAGCAAAAAGAAACATATAACCAAAGCAAAGTTGAGGAGAAAACAAAAGAAATCAAGCCTTATTTGTAACACCAAACCGGTCAATGTAGGAAGTTTCGTAGATCAGATACTTATTGTTATAAGTGCACCACTCAAAACGGGAGAGAGATACACATTTGTTCAAGTCTTGACCATTTGTACACATTTTTCACAAGTCCCTTGAGAAGGAAAAATATAGTCAAGTTATCCATAGCAGCCTGCACCATTGCCTTTCGCAACCCTCATTACTTTAACCACTTCATTAGATACTTAGAACTTCCAAAATACAAAGTCATGATACCTTTTTGAACATTGAACTTAACAACTATAGGTGCTAATATGATTTCTCGACAACTATGGATGATCAAAGCACTTCAAAATAACATGTCTTCTTCACACGAGTGAACTACCATTCACCCTTGTACTTAGACGAGTATTTTCTTCCTCTCAAGAGAGTAACCTCAAGACAATACCCAACACAAAATATTCAATATCATACATCTGAAAGATGTTCTATCATCTTGGTAGGACATTATTCACACTCATACCGCCATAAGCAGTAGTATTAGAGGCATACTACAGCCAAGGGGAATAAGCCAGTCTTGATCATCTTTTAGGTGGTCTTCCACCTCTAGCCCATATCAAACAACCTTCTTCTCTCCTTGAATCTATCACTAGTTAAAAGAGTGTCACAACTGATTTCTCTTATCATCAATTCTTCTTCAAGTCATCCCTTTGCAAAGATTCTTTGTCCCATCTATTGACATTTGTAGTCACAATAACATGGAGGACGAATAGAGAATATGGATCAGTCTTTCCTGTTGTACCCCAAAATTTGCCCTCTCATTTTACTCAAAACATACTCCTAGAGGTCCTCAACTTGCCCAAGGATGCCCAAGGACTGACCAGACAAATCCTCCTCCTAAGACAATGAGCCTTAAATTAGGGTTTCACTCCTCATCAATATGTTTGATTTCCAAGGGTCCTAAATGGTTTCAATTTCCCTAATATGTTCTCAAGATCATCCATTTTAAGTTTCATGCCTTTCACAAGAAGTTTGCTCAGTCAACTACTAAAATGCCTAAAAGTCAATTGTACTAGGTCAAAAGTCAATTGTGGCCCTCATGCAGTCAAACTTCAATATTTTTGGTCAACATCAACATTTTTAAGTAGCATCCATCATTTGACTAAGGGTTGATCATGATTCCTCAAGGAATGCCCCAAATTCATCAAAACTCAAAAGTTGCTAAATTAGAGTTTCTATAGGAAAAGTCAACCAAACTTTGACCAAACATAACTTTCTCATACTTTATCATAAATTTCCCATCCAAGACTCGTTGTGAAGAGGATGCAATTCCCTACAACTCATCTTCAGCCCTCAAGTTCAAAAAATTCACTCATGAAAAGATATGAATTCAGACATTATAGGTCATTTTAAAAAGTCAACAAAAACACCTTTTGGGTCAAAGCTTCTTACATGAACATGGAAGATCAAAGTGATATGAAGCCAAAAGATTTGTTTAAAGGACATCCTAAGATTTCTAAAAAGTCTAAGAACACCCTCTTATGGTTAAAATTGAGGGAGATATGTATTGCCAAAGCAAACCAATTTTTGGAAATGTGCATGAAGTCAACATTGATCAAAATGACTTTTTTTCCAAATGGGCCCATGTTTTCTTGTTTGAAACTTGTTCCTAAGATGGCCCACGACCCCTGAGCTTATCTACCTATTATTTTATTATTTTTATTATTTATTTTGATTTTTTATTCATTTAAATCAAAATAAATCAATTTAAATAGTAGAATAATCGAATAAAATCAAAGATTTGATTTTATGAGCATATTATGAGTCCATGAATAGGTAGCAAATCAAAAAACTCGTGCAAGAGCTAATTGATTGGAAAAAGTCTTAATTTGCTCTATTTTGGAAACAAATCATATAAGACAAAGAATGAAATCAAATCTCCATAATTTGCAAAGATATGATTAGTTTTTGTTGACCTAAATCATTCTAGGATATATACATAACATCCCTAAAGCATAAAAAGGAGGAGGGGGTCATGAAAACAAAGGAAGAAGTTCCATTTTTTTGTTGAAAAACTGCAGGTCAGTTTTGATTCTAAAGGGGGTGGATTTTTAATTTAGCAATTCCAAGGCCCTTTTGTAAAATTAATTTTCACTAACTTGTGTCTTCAGAACCAATGCTCCAGGTCCATGCGCGCTCCTCATGCACTTCCATCTCCATACCACAAGATCTCATCATATCCAGATCTAACACTCAACACATGTAGACCATGATGGACCCCTAGAGGCCATCTACACTGGATCACACGCAGATCTTGGGCCAGCATATGGGCTTTGCAAATTCATCCATTCACCCCCAAATTGCTGCTCCTAACAGGCCCAATTTATTTATTTCTTTAATTTTTTTTATTTGTTTGTTTAATTATTTTTACAAAATTAATCATTTTTTTATTAAATTAAAAAATCACAAAAAACATTAAAATGAGATTTTTTTCATAAAATATTTTATTTCATTAAATAATTAGATTAATTTAATTAGGGCAATTTAAATACTTTTCCATAATTAAAAATTAACTAGAAATTAGGTAATTTACAATTTAATTATCTTCTCAATAAAAGATACACAATTTTTTTTTAATCAAGTAGATTTTTTAGGCTCCTAATTCATTCCCGTGTTCCTCCTCACGCGCATTTATTTATTTATAGTTCCAATTATTGTAACTGTTTTGAGGTTTGTAATAGTTTTTAATTAGGGTTTATTTTACCGCTTTTTATTTACTGTTTATCCCCAAGTTTTGGTTATGTAACCCCCTCCCTGAGGCCTTGTAATAGTTAGGACTTTAATTTCTCGCACTTTTTAATTTCCGCAACTATGAAACTGCCTAGATGTATGGATAACAGGATTTTATGCGAAAGATAAATCAAAGATTAAAAGGTAGGTAACCCTAATTGTGCAAAGATAATTAACTGAAAAATAACACATGCACATGCTCACTCCTAGGGTTTGCCTCACTTAGGTTGCCTTCGGTAAACGGTCATGAAGCATAGGGAATTTTAGTGGTCACCCTCTAGTCCCAAAAGATAAAAAATGACCCATTCGGATGTTGCCTCGGAAAGATCTTTAGGACTTTAGGGTAATTACTAAGGTTTCCTTACCATTACTTTTGTGACCATAATTGTCCCTTCGAATGTCCCTTAAAACTCCAACCATGGGGCTACCAACTCCTTAATAGTAGGATAGCGCTATCTAAAGGAAACGAGAACGAACATTCTTTTTTGAGTAGGTAGAAAATCTTAAGTACTTGCTCAAAATAACAAAAAAACTTTTTTCACAAACACTTTCAAAACAGTTTTCGAAAACAACTTTGTCACACTCTTGAGGATAGATGCAAGGGTTACCACGAAGTTAAACAAAAACTTTTCAAAACACACACAAGAAATTTCAAAATGAGCAAGTACCTAAGAGCCCATGGAAAACCATGGATAGAAAGGATGCTAACACCTTCCCTTTCTATAATCTACCTCCCGTACTCAAACATCTCGAAAAAGGTTTTTTCTGTTCTTTTTCCTTTTCCTTTGTTGGATGAAATAAAAGTCGATGGCGACTCTTGCTTACTGCGACATTTGCGAACAAAAAATGCAAAACTAGTATTAACAGTCGGTTCTTCCACCAAATCACAGAACTGGCGACTCTGCTGGGGAATAATAAGTGGGGTATACCTTAGGATCTAGGTCATTTTAATTTCTTTTGTTGCTTGTCTTGATTGATTTATTTTAAGGGCATCTGTTGGGGTTATGTAGATCCTACACTCGGATCTTGGAACACCTTTTAGGTAAGTAGCAATAAACTGTGTGGGAACTGTGCGGGGTATACCGACACGGTTGAAGCAGTAGCTACATTGATGCGACACTTTGGTTGGTACCAGTAACCCTTGAGACAATCAAGGAGAGTACGGTGCCGCTGCATGGTGTCATAAAGCTTCAACTGACCTTAGAACCTTTAATTGCACAACTTGGCCAGTAGGACGTAGCGAGATGGTCGGCTTTGGTGTATTCCAAAGGTCGACAGATACTCGATGCTACACTCATTGAGAATTGACTCTTTAGTTTTGTTTGGTTGCGAGTCAATCGCCTATTGAACGAAGCTTGGAGGAAATATCAGTGATATTGAGATCCCTTAGAACCCAGTTACTATTTATAGGATAGGTTGAACCAATCCACCTTCAAGAGGGTATGACCTTAAAACTCATGCAGGCTTTAAACTCGAGGATTTTCCTGGGCTCATCTTTGCTTTGTGTTGTAGGACATGGCATCCGCCCGCAGGAACATTGTCCAGATTAACCTTGTGAAAGTACCTCCTTAACTAAAGAACTTGGCATTAAGGATTCCTGAAAGCTCTCCCTTAACTGAAAAACATGGTCGGCTGCTCAACTTGGTCACTTCAAAACCTGATGACGAATTTTTAAAAGTGTTATTTCAGTTCTTTGATCCTTTGCACCACTGCTTCACCTTCCCGAATTACCAGCTAGTGCCTACTATGGAGGAAATTTCTCGGTTATTGGAGGTACCTATTATTGATCAGTTACCATTCAACGGTACGTAAAAACATCCAAAGCCTGAATAGATTGCTCGAGCTCTATCGTTACAATGCTCAGATGTAGTGACAAATTGGGAAACTATGGGAAGTGTCCAAGGAATCCTGGTTAAATTTCTATTCTAGAAAGCTCACTATTTTTGGGATACCCTGGATTTACAAGCTTTTGAAGAGATATTGGCACTCTTCATCTACAAGATGGTACTATTCCCTAACGCATACCAACTCGTAGATGTGAACACGATTAAGGTTTTTCTATCTCATAATCTGGTGCCCACATTACTTGGGGATATTCTACACTCTCTGCATGCTCGCACTCTAAAGAGAAGGGGAACCCTCCTGTGTTGCACCCCTCTACTAGTTAGGTGGTTTATTTTGCACCTACCCAGGTCTATCTTGAAGAATGAGCAGGGTATGAAATGGTCTCATAGGCTGATGTCCCTTATGCATTCACACATTCATTGGTGTTCACGGTCCTCAGAAGATGTTACCATCATCGATCGCTGTGGTGAATTCCCTAATGTCCCTCTCTTAGGCATTAGGGGAGGAATCACTTATAACCCTTGTTTGGCACTGCAAAAATTTGGTTATGCAAGAAGGGATGCTCCTCATGATACACGTATCCAAGGAATCGCCTTCGACTATGAGAATGATGCTCAGGGTTACCGCAAAAGGTTCATGCGAGCTTGGGGTATGGTACATAAAAATGATAGTAAGACACTGGGGCACAAGAATTCCATCGCTCTTGAGCCTTATCTCTGATGGGTACGAGCCTGTGTCCAAAGTCTTATAACGCTTTACCCTGTTGTCCAACCGACGATTGTGGAACCAGTTGCTGAAGGAGACACTTATTATTTTGTTCTCCATTCTAACATGCCAACTGATCACGAGGAGTTACAGAAATCTCGAGTTCAACTTAAAGATGAGCGGGATGCGTTTGAAGCTCAATTCTATGCCAGCGAGAAGAAGGTCCTGGAAATCACTAGGAAACTTCATGAAGAAAGGAATATAAACGCCTACATTACACCAAAGAGGATGCGCTCATGGGAAACTTAATTTTCTTTTTGCTTTAAGTTTTGTTTTGTTGTAAGCCTAAAGGGCACTCTTTGTAAAAATCCGGACTTATTAATACAATTAACGTGTGTTTCTTTTGGTTAAACAAATTTGAGTCTTTCAAAATCCTTGAAATTTGAAGGCCCTTTATCCTGAAGGAGAAGAAGAAGAAGAAGAATAAGAAGAAGACCTCTGGTGTTCTGAATCTGGGCAGAAGGTTCAAGGGACCGTTAAAGCAACCAGTTGATCTGACCTACTCGTCCAAAGAAGGGGAGAATCAAGAGAGAGAGATAAGGGAGGAAGACCCTAGCCCTGAAGTTTCTGATAATGACATCGACTATAACGATGAACAGTATCCTCCCACTAAGGATAGATACAAGCAGTTAGAGGATCAGCTGAGCATAATGGAGATCCAGAGAATACCGGGGCTGGATTTTCAAGAGATGGGTTTGGTATCTGGGGTAGTCATCCCACAAAAGTTTAAAGCTCCGGTTTTTACGAAGTATGATGGGGTGTCTTGTCCCAAGCTTCATCTCTGTTCCTATGTGAGGAAGATTCAGCCTCACACTGCTGATAGGAACTTGTGGGGTCCATTTCTTTTAGGACAGTCTGTCTGGGACTCAACTTGAATGGTTCTATCAG
The DNA here is from genome assembly GCA_948472305.1 of Vicia faba. NCBI lineage: Eukaryota > Viridiplantae > Streptophyta > Magnoliopsida > Fabales > Fabaceae > Vicia > Vicia faba. Next base: position 1,434,417,983 of record OX451737.1, on the reverse strand, counting down.
CTGGAGGGAACCAATGTCCGTAATTGGGAGGATTTGGATGCTACTTTTAATAAGCAGTATCAATATAACGCTGACCTTGTCCCTACCCGTACTTAACTCCAGAGTATGTCCATGGGTGCAGGTGAAGGTTTCAAGGATTATGCGCAGAAGTGGAGAGATCTGGCAGGGAGATTCCAACCCCCTTTGTCTGATAGGGAGTTGGTTGACATGTTTCTTGGGAAGTTGTCTAGTCCATTATTCAATCACCTGATCGGTAGCTCCTCAGCTGGTTTCACTGAGCTGATATTAACTGGAGAAAGGGTAGAAGCTGGGATCTGGAGTGGCAAAATACAGAAAGATACCTCGTCAAGTTCAGTGAAGAAGTCCTTCACGGGTATGAAGGAGGTCAATTCCATTTATAACTCGAGAGTTTAGAGCATAGCTGAGCGTCGTCCAACGGCAGGGGCTGTGATGATACCTAGGCCTACAGCTACTCAACAACGAAACAATTAGCCAAGGGTAGAAAGACCTCAAAGGCAGTTCACCCAATCAATATGCCATTGTCACAAGTATTGCAACACATGTTGAAGATGAATCTAATTACGGTGATAAACCCTCATCCGAACCCTAAGACTTCCTCTCCTAACTACAATCTGAATGCAAGGTGTGCTTATCATTCTGGCAGCCCGGGGCACGATACTAACGATTGTTGGGCGCTAAAATACAAGATTCTAAATATGATTGATGCCAAGGAGATCAAATTCGACCCTCATGAGACTCCCAACATGATCACTGCTCCCCTGCCAAAACATGGCTAGGATCGAAAGCATTTGTGTTAATTTAATTCTCAAGTTATATTCTCTTTGCTTATTCGAACAATTATTGTCATGTTAAAACTTTATTATTTCATTAATGCGTTACACATGTTTGTCTTGAATTAATCTGTTTTCACTATGCTTAAATTGCTTTATACTTCCTTTTCGTGATATTTAACTCTCGATTAAAAGCTCTAAGCCCTAGAGGGAGGATGACGAAAACGATACCACAATCTCTACAGTATGCTTTTAAACAGACCCCGCTAATGATGTACAGACATTGTTTCAAATCCCAAACATTGGATTTATAAGGAAGATAATCCCTAGTCAACCCCTTTGAGCCAAAGAAGTAGGAGTTTTTCTTTCACACAAATTAAAACCCTTAATCATAACCTGGGGCAGAGTAGTTTTCTCGGTTAATTCATAGGCGTATTCAGTCGCGATCTTCCACTTCCACGCAATAAATGGCCTCCAAGACGTCCTCCCAAAACAAAAGACAGTGATGGTTCCATATAACCGTCAAGACAGGCAATCATTATTTCTCGAAGTAAAATCCTATTAAGTCAAAACCTATATAGGAGACTTAAGAAAAAAATAGGGGCATCCCGCTGACTATAACCGCAAAAAGAAACAGTTCAGGCAAAAGAAGGGATAACAAAAATCAAAAAATAAAGAGGTCCTACAAATCCCCAACATAAAAAAGATGACAAAAATGACTACCTATTCAAAATAAACTTCTAGTATCCGAACCATCACCGGAACATCAAGTACAATAATCTAGGACTCAACTAGGATTCTAAACACGCAATTAACTGAGCATGAGACTGAAGGACATCACGAAGAATGGGTGGGTACAAATAAATTTTGAGCCTTTATCCTTTGTTTCTTAAACCGTGAACCAGGCCATGTTATAACCCTTAAAAGTCCTAGCTGAAGCATGGGTTAGTTCAAAAGCATATTGGTACAAAAGGTATCCTGACTCCTGTAGGACTTGTTACGAATCCTGAGTTGATATCACATTCTTACGAATTTTGTTTTACTACACAAAACACATTTTAAAAAAAATACAAGACAGGCATGAGTTTTGCATTATTTAAATAACATTGTTCGCATATGACTAATTGTTTGACAGCAGAGAAATCAGCACAACGGATATTCAATGAATAGACATCATCTCAATGGATAGAATCACTTCATCGGGGAAGACACTTCCAATAACAGGTCTTCCATAAGCAAGGGGCATGACATGATGTCTAAACACACTCAGGACAGTCTCCCCAAAAGTGCCAAATAACTAGGGGCAGATCTCCATCTGAATCACTTAGGGAATTACGCACGCATTCTAGCAACGAATCATGTGCCATCAAGAAAGCATTTTTGACAGTACTACAACACAACACTATGGATAGTGACAACTCCCTACATCCTGAGAGCATGGACATAGTTGGAAAATACTACGCCTGAAAAAGACCCGCTACGTTGACTGGCCTAGGCAAAAATAAGGGCATCCCGGCAAACAAAAAAGTTTCGGGAAAAAGTTAGGGATATACATATGAAAAATTGTATACCCAGCAAGTAGAAAACCTGAAAAGGCGGCTTGGGCAAAAAAGGGTATCCCGATGGACTGAAAATCTGAAAAGACAGTCCAGGAAAAAGTTAGGGATCAAAGCGTACAACCATGTCCTGTCATCTTGTCACTGGCCTATCAGTAGAAGACTTATCATTCTGATCGGCAGTTACCAAGAACCCCAAGAGTCGGGATAACACTCAATCCAAAAAGCCTCTGCAGACACTTTCTCCAGCAGGTACAGAGGGAAGAAAAGTTCTGATGCGAAGTCATTGTCGTATCCTCAGCATACGACCCCGTGACGTCTATACTCCCTACAGAGTAGAGGCAACCAAAGTTTTGACGCAGGCTTCCCCAAAACAGGAGCTACTTTCCCCAGTAAAGTTCCTTCAAATAGCCGACGTCTATGTTCCCCAACCGAATTTTGTAATCTAAAGTGGTTCATATAGTTTTCTCCCGAGCAGAGTTTATACAGAAGCTCATCCCCAACAGAGTTATTCCCCCGCAGATTTATTCTCAAGCAGAGTCTCTCCCCAGGAAATATGTCCATAGACAAGGGGAAAATCCCCAGCATAGTCATCTTCGGTTCACCATCTCCAGCGGAAGTAGAAGAACCACTCTTTCTACGACAATAGGGAACTCAATTTCCAGTACTCTCCAGCAGCGGTCAGGGATTTATTTTCCCAGACTCGGATATGTCACAATAGCATTTCATGTTCATACATCATGACTTGCGCATACATATTGCATACAGCATAACCTCATTTATTTTGAGAACATCGTCATACAATGCATTTCATGCATCACATACAATTAATCATGTACCTTTTCAGGAAAGGTGGTTATCATCAACAATTCCCCTCAGGTCCAAGATTAGTTCCTGAAACTAAAACAAAGTAATTATCTATGCGACCAAATGCAGCTTTACACGGGTTCATCGCAAAGAAATCTTACACGGGTTTCTCCTAAATGCAGCTTTACACGGGTTCGTCACAAAGCAATCTTACACGGGTTTCTCTTAAATGCAACATCACACGGGTTTATCCTGAAAATCTTACACGGGTCCCTTCTCATACATTTTTAAATAAAGTTTCACACAGACTTATCCCGAAATAACCTTACCTAGGTTCCCTCTCGGTTCTCATGTAGTTTTACCCAAACTCCTCACGAAGCAACCTTACCTAGGTTCCTTCTCGGTTCAGATGTAGTTTTACCAAACTCCTCACGAAGCAACCTTACCTAGGTTCCCTCTCGGTTCAGATGCAGTTTTACCCAAACTCCTCAAGAAGCAACCTTACATAGGTTCCTTCTCGGTTCTAATGTACTTTTACCCAAACTCCTTATGAAGCAACCTTACCTAGGTTCCTTATCGGTTCTGATGTAGTTTTACCCAAACTCCTTACGAAGCAACCTTACCTAGGTTCCTTCTCGGTTCAGATGCAGTTTTACCCAAACTCCCCACGAAGTAACCCTATGACCCAGGTTCCTTCTCAAAGTCCTACTATCCAGGCTTTCACCTCGAAGTAACCCTATGATCCAGGTTCCTTCTCAAAGCCCTAATATCTAGGTTTTCACCTCGAAGTAACCCTGCGACCCAGGTTCCTTCTCATAGCCCTACTATCCGGGCTTTCACCTCGAAGTAACCCTATGACCCAGGTTCCTTCTCAAAGCCCTACTATCCAGGCTTTCACCTCGAAGTAACCCTACGACTCAGGTTCCTTCTCATAGCCCTACTGTGGTCGGTGGATCTGGAACTGACTGTTTAACGCTGGTTCGCGAAATGTCACGGAAGCAAGAGTCGCCACCGTCTTTTATTTTCTCCAACATGGACAGGACAAAAGCACAACAAAATTCCTTATGAGATAGTTTCTCGGTTCGGGAGGTAGATTTATAGAAAGGGAAGGTGTTAGCACCCTTTCTATCCATGGTTATCCATGGGCTCTTAGATACTTGCTCATTTGTGTTTTTAAAAGGTTTGCTTTTCAAAGTGTGAGTGGGTTTGAAAAAGTTTCGTTTAAAGATTTCAGATCGACTCTTGTATCAGTCCTCGAGAGTGTTTGAAAAATTGTTTTGAAAGCTTTTTGAAAAGTGTCGGTGTGAAAAGAGTTTTTTTTTTATTTTGAATAGAGCAAGTATCTACGAGTCATCCACCTACCCTAAGGAATTAGGCTGTGTAAATGTCCTTAAGGTAATGCCATCCCACCATTGAGAGGTAGGTAGCACCACCGTTGGAGGTGTTCGGGTCAATTCGTTTGTAGGGACAGTGCGGTCACCAGAGCAACAGTAAGACACCTTAGAAGTTGCCCTTATGCCATTGATCTTTTTTTATTCCGAGGCAACCGTTTCGAGGCAGCTTGTTCCGAGGCAACCGTTTCGAGGCAACTTGTTTGAGGCAACTAGATCAACGGACATAAGGACTCACTAAGACGTCCTATACTCGACGACCACGTTTCGAGGGGCAAGGCAACAGTGAGGCGTACCATAAGAGTGGTGTGTGAATTTATGTATTGTTTTCAGTTATGTTTATCTTGTCATGCATTTGGTGAGCTACGCTTTGATTTTATTTGGGCCATTCATTCTTTCATGCAAAGTTTAGCAGTTAAGGGGTGCGGAAATTAAAGTACGGAAAATAAGGTCCTACGCTATTACAAGGCGCGGGTCTATACATCGCCAAATTAACAAAGACCCGTTTTTTAATAAAATGCAGAAAGTAAGTAAATTTCCTAATTACTATTACAAGGCTTTGGGGCAATTACATAATATTTAAAAGAAACATAAGAATACGCGTGCGAAAAGAAATTGGAATCGAGTGTTCGAGGGCGTTGGACCCTTTAAAGAAATTGGATTGAAATTGAGAATTAATTAATTATTTAATAAGGAAAAGGAATTGTTTTTTTATGGTTTTTGATATTTATGAAATAAAGAAAATTAAAATTGAAAGAAACCCTAATTCTAAATGTTTTTAATTATTAAAGAAAAAGATTAAAATTTTAACCTAATTTATACTAATTATTTAATTACATGGATATTTACAAAATAATTAATAATTAATAATAATAATAATGATAGGAAGAAATTATTTATTAGGAATAAGAATAAAAATGCTAAAAAACCTAATTTCTATGTATTTTAGTTATTAAGAAAAACATTTAAATTTAAACCTAAATTATTAAATTGATTATTAAAAATTTATTTACAAAAATATTAATGAACTAAATATTAAATAAAACATATTTTTATTTTTTGATTTCTGATTTTTATATTATAAAAATTATTTTGTGAATTAAATAAAAGCAATTAATCAAAATAATAATTAAAAGAATAAAAGGAAAAATAAATAAAGGAAAAAAAATGAAAAGATTGAGCAAACCCTGGGGGTGTCTGGACCCAATTTGGAGGTCAATTTGAAGCATTTTGGCCCAATGAACAAGAGGCCTGGTTGACTTTTCCAGCGCTTGTGTGGGACGGTTGACTAGCGTCCATGGTGAGCTGCATGTTCTGGCCATTGGATTGATCTCCTGGGCGCGTGGCAAGCAAGCAGGCGAGGGCATATGGTACTCCTTTGAGTGAGAGCTACGCTGGAACATACTAATGAAAAAATTATGAAATATATAAGGGGACCTGGGAATCGAACCCAGGTCCCAATACCTGCAAGCCAGCGCATTAACCAACCCAACCAACGCGTATGTTTGATATTATTATGGAACGTGATTAATATATGAGAAAACGAACGCTATTGGTATAAAATAAAAAATCACGCGCGAATATTCAAACTATCCAGTCACGTATGGACACGCCAACTTCGTCTTCATCTCTTTGCCTGTAAACAATATCAAATAGCGGGGGTTTTAAACCCCCACTAAACTCAAACCTGAAAAATAGCGAATAGAATTTAGGCAAGCATAAAAAGGGAGCGATGGGTGATTTAGCTCGTTTGAATGTCCTGATTCCATTGGCATAGGTGTGGTTGGCCAATTTTTCCAGATGAATGAACCCCTCTTTCAAAGTTTCTGAAACCCTAACATGCATTCATGGTGGATTCTTGTACAGGCAGTATTAGTTCAATTGGGTAGTACCATTAGCTTCAGAGCATTCATGTTAGCATAAATCAACAGTTAAAAATCACAAATGATGCATGGAATTTAAAACACGATTATGAATAATTTTATGAAAAGTGAGACTTCAATCTACCAATTCCTTGAGTATGGAGGCATGGTTTTGATTGGAACAGCTTCCTGGTAGTGTCAGGAATGTTTTGGAATGGCTTTTAGGCTTTGAAACGTGCAGTAGCTATGAAAACAGTTTCAAGGTTTTTGTGAAAAAAGTGCAAAGTTGTTCTTGGTCTTGGGCGCAGCTTTTGTGTCTTGTGCATTAGGTTTATGTTTGCATATGTATGTAGATGAAATTAGGTTAGAAAAACCAAGCCCAAAGTCTTTGCATTCATGATTCAAATATTTGGTTTCCAATGATATCAAATCCAATATTTTTGCCATGAAACCATTGCCAATTGCATAGAATCTTTCCTTTTGAGTGATGCACGAAATATTTGATTCATAAAGAGTGAATATGTTGCACAAAAAGATTTGGAAAACATGATTTTAGTATTTTTTCATAATTAATTTTAATTAAATGAATTAATAAGATTAAAAACTCAATTAATTAATTAAAAATAAGAAAATAACTCCCCTTTAGGTCAATGGGTCGTTCATAGCCTTTGGATGATGATTCATGGAAGAAATTGAGGCCCATTAGCAATTTTGAGGCATTTGAAGTAAAGTTGACTTTTCAAAATTCCCAAAAATTTCCCAACTTCCACAAGGCATATCTTGCTCAATATTTAAGCTTTGATCATGTTCTTTGACATTTTGGAAAGGTCTTGAAGTCCTCTAACCAATGCCTTTGGTCCCATGTCATTTTTATTTACAAATCTCAAGTTATGGTCTTTGACTTAAAGTGCCTTTTTGTTGACTTTTGAAAATGACCTATAATGTTGAAATTGATAACTTTTTGTGAGAGCATTTCTTGGACTTGAAGTGTGAAGATGAGTTGTAGGAAATGTCATTTTCTTCAAAATGATCTTTTGATGGAATTTTTCTGATAAACCATGTGGAAGTTATGCCATGGTCAATTTGCAGTTGACTTTTTCAACTGTCCAAAAATAGAAACTTTTGCATCTTGAGACTTTTTGAGCCATGCCTTGAGAATCATGATCAAGAATTGATCAAATGATGTTTGTGGCTTCAAAATAAGATGTTGACCAAAATTTTTGACTTTTGACTGTCAAATGACCATTTTGCCCCTGTAGTTGACTGTAGGACAATTAGGGTTTTTGACTGTGCAATCTGATGTTGTGAGTCTTGAAACTTGGCATATGGATGCTTGACAATATATGTAGGCATGTGGGACTTGTTTGGGCCCTTGGAAACTTCAATTTCTTTGCCAGAACCAAAACCCTAATTTTTGACTGTTAGGAGGCCATTGGCTGTGCAACCCTTGAGAGATTTTGAAGCATGATCTTTAGCAAACCTTGAAGAATATGGGAGGGAAAATTTTGGGGTACAACACCTACTATCCAAGTTTTCACCTCGAAGTAACCCTATGACCCAGGTTCCTACTCAAAGCCCTAATATCCAGGCTTTAACCTAGAAGTAACCTTACGATCCAGGTTCCTTCTTGCAGCCCTACTATCTAGGATTTCACCTCGAAGTAACCCTACGACCCAGGTTCCTTCTCATAACCTTACTATCCAGGATTTCATTTCAAAGTAACCCTACTATCCAGGTTCCTTCTCATATCTCTACTATCCAGGCTGTCATTTCGAAGTAACCCTACTATCTAGGTTCCTTCCCATAGCCCTACTATCCAGGCTTTCACCTTGAAGTAACCCTGCGATCCAGGTTCCTTCTTGCAGCCCTACTATCCAGGCTTTCGTTTTGAAGTAACCCTACGACCCAGTTTCCTTCTCATAAGCCCTACTATCCAGGCTTTCATTTCGAAGTAACTCTACTATCCAGGTTCCTTCTCATAGCCCTACTATCCAGGATGTCATTTCGAAGTAATCCTACTATTTAGGTTCCTTCTCATAGCCCTACTATCCAGGATGTCATTTCGAAGTAACCCTACTATCCAGGTTCCTTCTCATAGCCCTACTATCCAGGCTTTCACCTTGAAGTAACCCTACGATCCAGGTTCCTTCTTGCAGCCCTACTATCCAGGCTTTCATTTCGAAGTAACCCTACGACCCAGGTTCCTTCTCATAAGCCCTACTATCCAGGCTTTCATTTCGAAGTAACCCTACTATCCAGGTTCCTTCTCATAGCCCTACTATCCAGGCTGTCATTTCGAAGTAACCCTACTATCCAGGTTCCTTCTCATAGCCCTACTATCCAGGCTTTCATCTCGAAGTAACCCTATGAACCAGGTTCCTTCTCATAAGCGCTACTATCCAGGCTTTAATTTTAAGTAACCCTACGACACATGTTCCTTCTCATAAGCCCTACTATCCAGGCTTTCATTTCGAAGTAACCCTACGATCCAAGTTCCTTCTCATAGCCCTGCTATCCGGGCTTTCGTTTCGAAGTAACCCTATAAACCAGGTTCCTTCTCATAACCTTACCATCCAGGTTTCTTCTATCTCATCTCCAGACAACAGTTTACAACACTGTAAGACCTGGACCCGACCAGATACGGTCGATTTCACATTTCCCCAGTAAGTCGCTGTGCAGCCTGGACCATGACCAAATAAGTAGTTTACTTCCACCTCCTCAATCAAGAGGTAATTCCCCAATAGAGTAATGGACAACCGAAGCTACTATACTCTATTTCCCAAGACATAAATCAACATTCCCCGGTGAAGTCCTCCTCAACGGAAGGTACATGAATTCAAGCAAAGGAATCTCTTATGCAACCGATACCTTTTCTGGATGGAATCTTTAAGCCCGTCTCCGACGGTTCTCAGTAGACTTCCAAATGGCATCTGTAAGCCCATTTCCGATATCACCAATCAGTGTTACTTCATGCGAGTTCAAATTTCTGGGCACTCTAGTGTTCAATCATCTTCCACCTTCAGATCATGAAAGGCATAACAGCCAATCTACATCCTCAAGTTTAAGAATATTGAACAGGGGCAGCTGTTGTACCCCAAAATTTGCCCTCTCATTTTACTCAAAACATACTCCTAGAGGTCCTTAACTTGACCAAGGATGCCCAAGGACTGACCAGACAAATCCTCCTCCTAAGACAATGAGCCTCAAATTAGGGTTTCACTCGTCATCAAGATGTTTGAGTTCCAAGGGTCTTAAATGGTTTCCATTGCCCTAATATGTTCTCAAGATCATCCATGTTAAGTTTCATGCCTTGCACAAGAAGTTTTCTCAGTTAACTACTCAAATGCCTAAAAGTTAACTGTACTAGGTCAAAAAGTCAATTGTGGCCCTCATGCCGTCAAACTTTAAGATTTTTGATCAACATCAACATTTTGAAGTAAAATCCATCATTTGACTAAGGGTTGATCATGATTCCTCCAGTAATTCCACAAATTCATCAAAACTCAAAAGTTTCTAAATTCCCCATGCAAGGCTCATTGTGAAGAGGATGCAATAACCTATAACTCATCTTCAGCCCTCAAGTTCAAAAAATTCACTCATGAAAAGATATGAATTCAAACATTATAGGTCATTTCAAAAAGTCAACAAAAACACCTTTTGGGTAAAAGCTTCTTACATGAACATGGAAGATACAAGTGAGATGAAGCCAAAAGGGTTGATTAGAGGACATCCTAAGCTTTCTAAAAAGTCTAAGAACACCCTCTTAGGGTTAAAATTGAGGGAGATATGTATTGTCAAAGTTGACCAATTTTTGGAAATGTGCATGAAGTTAACATTGATCAAAATTACTTTTTTTTTCAAATGGGCCCATGTTTTCTTGTTTGAAATTTGTTCCTAAGATGGCCCACGACCCCTGAGCTTATCCACCTATTATTTTATTATTTTTGTTATTTATTTTGATTTTTTATCCATTTAAATCAAAATAAATCAATTTAAATAGTAGAATAATCAAATAAAATCAAAGATTTGATTTTATGAGTATATTATGAGTCCATGAATAGCTAGCAAATCAAAAAATTCGTGTAAGAGCTAATTGATTGGAAAAGGTCTTAATTTGGTCTATTTTGGAAACAAATCATACATGACAAAGAATGAAATTAAATCTCCATAATTTGCAAAGATATGATTAGTTTTTGTTGTCCTAAATCATTCATGATATATACATAGCATCCCTAAAGCATAAAAAGGAGGCGGGGGCGTGAAAACAAAGGAAGAAGTTCCAATTTTTTATGGAAAAAGTGCAGGTCGGTTTTGATTCTATAGGCCGTTTCAAGCAATTCCAAGGTCAGTAATTTGTTCCTGGACATTTTCTGAAGCCATTCCAATCATCATCAAGCCTTTAAACCTTCAAAAATCGTGCCTCACTGTGCCACGGTTTGCATATTTTTTTCAGGATTCGTTTTCAATGATTTATCCATCATAAACATGTTTTGATCACATATCCATGCTTGTTATCATATTTCCAATGTTTTGATAGGTTTGATTGAAGTTTAAGTGCAGGAATGGCACAATGCCATTGTTAGGGTTTTGAGCTCCCAAATTGGGAATTCTATATAGAGGCAAAATTGGACAAAATTAGGGGTACTATCATGCTCAGGAGATGATTTGAAATTGATCCATGCCTTTGGTTTGAATTTATTCTGCTTGTGCTGTGTTTTTGAATTTTACAGGTTTTTTAGTTATGAACAAAATCTGTCACTACAACCTATAGTGACGGAAAACTATTGTAGGTAAAAGTTCCCCACCTAAAACGACGGATCCATGAAGAAGGTGATGGCATGGTGCTCACTGATTTGTCCATTCAAACCATTGGGGATCCACAACGTGCGCATTTTTGACAAGTGGCCATAGATATTTATTTGCCTTATATTTCTTTTGTATTATTTGGTTAACAATTAAAACGCTTGGTTCAGTTGACAAGGCAGGGCATGATAAGGCTTTAGTCCAAAAGGGGGTGGGTTCGATCCAGCCCTTTTGCAAAATTAATTTTCACTAATTTGTATCTTCATATCCAATGCTCCAGGTCCCTGCGCGCTCCTCATGCACTTCCATCTCCATACCACAAGATCTCATCATATCCAGATCTAACACTCATCACATGCAGACCATGGTGGACCCCCAGAGGCCAGCTACACTGGATCACACACTGATCTTGGGCCAGCATATGGGCTTTGCAAATTCAGCCATGCACCCCCAAATTGTTGCTCCTAACAGGCCCAATTTATTTCTTTTTTTAATTTCTTTTGTTTTATTTGTTTGTTTAATTATTTTTACAAAATTAATCATTTTTTTATTAAATCAAAAAATCACAAAAAACATTAAAATCAGATTTTTTTCATAAAATATTTTATTTCATTAATTAATTAGATTAATTTAATTAGGGAAATTTAAATACTTTTCCATAATTAAAAATTAACTAGAAATTAGGTAATTTGCAATTTAATTATTTTCTCAATAAAAGATACACAAAAATATTTTTTAATCAAGTAGATTTTTTAGGCTTCTAATTTATTCCCGTGTTCCTCCTCGCACGCATTTATTTATTTATAGTTCCAATTATTATAACTGTTTCGAGGTTTGTAATAGTTTTTAATTAGGGTTTATTTTACCGCTTTTTATTTACTGTTTATCCCCAAGGTTTGGTTATGTAACCCACTCCCCGAGGCCTTGTAATAGTTAGGACTTTAATTTCTCACACTTTTTAATTTCTGCAACTATGAAACTGCCTAGATATATGGATAATAAGATTGTATGTGAAAGATAAATGAACAATTAAAAGGTAGATAACCCTAATTGTGCAAAGATAATTAACTGGAAAATAACACATGCACATGCTCACTCCTAGGGTTTGCCTCAGTTTGGTTGCCTTTGGTAAACGGTCATGAAGCATAGGGAATTTTAGTGGTCACCCTCTAGTCCCAAAAGATAAAAAATGACCCATTCGGATGTTGCCTCAGAAAGATCTTTAGGACTTTAGGGTAATTACTAAGGTTTCCTTACCATTGCTTTTGTGACCGTAATTGTCCTTTCGAATGCCCCTTAAAACTCCAACGATGGGGCTACCTACTCCTTAATAGTAGGATAGAGCTATCTAAAGGAAACGAGAACGAACAGTATTTTTCGAGTAGGTAAAAAATCTTAAGTACTTGCTCAAAACAACAACAAAAAATTTCACAAACACTTTCAAAACAGTTTTCGAAAACAACTTCGTCACACTCTTGAGGACAGATACAAGGGTTACCACGAAGTTAAACAAAAAAATTTCAAAACACACACAAGCAATTTTAAAACGAGAAAGTACCTAAGATCCCATGGAAAACCATGGATAGAAAGGATGCTAACACCTTCCATTTCTATAATCTACCCCCCGTACTCAGAAACATCTCGAAAAAGGTTTTTTCTGTTCTTTTTCCTTTTCCTTTGTTGGATGAAATAAAAGTCGGTGGCGACTCTTGCTTACCACGACATTTGCGAACAAAAAATGCAAAACCAGTATTAACAGTCGGTTATGCCACCATATCACACTTCCCAACTGGAATTCGCTATAAATATTTACCATTTGACATTTCTTTTATAGTGTTCATCCAAACAGGTTTTTAAATTTCATCAGCAATTAAGCCAACATATTTTTCTCTACCAAGTCTGTTAGGCTGCTTGTGTTCTACTCGTGCCAAATGAAGAATCTCTGACCTCTTGGAAGTAACTTGATGTTGCAACTTTGGATGCGACACCTCACCAAAGACTTTGCCTTCCTTTGGTTGAACTATCTTTGCACCTTTCGGGAGAAGATGGTCAAATTTTTTCCTCAGTAACTTTATATCAACTTCTTTAGGTATCACACATGTGGAGGAACAATTTGTTTCTTGAGGACACCACAAGTAATAATTGTCTTTGGATCTGATTCCATTCACGATGACTCTATTATTTTCACCAATTACCAAACATTCAGATGCAATAAAGTGGACTTTGAAGCCTTGGTCATATAGTTCACCGATGCTTATTAAATTATAAGTTAGCCATTTAACAAACAACACTTTATTGAGATATGGTAAACTACTCTAGCTCATCCTTCCAACACCTTTTATTTCACCTCTTCAATCATCTCCAAAGGTGACATAGATAAAGGGAAGAGGTTTAATATTCACTAGAAAATTCTTGACACCAGTCACGTGTCTGGAACAGTCACTATCAAAATACCAATCTTCTCTTGTAGAAGCTCTGAGAGAGGTGTGAGCCATGAGCCCATGAGTGTCATTCTTGTAAAACCACTTAGACTTGGTTTTAGACTTTCCTGGTCTTCTTCTATGTTGTGCAATAGGTTTGGGATAGCCATGCAACATATTGCAAGATAATTTTAAATTACCCAATTTTCCACAATAGAAGCATATTTGTTGTTGATTTCCCCCTCCATTGTACATCTTCTTATATCTCTACTGATGTTGAGACATATGATTCAACATCTTATTCTCTTGCTTCCTTGTTGGAGATACACACTTAACTTCAGGTCTTTTTGCTTGACTTTCATAATAAAGATCTTTAATGCTTACAACATTCTTCTCAATTAGAATAATGGTTCCACTCTGAACAGTAGATCCATTATTTCCTAAGTGGTTCTTCTCTTCTCCATGCTGATGTTGGAACTTTTCTTTTGACATCTTTTGTTCAAGTTCTTTCTTTGAACGGACAAACTTTAATTTAACCCTTTTGCCTTTATTCTTCATAAATTGACTAACTCAGCCAATCCCTTGAACATCTCCAACATTCTTTCTAGGCTTAACAATTTTACGAAGCATATCAGAACTGTTGTTGAGCATTCTTACATATTTGGTCATATTATCAAGTTGTGACTTGACCAAAAGAACTTCATCTTTTAATTCAACTATGACAGTTAGGTGCTCTATTTTTTTAGCTTCTAGACCAGAGATAATGGAAAATTGCTCTTATTTTTCTCCTTCCAGTTGAGCAATAAGGATTTCTTGCCTTTTTATCAATTGAGCTCCCTCTTGACATTCGAGGCATGCCTCCTGATAAAAGGTGAAAAGATCTTTAGTTGTCAAGTCTCCAATAATTGGTTCAGTATCTGAATAACACATTCCAGACAGAGCAATCACTTGCTTCGCAAACTCCTCTGCACTTTTATTGTCAGAGTCTTCTTCTGACAATGACACATACATACCTTTCTTTTGCTTCTTGAGATAGGTAGGGCACTCTGATCTAATGTGACCAAACCCTTCACATTTAAAGCATTGAACTCCTTTTCCTCCATAATACTAATTTTTGGTGATGTCGAGTGACTTGTCTTTGACATTTGATCTTGACTTCCAGTCAATTTTCTTCAACATTTTGTTGAATTATTTTCCAAGTAACACAATGGCATTTGAGACCCCTTTTTATATATCCAGGTCACAATCATCTTTTGGATCATCAGTGTTGGAGACAAAGGCTATGCTCTTCTTCTTTTCAGACTTTTCACTGATCCCTAACTCAAAAGTCTGTAAAGATCCCATGATTTCATCAACTTTCATGTTGTTTATGTCTTGAGCTTCTTAAATAATAGCCACCTTCATGTCAAACCTCTTAAGAAGAGATATGAGAATCTTTCGCACCAGCTTTGCTTCAGAAATCTTCTCCCCTAGGTCACTTGAGGCATTTGCTATCTCAATGATATCCATGTGAAAATCATGAATACTTTCATCCTCTTTCATCCTTAATTTTTCAAACTGAGAGGTGAGCAGTTGAAGTCTTTACATCTTCACCTTGGAGGTACCTTCATGAGCAATCTTCAAGATCTCCCAGGCTTCTTTGGCAATAGTGAAATTACTGGTCAGCCTGAAGATATTCTTGCCCACAGTATTAAATAGGGAATTCAAAGCTTTGGAGTTTCTTTGAGATGATTCATCATCCTCATCATTCCAATCTTCTTCATCTTTGTTCACGTTCGTATCTTTCCCATCCTCACCTACGACCATTGGTGGAACCCAACCTTTGACAACAGCTTTCCACACCTTTCTGTCCATGGATTTGATGAAATCCATCATACGAACTTTCCAATAATCATAATTGGTTCCATCAAGAATGGGTGGTCTGTTTCCAAATCCTCCTTCCTTATCCATTGCACTAGAAAGTATGTTCCCTGAACCTCACCCAGAGTCAGAGGAGGATGCCTACTCTGATACCAATTGAACTCTGGTATTCAGATCACATATGTACTAAAAGATATTGAGATACCTTTTTCTAAACAAACAAGAAATGGCAAGATAAATGATAATCATAATGCAGAAAAGTAAAGAACACACATGATTGTTAACCCAGTTTGGTGTAAACCAACACCTACTCTGGGAGATACCAAGCCAGGGAGAAATTTAACTACTAATAGTATCAATTTGAAGCTAAATTCCCCCGTTTACACCTTCTCACTTAATCACTACCCTCACTTAAATTCTATCTAAGACTCACCTAGGTATGAGACCCTTCTCAAATCCGATCCAATCACAAACCAGTGACTGAACAATTCTAAACACTTAGAAAAATATAGAAGTCACACTTCAAAGACACCAAACCATTTACTGCTTACAAGCTTTGGAATGATTGACACAACTTACAACAAAAACAAAGTCCTACTCTTTTATCAACATGATAATCAAGAGGCTCACAATAAGCATACAAATCCTAATAAAAATAAAGTGTAAGTTCATAAAAAACAACTAGGGTTGAAGCCTTCTATTTATAATCTTCATAGAACATGATTTGACCTTTAGAAATCCCAATTGGATAAGTAAAAGGCGCTGAAAAATCATATCCTCAAAGATAGGACATCAATCATTAGTTTCCTAAAAAATCTCCATAATTAGTAACTAACAATTCTACTTGAAATCAGCTTCAATCTTCTTCAACCTTCAAATTGAGCGCCACACAGGATATGACAATCTTCATAGAATATTATGCACTTGTAACAGATCAGAATATCTAAAAATCCAGTTGTTCACAAACACGATGTCGAAAGAGCATGCATAGGACATCACATAGAACATGTTACTTCTGTACATAGAACATCTTTATTCAACATGTCAAAGCTAAGTTAGTTTTACCAAACATAATGTTCATCACAACAAAACGAAGAAACAATAAAATATATAACTAATAAATAAAAATTTGGGGTGTTACACATCCGTGCGTGATGAACTTAGATAATTTGCATCGCATGAGCAATGCAAGTTTTCATGCGCATGATGGGCCCTTTTCTAGGCAATTTTTGACGCATTCTGGCATTTCCTGACAACTTTAAAAAGGTGTTTTGACACTATTTCATGGGTTCTGTGATTTTACATTGCAAATATGATTTTACGATTTTACAACACCGAAAGGCATATTTGGAGCGCATTTGGATCCATTGAAGGTCAGATCTTCAAGGGATCTTTTATACAACCCTCATATAATTTATTGGTATTGTTATTTGAATTATGAGTAGCTAATTTCTCATAGCTTAGATTTTTTTACGAACCTTTTTCAATAATGATGGATCACATGGTTAATTTGATATTAGATGATTTATTGAAGTTATTATTTTATACAATTTCACCTTGTTCTTAAAGTTTTTATTGAAATTAATACGCTAATTTATTTTATACCTTCACAACAACACACGACTCATTGTTACAGAGATAAAACCAGTTATGAGACATATATTCTAGGATTTGGATATGAAGATTAAAGTGAGAATGAAATTGAGAATGATGGTTGGAATGATTGATAAAAATGAATGATCTTGTGCGTGATAAAATAAAGGTTGGAGATGAGTTTGAATGTAAGGAAAATGGAGAATGAGATAGAGATGAATTTAGTTTATTACTGATGCACTTATGTAATATATATATATATATTTGTCTTGTAATATTGTTAACAATTTGAAAGGTTGACCCGTTGGATAGACAATAACTTGTTTATTGCAAATTCCATATGTTCAACTCTTCTTGGGACCACATTTCAATTTTGACATTTTAAGATTTAGGGACCAAAATAAAAAAATCAAACAAAATGAAAAAAGAAAAAATGGCCATTACATCAGCATCGTCTGTCACATCATCTATTTTTTATGGAATATAGACAACAAGGACCAACGCCAACAAGAATTGACATATGGGGACCTGAACCCAAAAAAAATGATTCAGGGATCAAATTCGAAATCTCACTAACTTACAGGGACGAAAACACTAATTTAGCCTCGAAGAAAATTTCCTTGAAACCGACTCAATGCTGATCATTCATGTAATTTCTAATATGAATATTGTTCCTAGGCATCTTGTCATAAAATGGAAAATACATTACACTCTTTTAGATTCAAGATATCTCATAATTTTAGAGAGGAAAATGCATGCACATATAATATAAATTGGGAAATTCAGGTTTATTTGTTGATTTTGATACATTGGAAAATTCACTTTCTACTTATGCTTTTGAAAGTTTTTTGAGAGATATGTTGGACATGTCCAACTATCCGTGTTGATAGATTTTTGGTTAAGTGTTATTTCCTTCATATTTTTTATCATTTTTTATTCAATAAAGGTGATTTATTATAAATAAATAAAAAAAGAGAGAAAAAAAATGAGGGGACGTAAAACCTAACTCATTAAAAAATAAATAAAAATGATAGTTGGACATGCCTAAACTATATTTTAGAAAACTTTTAAAAACATAAATAGGAAGTGAATTCCACCATAATTTTCTTCTCTAAAAATTTGATATATCTTGAATCTAACTGAACTTATATAGTGTAAAATATCCTTCCATTTAATTAAAAGATTCTAAAGGACGATATTCAAATTAGAAAATGCACGAATGATCAGTATTAAGTTAGTTTCAAGGTAAAGATTTCTCAAATAAATCATGTTAACATATTCAATTGCAAGTATGATTACATGTAATTCAACTTGAAAGAAGATGTATAAACTTATAGAGTTATTCTTAATATACCGCCGTAAGTAAATACTCCAGAATTTTCTCTTGAAACTCCATTTATGTTTCACTTAATCCAATCAAGACTAGAAAAAAACCAATTAACTTGTAAGATTTTAGATGTGGGAGAAGGTCGACATTTGCTATCAAAATATTTAATAATGATAAACTTTTGAATTGAAGAATACATATGCAGATGTCATATAGATCAATTAATTAACATGAAGAATATTTTCTATCGCATAAGGAGAAATTTTTTTTTTAATTAATAAATGTTAAATAAATTAAATTATAAAAAAAAATATGATGAAAAATAAAAAATTAGGAAAATATTAAAGATTTTAAACAAAACCTGACTTAGGATAATAATCTAAGATGAAGAGAATATAGTGACTTGTATAAATTTATAGTGATAGTAAGTTTGGGGTATTTCTATACATGAATGTATGATTTCAACCTTAGTAATCATTATACAATGAATAAGATAATTAAAAATTAAATATTTACGAAAAAAGTGTGTAGAAATGATCCTTGATTTCACTATCTGAAAATTTTGCAAGTGCATCTGAAAACACATCACCTTCTGCCTAAATAAATTTTCGTTTAAATTCAGTTTCACCCTTCTCATTGTTGGAACATGACAGAAAGAAACTTAGAAAAATAACAACAAATTAATAAATCTTTATTAAATTAACATGGTAACAGGAATAATTCGAGAAATATCTGATTTGAACTTGACACAATGATGATCATTTATGAATTTTTTTAATGTGAATATTTTCCCTGATAACTTTTATTAAAACGTAAAAATAAATTACACACTATACAATCATTTAGATTTAATATATCTCACTTTTTTAAAGAGGAAAATATATGTAAATATAGATAGAGTAATTATGGTTTTTTTGTTGATTATGTTACTCGGTGGAATTTACACTCTATTTATACTTTTGAAAGTTTTGTGAGAGAAAGTTTGAACATATTCAACTATCCATTTCACTAGTTTTTTGATGTGTTAGGTGTTATATCTCCCATCCTTTTTATTTTTCTTTTCTTATTTAATAAAGACAATTCATTAAATAAATATGAAAAAACAAAAAAGACAAGGGAACATAAAATCTAATACATCAAAAGAAAAACAAAAATGATTGTTGGGCATGTCAAGTCTATCTTTCAAAAAACTTTCAAACGTGGAGAATCCCACAAAGTATCATAATAAAAAAAAAATTGAATTTGCTAATCTATGTACATATTCGTTTTTCTTTATAAAAATGTGATATATCTTGAATTTAAAGAAGCGTCTAGTGTGTTAAGTATTATTCTATTTTATTAAAAGATAGCAAGGGATATTAATCAAATTAGAAAATACAAGAATGACTAGCGTTGAGTCAGTTTTAAACCGAAGATTTCTTCAAATATTCTTATTAGCATATTCAATAGAAAATATAAATAGAAAAAATTAATTAATCTATATGATTTTAGGTGAGGGAAGAAGTCGATATTTGATGTCAAAATATTTATTAATGATAAACTCATGAATTGAAGAATATATGTTGACTTTAAAATAAGTAGATGTCATACATATATCAAATAAGGAGAAAATGCTTTTTTATTATACATATTGTTTTTATTATACATATACTACTTTTATAAATATTTATTATACATATTATTTTTATACATATAAATTTATTATAAATACTGTTTTTCAAAATTATACATACAATATTCTATTTTTCTAAAATATATATACTTTTTTTCAAATATATAAATATATATACTATTTTTTCAATTATTTAAAAAAAAATCAAATATATAAACTAAATATCACAAAATAATATATTTTTTTAATTATTCTATACAAAATTAATTTCAAACATAGTTAAAAAAATTTATAAACTATTTTTTAAAAATATTTTTACCGTTTTTCTAAAATATATATATATATATATATATATATATATATATATATATATATATATATATATATATATATATATATATATATATATATATATATATATATATATATATATATATATATATATATATATATATATATATATATATATATATATATATATATATATATATATATATATATATATATATATATATATATATATATATATATATATATATATATATATATATATATATATATATATATATATATATATATATATATATATATATATATATATATATATATATATATATATATATATATATATATATATATATATATATATATATATATATATATATATATATATATATATATATATATATATATATATATATATATAGTTTTTCAAATAAATAAATATATATATTATTTTTTGAGTTATTCTATATATAAATAATTTTGAAAAATGGTTAAAAAAATTACTTTGTGTCTAAAAATTTAATATCACAAAATAAATATATACACAAAATATATCTACTCTACCAACATGTTATATGCAAAAAAAGAAAAACGAAAATTTCTTAATGTGTATCTTAAATTGATGAATAAATTACTGTTTTAATTTGAAGTTTTCGTCCAAAATTTAGCTCCCTTTAGATATTTCAATTGGTATATGAAAAACAAAAATTATATTACAAACTAACTTTGAAAATAAGTTAAACACATAACAAAATAATTTAACATATTTACCTCACTACGCCAAAAAGGGCTTTTAACAACACACATTAGACAGCGCTTTTATTCAAAAGCGCTGCTATAACTGAATTTAAAACAAAACACATAAACTTTATACAATAATAAATAAAAGGGCCGCTAAAATGTGACCTTAGACAACACCTTTAAAAAGCGCTGCTAAAAGTGTTGTTTTAGAAAGCGCTTTATCAAAAGCGCTGGTAAAGGACCACATTAGATAGCGCTGTCTAAAGTCATATAAATTTAAAAAAAAATCTCAAATGCACTGCTAAAGGACCACATTAGCCAACGCTTTTCAAAAGCGCTGCTAAAGGTCCATATTAGCAAGCGCTTTTCTCAAAAGCGTTGTCTAAAGTCATATAATTAGAAATTAAAAATTAGAATCAGTATTGTTTCTCTTTGCACAAAACGATTTCCCTCCTCACGCAAAACCCTTTTCAACGTCTCTCTCTTCACCGTTGTCCGCCGTTCTCCACCGTCTCTCTCTACAAAACGAGGTTCTCTCTCCACCGCTGACCTCCGTCCTCCACCGTCACTTTCAAGGTACTCTTCTCTCTTTCTCTCTGTGAAACTGTTGGGTACAAATAGAAATAGAGAGATTGCGGCAAAAACTCTTTATGACTATTTGAATCAGCAATCTTTTATTATATTATTTTGCTATAAAAAGAGATTGTGGATTGTTTGGGTACAAATAGAAATAGAGAGTTCAGATTTTCGTTCATAAAAATTGTATATACTACTTGAGATGCCATGGATAATGACAAAGTTGTTGTCTTAGATAATTTTAAATTACGGTTTTACTGTGAATTTTAAATTGGGAAATAGAGTTAGACTGCACACTTCAACTTCACATACACATAGTCTATGTATTTGTGTTGTTGTCCTAGATTACTTGGACTAAGCTATTTTTATTTGTTATTTATTCAAACTTGATAAAAACTCTATACAAAATTTTCAGGTATGGAACACTAATGTTTTTCTGCTATGTGTAGTTAGTCAAAGACCATCACTGATTTGAAGAACATCATAGCAACATCACCCACTGTCGGCCACCAATAACCTCTCTTCTTTCTTTGGTAAGTCAAGTTCAAATTCAATATTACTGATTCTTGTTATTTGTAGGATTTCAAGTGTGCTTGTGTGTGTTAGTCTTTAGCTGTTACTCTGTAGTGTTATCATTTATTATTATAATATTTATGCGTAACCGAAATAACGCTTGTTCTGTTCAGTGTTTCCGTTCCGTTCCAATATTTTGAACGTCACTTAATAGTAAAACAATGGATAAAAAAATGGATTTCGCCGATCGATTGTCAAAAGAGTACGAGAATGTGGTATTGGAATTCGTTAAGTTTGCTGTTGAACACGCCAAAGACCCCAGTCGAATGAAGTGTCCTTGCTTGGGTTGTTGTTAAGTGGGTTGGGTTGACGTAGATGGATGGAAATTGCATTTACTGATGCATGAAATTGATAGAAGTTATACGTGTTGGATATTTCACGGTGAAAAAAGTAATGACAATGTTGAACCGGGGGAGAAAAGTAGTACGGCCTATGCTTCAAACGACAAGGACACGAATACATAAGATTTTGATCGAGTCTAAGAGATTGCAGAAGCACTTGAAGAAGATCTTCAGGATTGTCCCAAAATGTTTGAGAGATTGGTAAGGGATGTAGAGAAACCGTTGTATAAAGGTTGCACTAAATTCACAACAATGTCTGTGGTATTAAAGTTGTATAACTTAAAGGCGGACAGTGGATGGTCGGATAAAAGTTTCAGAGTTATTAGCCCTTATGAGAGATATGCTTCCGGAGGATAATGTTCTTCCTAATCAAACCTATGAGGCCAAAAAATTGTTGTGCTCTATTGGCATGAGATATGATAAGATACATGCTTGTCCAAACGATTGCGTTTTGTTTCTAAACGAATATTCATCGTTAAATGAGTGTCCTAAATACGGTTTGTCTCGATATAAGAAAAAATTATCTCCAGCAAAAGTCTTATGGTATTTTCCTATAATTCTGAGATTTAGGTGCATGTTTCATAGTGAAACCGATGCAAGACACTTGACTTGGCATGCAGATGAAAGAATTGTTGATAGAAAGTATCGACATCCAGCAGATTCACCACAGAGGTCGAAAATTGATAAAGATTATCCTAATTTTGGAGAAGAAGCAAGAAACCTTCACTTGGCTTTATCTACTAATGGAATGAACCCACATGGTCTTCAAAGTATCTAACATACCACCTGGCCTGTGATTCTTATGATTTATAACATACCTCTGTGGCTATGTATGAAGCGTAAGTGCATGATGTTACCTATGTTAATTTCTGGGCCTAAACAACCAGGGAATAACATAGACGTATACTTGACACCTTTGATCGATGTTTTAAAGATTTTATGGGAGACTTGGGTGGAGGTTTATGATGGATATAGGAAATAAAGTTTCAATTTGAGGGCGATGTTATTTGGCACAATTAATGATTTTCCAGCATACGGGAATCTATCTGGGTATAGAATTAAAGGTCAACGTGTGTGTCCTGTTTGTGAAGATGGAACTGATACAACGCATTTAGAACTTTGTCAGAAGAATGTGTTTCTCGATCATCGTAGATTCTTACATTCTAAACATCACTAGCGTGCTTGGAGAAAAGCATTCAATAGAGACACCGAACAATGTAAAGCTCCGCCTGCATTGTCAGGTGACCAAATTTTTGAAAAGGTGAAAGATGTGTGTACTCAATTTGACAAGCCTTTTGCACATACGGTTGTCAAAGGTGAGTGGAAGAAGAGATCGATTTTTTTTAATTTCCATATTGGAAGTCTCTGTATGTGAGACATTTTCTCGATGTTATGCATATTGAAAAAAAATGTATTTGAAAGTGTTATTGGTATGTTACTCAATATTAAAAGAAAGTCTAAGGATGGCCTTAAAGTAGGGGAGGACATGTTAAAGGTGGGAATACTAACAGAACTCGGACCCGTGAAGAAAGGAAGCTGAACATATCTACCACTTACTACTTTTACTCTATCTAGAAAGGAGAAAAAAGTATTGTGTAAGTTTCTAAGTGAAGTTAAAGTTCCAAAAGGATACTCTTCAGATATTAGAAGACTTGTGTCTTTGAAAGACTTCAAGTTAAAGAGTTTAAAGACATATGATTGCCTTGTTATAATGGAACATTTTCTACCAATAGGTATACGTTCTATTTTTCCAGAAAAAGTAAGGAGTGGGATAACTAAGTTGTGTTTTTTCTTTAGGTCAATTTGTAGTAAGGGGATCGATCCTGAGATCTTACCAACATTGCAAAAAGAAATTGTTATTACTTTGTGTGAGCTTGAAATGTATTTTCCTCCATCATTTTTTGACATAATGGTACATCTAGTTGTTCATCTTGTGAAAGAGACACAGTTGTGTGGACCAACTTATATGAGATGGATGTACCCTGCTGAATGTTATATGAAAATATTAAAACGGTGCGTGAAAAACCGAAGTCACCCAGAGGGTTGTATTGTTTAGTGATACATTGTTGAAGAAGCAGTTGAGTTTTGTACTGAATATTTGTCCAAGGTTCAATCCATTGGACTCCCGAAAAGTCATATTTTTGAAAAAAAGGAAGGTAAAAGGTTAATTGGAAATAAAATTGTGACAGTATCAAGGGATAAATGGGATCAAGTGCATCTGTATGTTCTGCACAATGACAGTGAGGTTAAGCCATATGTTGAAATGCACAAGGATGTACTACGAGGGTTAAATCAGAATAGAAATGAAAATTGGATAGTACAGGGAGCACAATCAAAGTTTTATACCATGGTTTAAGGATCATATTTTTTCAAAGCTTTATTTAGATCTCGCTTCAATAATAGAAAGGTTGAGATGTTTGGCATATGGTACAAGTTTGCATGTGTTTTCTTATAGTGCATACACAATTAATGGATACACATTTTATACCAAAGAATAAGATGATAAAAGTACTATGCAAAATAGTGGTGTCACCGTGCTTGTTGAAGCAATGCACATTTCAAGTATGAAGGACCTAAACCCCAAATATGAAAATTTGTCATATTTTGGGGTTATCGAGCATATTTGGGTGTTTGATTACGAGAATTTTCGGATTCTTATCTTTGGTTGCAAGTGGGTAAGTAGTAGTGGCATACGAATGGATAAGTCAAGATTTTTGCAAGTGGATCTTAATAGGGAGAGGTACAAAGATGAGCCTTTTATTCTAGCCTCTCAAGCTAAACAAGTGTTCTATATTACTGACCCGACGAGTACAACATGATCTATAGTGCTTTTATCTAACAAAGTGGTTGATGATAACGGTGTAGACCAAGGTGATATTGATGATGAGAATGAGTCATGTATTAGACGAAATTAGTCGTATATTATAAATGATCAAGATGAGAATATTATAGCGGATGAATCATATATCAGAAATAATCATAATGAGGGAATTTGGATAAATCCATCCGTCCGCATTGTTAAGAAACAAGTAATTCATGTTCCAACCAAGAAAAGAAAGAGATGTTAGTGAAAGAGGTAATATATTAAAATGTTTATGTTTATGTTTATGTTTACGTTTAAGTTTATGCTTATGTTAATGTTTGTGTTTGTCATTTTATATATATTCAAATGATTATGGAATTTTATATTGGGTTTATGTTTATGTTTATTACAGGTTAGATGGCTACTAAGAGGATCACCCACATGATGATTCTAGGCATGATGGAGACGAGCCTGTTAATAAAACAAAAATGGAAATTAGACGAGGAATAACAATTATGAAAATAATCATTCGAGATAGAGATCGAGGCATAAAGTATGATGTGCATTGGAGTCAAGAAGGCCAACTAATTGATCCTAACAGTTCAATGTTGATGAGTTATATTAGTTTGGTGGTAAGGAGAGAAATACCAATTACTTGTGAAGATTGGAGAGAAAAAGTGTTGAACGAAGCTAAAGATAAAATATGGAGTGAGATACAGGTATAATATGTGATATTATTTGTTTTTAATGACGATTATGTCTTTAAATTACTTATACTAATGCACTTTGTGTATGATTTTCAAAGAGGTCGTTCAACATTGATGATACCAGGAGAGATTATATACTCAAATTGGCCGGAAAATTACATAGAGGGTTTAGAGATTTTTTATCAAACAAGTTTCTTAGGGATGCGGATAAAAATTTTGTTGATGCAGAGCTTCCAAATAAATATGCAAATTTGATTACACCTGATGAATGGGAAACTTTTAAATCTAAAAGAAAAACCCATAAATTTGAGAGTTTAAGTGTCGTAAATCTACAACGAGCATCAAGTCCAGCATATCCATACAGAAAAGGGCGTATGGGATATGCACGCTTACAACAATCTATTGTAAGTATCTATAAATTGCAAAGTATCTATAATATATGCACATTTGATCATGTTATTTGGCTTAATGTGTAGTTAACAAAGGAGAATAATTCTGAAACATCTCTTCTGGAACATGTTTTGTGGAAGGAAGCCAGTGTGTGTAAGGATGGAGCTGTTAAAGAAAATGTTCAACAAATTTTCGAGAGATGTGTAAGTATAATATTATTTATTTAATTACATCATTATTATTTTTATTTAATTACATAATTCTTTTATTAACATATCATTCTTTAATTACAATATTAATATGAATTTCAGGAGACTCTTTCTCAGTCTATACCTCCAAATGAAGATAATGATTGCAGGAGAATACTTAGTCGAGCATTACACATTCATGAGTATTTTGGTCAGGTGAGGGGTAAGGGATTTTGGATCACTCCAACATCCTTGAAGAAAAAATAAAGATAAATTCTCCTAGAAATAAAGAACTTCAGGAAAAGTAGGAAAAGTTACAACAAGAAGTTTATGAGCTGAGAAAGGAAAAAGAAATAGATCAAGCTACATGTTTTAAAGATACTAGTGACAAAGGTAGTATCAATGGTAACTTTGGACTGAATATTCACGAGGTAATTATATACCATATTTATTAATTATATAACCATATTTATTAATTATATAACAATATTTATTAATGGTTAGGCATTTCCCGGTGTCAACTCTATTTGTCGTCACCGACTTATCGGATGGTCGGCAAGGGAAAAGTGCATAATACTTCGGGAGAAATTCTTCAGCATAAACCTCTCCCAAATGGATTTTTGAAAGTATAGGTTGATGTTGTTTTAGAGGGGGGTGCGTTTTTACCACTACCTGATGATGTGGCGGATGCAACATTGGTGGCAGATGCAATAGGATCATTTGTTGCATGGCCGTCAAGCCTCATTAGCGCAGATGATGAGGTATGCTTAAAACCGTTTACTATTCAAATTTTTTAAGGCAATTTTACTTACATTTTATTTACATCGTAATGTTAGACTAATCCATTCCAAAAGATAAGGGGATTAGGCGGGAAACCGAGTCAGTTGCATCAATTGAGGTACAACACAATTATATGACATTTATGCTATGAAAAATTTTAATTTGAGATTTTATACTTCACCTAACTAAATATATGATAATTAGATTCATGCTAAAAAGATTGCACAAGTCAGTAGGGGTAAGGAGCTTGAAATTAGCAATATTTCCACACAAAAAAAGAATGTTGCTAAGAAGACCGTGGCTAGCAAAAAAACTACTGCTCAGTTCAAGTCATGCCTTCGGACATATTTAGGAATAGAAGATATTCCGGATGGTGGTACCCGCCTTATACCTATGAGTGCAGACATATTTGGTTTTGAATACCTAGAAGAAATTGGTATAGAGGATATGGAGCAAGTTTTTAGACATTTGGAATTAGGCCTCGGTGTTATCGGTACATACATCAGGTATACTCCGATCAACTTTGTTTAATTATATGAACAATTTATTTCCTCATTTCAATGAATATAGTATAATGTTAATGATGTTTTAATTTAAGGTTTTTGTATGACAACATTTGTGCGCCCGCGTGGATTAGAAGCAAGATTTGGCTTCTTAGCTCCCAACACTGTCAATTCAGGGTTAATCATAATAATACCAGATGATGTCATAGCATATGTACTCGGTTTATTCGTGGGCAACAAAGATACTGAAAAGTTGTTCTTTTTACCATATAATACTGGAAACGGGTTAGATTTTCATCCTAACTTGATGTATTATAATTTTCCGTTTTTGGCCATTGTTTAATCTTTGATTAATTTACAGTGGACACTGGTTATTGGTTGTGATTAATCCTGTAAAAGATACTGTGTATTATCTAGATTCGTTATACAATGATTGGTCAACATATCCAGATTTGAAGAAGATGATTGACACTTAAGTTTTTCTCTCCCAAAGATATATATCTGGATTTGTGTTTATGTTTATGTTTCTATGTGAGATTGTTCTAAACAGCCGTTTATATTATATCGTTCTACTAGCTTTTCACTCCCAAAGAGATATTCAAGTGCCAACAAGTAGAGCCAACAACGTTACATGGATCAGAGTAGAGGTATATTTTCACAAAGAGATATTCAATTTTGATTACATTAGTGATGATACTTAATAAAACAGTTTAAGTGGTATATCCTGATATATATTCGTATTTTCTTTCCACGTGCAGTGTCCTCGACAACGTAACGGTATAGATTGCAGCTATTTCATGTTGAGGTTTATGAAAGAAACTATTCTTTTGGATCGATTAGAGATTCCATCCACGGTATAGATTTCTAACTTAGGAATTACATACTATTTTCATATTTTGTGTTTCTTATAAAATGACATATTGTTTTAACTAAATCACATACTATGTTATATTATATATATATATATATATATATATATAGTACTTTGAGGAATGAGGAATTTAATTGTGCACATTACTCAAAAGATCAATTGGATGAACTTAAGGAGGAATGGTGTCAATTCATTATCGGGTTGAGAATTTTATAAGCTAAAGTATATTGTCTTATTTCCTTTGATGAGAACTTTTGAGTTTTGAGTATTAATTAAATTTGAATAAAGTGGAACATTAATATTATCATGTAATGAATTTCGATCATTTGGTTTTTTTTCAAGGTTTATAGGTGCATGTGTAGAAGATAGAGCTAAGATATTCATGTTGTTGTTGTTTTATGAGAATTCTCGAAGATAGTAAGATGTAGATGTAACATCAATTTTGAATTTTAGGATTTTCAACTTGTATCATAAATTTTGTAGTTGTTGTTGTATATATATATATATATATATATATATATATATATATATATATATATATATATATATATATATATATATATATATATATATATATATATATATATATATATATATATATATATATATATATATATATATATATATCTGTGAAATTTTTACATATGCATATTTTATTGGAATGAAGCTACCAAATATGGTGCATAATATGGTGAAAACCCGGTTAAAATATGGTTAAAATCTAATTAAAATGCATTATATATATTTGACAGCACTTTTGTAAGGCAAAATAGGTATTTTATTTTAAAAAAAATTGTGATCAATATACAGTGCTTTAAGAGAAAAGCGTTATAAAAAGTCAAAAAAGCGCTGCCTAAAGTGGGAAAGTGCTGTCTAAAGTGGGGGAATATACAGCACTTTTAAAGAAAAGCGCTGTCTAAAGCCTAACTTAAAAAATAACATAAAGCGCTGCTAACGGGGTATATAAAAAAGCGCTGTCAATTTTAAAAGTGTTGTCTAAAGGGGGTGCATAAGAAAGCGCTTTTAAGGTAAAAGTGTTGCCTAAAGTGGGTATAAAACAGTGCTTTTACATTGAAAAAAAGCGATGTCTTTACTTTTAGCAGCGCTGCTTTAGGCAGCACTATTAAATGCCAAAAAAAGCGTTGTCTAATGTCTTGTTTTGCATAGTGCTTGAAAATTATCTGTGGTAATATTCTAATTGGAAATTTAGTTTTTATTTGAGGGAAGAAGATGGAGTTGTGGATGTCGGATGAGAGAATAGAGAGAGGAGAAGAAGAGGTGGTATGTTGTTTGTTGAAATTAAAACAATTATTATATAACTGAAGCGGTGGAGTGGGTGTGATGTTATAATTACAAAAGGTTTGCAAGGGGGTGCCCCTCGGAAACATAACAATCAAATTGTGTATGGGGTAGCCCGTCGATAATTTCTGCCATGACTAGACTAAAGTTGTCTAGCTGGCGTAGGGTAGCCCCTCGCTATTGTCACATTAACATTTAGTTTGGGGAGGCCTGTCGCAAATTGTAGCACTTTGACGTTATTTTTATTGCCCAAGAGTGTATCCCTCACAATGCAACATTTCAAAATTCAAATTTTCCCTCTTTCCTATTTGCGAGGGGTAACTCCACGTAATTTATTTTATTTATTTATTTATAATTTACACGTTGCGATGGCTTTAACCCAAACAATCTTGTTTTTTTTTGTTAGAGGTTTAATTCCTGGCTAAATTCCATGACAAATTTCGACTTTTTTTGTAGTGTCTTCTTATTATTAAAATTATTGTATTCAAAAGACCTTGAAATGATTGTATAAAATAATCCTTAATTCCAAGATCTGAAAATTTAGCAACTAAAAACATATCATTTCCAGCTTAGTAAATTTTACTTTTAATTTCAATATTATCCTTTTCATTGTTGGAACTTGACATAACCAAACCTAGAAAGATATCAAGAAATTACTAAATCTTCATTGGAGAGCTTTTAGGCTTGAACTTGACACAATGTTGATCAATCATGCATTTTCTAGAGTGAATATTGTCCTTTGATAATTTTTTGTTAAATGTAAAAACAAATTGCACACTATACACTCTTTTAGATTTAAGATATTTCATATTTTTAGAGAAGAATATGCATGTGCGTATGGATTGGACAATTCAGATATTTTTGTTGATTATGATATTTGGTGGAATTCACTTTCTATTTATGGTTTTGAAAGTTTTGTGAGAGAAAAGTTGGGCATGTCCAACTATCCATTTTATTAGCTTTTTTATGTGTTATGTATTATGTCTCCCATCCTTTTTGGTTTTTCTTTTTTATTCAATAAAGATGATTTATTAAATAAAAAGAAAAAAGAAAAATTATTAGAGATTGTTTACCGTTGTTTTTGGTAAACAACCGTTGGTCTCTAAAAAAGGTAAGTTTTTTGGTTTACATGCGGGATCGACCAAACTAATCCCAGAACATATGCTAATCTTTATGTGAAATGAGTGAGAAGGAAGAACGCACGTTCGACCCAGGGGAGAGATGTTTAAGATTGTTGAACAGCAAATGAAAGCATAAAAATGAAAGTAAAAGAAGTAAAAGGTAACTTTGCAAGATAATGGTAAAGTAAAGTAAAAAGATTTTATTAAGTAAAAAGGGTGTTTCTAACGTACATTGCTCTTCTTTTTATCCTTTCTCATGCAGTAGTTACTTGGATAATATTTGAGAGATTTTGTACTATAAGTTGCACACACTAAAAATTACACAAACTTCTTAATTTATACTAAAAATAGGTAACCGTCGAGGGGACATTCTGCGCTAGGATGGAGACAAGTGTCTCCTGCATGCCTCTCGACCCATAGCCTTTTGCCATGTTTACTTCCCTTAGACGCTGATGAAAAACCACCTTTCCCTCCAATAATTCAAATTTCAAAATGGTCTTCGTCCCATGTGCCAAGGCGCGAACACTTACCTTCAGTCGAAACAACCTACATCTGCCTTGGTCGAATGAACCTTTGGTCGAAGCTTTCTTATCATATCTTGGATCCTTTTCCTTAATTTACCTCATGCGTCGAATTACAGCTCCTGGTGTAGTTCACTTCCAGTTGTTTGGTCAAAGAGTCCAAATATAGCAAGTGTCGAATTTGGGAGCCAACAAATTGTCCCCCAAGAATGTCTATTTCGACGCCCAAAGAAATAAACATTCTTTGAACTTCCCATTCGACACCTGTCTTACCAGTTGTCCACCATGCTTTGACGTGTACCCTTCTCCTTCCAACAGCTGCTATATTTGATAAAACCATCATTACTTTTTTCCAAAATGTTTCTTCAAAAACTGTCGTTACCATGCTCGCCATGATGGCCTCTTTCCTATAATCTAGGCAAGCATGTCCCAACGTTTCCCAACGCCTGCACGGTAATCGTTTCCTGCCTCGCCACGTGCCCCACTACCTGCAAAACATTAAATGCTTTTGACGAGACATTTCCCACTTCTGAAGGCTATAAATACTTCCAAACTTCTCTATTTTGAACTTTTATCATCATTAGCTTTTCCAAACCCCTTTCATTCTCACAACACTGTATTGTCACCTTCGTTTTTTCTATTAAGTCTTTAACAATGGCCTTTCTCTCTAATTCCCCAAACAATCCGCAACCAAAGAATGCTAATGATGTTCAGAAACCACCAGAGATTTTTTCTATCAACCCTCTTTCTTCCTCGCCTAACAGGTACATTGTTGAACCTATGGGAGAAGGGCGAGAAGCCTAGGATTCTCAACTCCTTATTCCCGTCAGATATGGCGGAAAGATGTATGCTATGTCTGGCCCATTAACTTCATGCGCCGAAAATCCCCTAAAAAACAACGCCTTTTTCCCTACACATCCAAGGCTTAAACCCATAGGTTTTGCCAAAAAACCTAGGGCAGATGTTGAAGATGCTACACCGGCTAACCAGCAATATCCTCAAACTACTCATGATATTAACCTCCAGTTCATGAATAAGGGGAATCACATCTTTCGATCAAGCCCTAACCTTTCTTCTGAATACTCCGACTGGCTGAATAAAATGGAGAGGTTGCAAGCTTCTATCTGGAAGGAGATGGGCATCTATGACTTGGTGATGTTGTCGAAGACAGGGTTACCTTATTGCCCCCCTTATGCTGGTATCCTCATTGTACTTTTGGGACAGTGCACATTTCACCTTTCATCTTCCTAGTGGGATGGTGACCCCTACCTTGTTCGACATAGCTGCCATAACTGGTCTTCGACCCACTGGTGACTATTTCGACCCTGAAGACTTGTCTGAGGATCCCATTGGGTTTGCTGCTACCAAACCTACTTATACCACCTTCATAAACCACTTTCATGACAAGTCTTCAAATATTATGTCGGAGGTGGAGCACATAGCCTTCTTGGCCATGTGGCTATCTCGATTCGTTTTCTGCACTAAATCACTGCATGTGACGAAAAAGATGCTGACGCTTGCAACACAGCTCCATCACAAATACCCTATTTGCTTGGCCGAATTGATTCTGGCCAACTTATATGAGTCCATCAGTAATGGTGTGACTCAACTTAAGGTTCTAGGAGACAGAGGAAGTTTGCTGCTATCTGGTCCCTTCTGGCTTCTGCAACTGTGGCTTAACGCCACCTTCGAATCCTTCCTCCCTCAAAAGAACAAGATCAATGAAGAAGCTCCTGAAATTTCAAATAGGAGAGTCGAAGGCACCAGGTTGGCCTTGCTAACTCCTACTGATGAAGGCCAACAGTTTCAAAAGGCCTTTACATGCTTCGTAATGATGTTTGCGGAGCGAAAAAGCTTTGATTCGACTATGGCTCCTTTTGCCAGTCGAAAAGTTGGCCCGGAATGGTTTACTAGACCATATCCTTCAGAAGAAGATGACGTGGTCGATGAGTTCGTGAGCATGTGGGAAGCATTTCTCCGCCCCAGGATCATGCCTTTAAGATTTAAGAGCTCGAAGAACCAATTGAGCTTAATTGCTTATCAACCCAATCTTGTCTCTCGACAGTTTGGCATTGCTCAATCGCTTCCTTCGCCTATATACCCTCGAGAGAAATTGCTACTCTTTTATAATGCAGATTACTCAGAGGATGCCGCTACCAAGCATAATGGTAGGTATTCTGGTCGAACTACACTGACCCTGTTTAACTTTAACCTTCATTTTCTGAACTCTACCATTTCTGAGACGTGGTGGAGACATTATTATAAGGAAGAGTTCTTCAACGAGAAGGAGTTCGCCCACCATCTGCGTGAGGCATTCAAGATGGTTCTTGACAGAGTCAAAAAAGGTATTCCTTTTTCCATCCCTTCATTTTAGATTTGTTTTACCAACTCCTAACTAACCATAATTGCTTTGCCTTTCGTTTAGCTGTCAAGCGGGTTGCTTCGAATAAAACCGCTAAGAGTACAAAAGGGGGAGACTCTGCTAACAATCCCTCTCCTAAGGTACTTACCTTTCCCTTTTTACCCTTAGTTTTATCTGACGTAGTTATTGATCTTCTCGACTTGGTTTTCTATATGTTTAGAAATCAACCCCCAAAAAGCGGAAGGTTCAAGAGATCCAAATCTCTAGTGATGAGGAAGAGGAATCTCCACCTGTTCCTTTGCAGAGACGAAGATTGAAAAAACCAACTCCTGCTGCCGAAACCCGTCCAAAAATTAGGATAAAAACTACGGCGGGGAGGCTACCTCCTGTCATCATCAATGAACCCACTGAACAGGAGATAATCGCCAGATTAAACAATCCTAGTGAAAGTGACAATTCTAGTCCTGGTGCTGAAATTCCAGTACAAGTATCCACTTCGACTGCTTGTTATGTACTTCTCACTCTCTCTAACTTTGTGACGCTTAAAAACAATAAATTCTTTCTATTTTTTAGGACACTGCTGGCACCTCGACACGAAATCCTACTCATGTCGAGGACTCGACCACTTGCTTGAATAGTGACGGGATTCCTACCTACAGACCTCCTTCAGCAAAAGACTCTTTCGTGAGTTCGGCTGACGAAGTGAATCAGACTTCTGAACCCCAGCATGAAACCATAGAAGAAGCTGATGAAGAAGAAGCTGAAGGAAATCAAGAGGAGGTTAGGATTCCTATGGTCGAAGTTGAGACAGAGAAGGAGCATGGGGAGATCCCAGAAGCTGAGGGTGAAGAAGCTCTTGCTGAAGGAAACCAAAATCCTCCAGGTACTGAGGCAATTCCTACTCAAGTACCTAACGTGGTTATTGCAGCCAACACAAGCATCCCTTCGACGGGGTCCAGAACCAAAGAGGATTTGGCTTTACTGAAGCAACAAGATCCGTTAGGTTATTTTACTGCAATCTTGGAGGGTCGAGAGAGCTCCTCTGATCGTAGCGCCTCGACTACGTATGGCAGATCTACCTCGACTTCCCCTCTCGACGAAGCTCTTCAAAAGGTTAAAGAAAAAATCTTTAAAAGAGATTTGATGTTAACTTTAGAGGGGGAACCAACAGCGCCTTCCTATCTGAAGACTATCTTGAAAGCTGTCGATCTTCTTGTTGTCCCTCCAGATGTAGCCAGTGTAATCCTGTATTTACTTTCTATTGTCGAGGAAGTATCAGCAGACTTAAATCGTCAAAGACTCATTAATCGTGATCGTGAGGAAGCCAATGGCTAAGTGGCTGTTCCCTGGCATGCTTCCATTGAATCCACTTCTAGAGTAAAGGACTTGTCGAAGGCCCAGGAGGCTAGGCAAAAGGAAGTCGAGGAGATTGATCAAGACAGTGTTCAGTTGAAAGCACAGATTTCAGAGTTGGAAGCAAAACTTGCTGCCAACGATAAAAAGAAAGAGGAGCTTCTTGCTGTGAACACTGAGTTAGAAAGCCAAGAAGAATTGGCTGAAGGGTTAAGACACATCGATCGAGCTCAATCTCTGGACGCTAAGCTCGAAACCCTTCACCAATCAAAAGCTCTCTATGATCGAAGGCTAGAATTGCAACTGATCAAGTACCTCCAGATTAAAGCTAATCTTCCCTTCTGAATCTTGTTCCTCTTTATTATGCAACCACTTTTTGTAACAATTTCAAAGCCATTTTGGGCTCTTTAATGAAAATCATTTAAGTTTCCATTTTGGAATTCTTTATAATTAGTGATTATATATTATTTATTTTTATCTCTTGAAGCATAGGTCTATACGTTTTCAAGTATTTACCATTTACCTTCAAGAATCTTCGATCTCCGCTCAACTCTTCGATCTCATAGGCTCCACCTGAGAAAGCCTACACAATCTTAAAAGGTCCTTCCCACTTAGGGGACCATTTTCCCAAGCTTCGGTCTTTTCGATCCATTGGGAGTATTACTTTCCAAACTAGATCTTCAGGCTGAAACGTCTTGGATTTTACCCTTCGATTGTAGGATTTCTCGACTCGCTTCTTTTGTAGTCTCAAAATATCTAAAGCTTTCAACCTTTCTTCGTCTAAGTCTACTAGCTCATCCAACATCATGTTCCAATAGACTTCGGAAGGGATCTCGTGATGTATTTGAATCCTTGTCGCTTGCAAGTGGATTTCCACTGGTAACACTGCATCATGACCATAGGTTAGGCGAAATGGTGTTGTCCCTGTAGCTTCTTTGGGACACGTTCGACATGCCCACAGGACTTGATCTAGTGTTTTGTGCCTATTTATGGGTTTCTTTCCCACATGTTTCTTTATTAAACTGATCACCACTTTGTTTGCTGCTTCGACCTGACCATTAGCTTGTGCATAATAAGGCATAGACATTAATAGCTTAAACCCCATTTCTGCAGCGAAATCTTACATTTTTCGACCAGTGAAGACTGATCCTTGGTCTGTAGTTATTTTCTCAGGGAACCCAAACCTGTATATGATGTGCTTTTGAATGAATTCAATGACATTCTCCTGGTCTACATTGATTAAAGGAATCGCTTCGATCCATTTAGTAAAATAATCAATGCCCACCAATATATACTTCTGACCTTTAGAAGATGCTGGTCGAATTTCTCCAATGAGATCCAAAGCCCATCCTCTAAAAGGCCAAGGTTTCACAATCGAGTGAAGTTCATTCGCTGGCACATGTTGAATGCCTATATGTTTTTGGCATTCTTGGCATCCTTTGGAAAACTAAACCCAATCTTTTAGCATAGTGGGCCAATATAAGCCTTGTCGAAATAATAACCATTTCATTTTTTGTCCTACTTGGTGTGCTCTACATGCCCCAGCGTGTGTGGTAGAAAGGGCCACATATGCCTCTGCTTCACTTAAGCATTTCAAGAGTACACCTTCTGGTGTTTTCTTAAATAGTTCGTTTCCCATCAACACATAACTCAATGCTCTGTACTTTATCTTTCATTATGTCGAAGCTGCTGGATTTTATAAATAATCCACTACAGGCTTTCTCCAATCCTACTCTGTTAGATTGTCTATGAACGATATTTCGAAATTCTCCTGATCAGTATATCCCAACTTTGTGGTATTTAAGTCTGATGGAAATAATTTGGTGGCAGTTACTCTCCCCCTAACCTCGATTTCCTGTTTCAGCCTGTCTTTCGACACTTTATACCCAGAAGCAATTTGTGCCAAATCGTTGGCTGCTTGATTTTCTAATCTGGGTATGTGTCGAATGTTAACTGCCTCAAAAAATTTCAACAACCGTCTGGCTATTACGAAATACATAATAAGGTTTTCTTTAATGCATTTATATTCTTTCGTAATTTGTTTTAGGACTAACTCCGAATCTCCCATTATTTCGACTCGAGTTGCCCCCAGTTCCAACAAAATTTCAAGGCCTATAATTAATGCTTCATATTCAGCCTCATTATTCGAACAATCTCCATCTATTTTGTACTTAAATGTTGTTGGAATTTTATTGGGAGAAATAATAAGGACTCCGACTCCGACTCCATCTTTGTAACGAGATCCATCAAAGTAGAGTCTCCATGGTTCGATCTCCAAATAATTTAATGATCTTTCTTGTATAGAGTGGTCGACTATAAAGTCTGCAACCACTTGGCCTTTTATAGCTTTAAGAGGCATGAAAGTTAATGAATATTCAGTCAAAGCAAGTGCCCACTTGCCAACTCTACTATGCAGAATAAATTTTGACAACATATACTTGAAAACGTCAAAATGAGACGAAACATAAACATTAACTGGCTTTATATATTGCTTAAGTTTTGTACATGAAAAATATAGACATAAACACAGTTTTTCAACTTCGTTATATCTAGTTTCTGCATCATTTAAAACTCTACTGAGGTAGTATATGGGCCTTTCGACACCATGTTTGTCCTCCTGAGCAAGCATGCTCCCTAAAGTCTTATCTGATGCAGCTATGTACAGCCTCATACTTCTACTTCGACAAGGAGGCACCATAATAGGTGGTTTAGTGAGGTACTCTTTGATTTTGTCGAAGGCCTCTTGATGTTCTTACTTCCATTCAAATCCTCCTTTGTTGAGTCGAAGTAGTGGCGAAAAGGCTTGCGTTTTCCCACTAAGGTTGGATATAAATCTCCTTAGGAAATTTATTTTCCCAAGTAGGGATTGCAATTCCTTTTTGTTAGTTGGCGCTTTGGCTTACAAGATAGCTTTGGTCTTGTTTTGATTTATCTCGATACCTTTCTTGTGGACCACAAAACCTAAGAAATCTCCTGCTCTTACACCAAAAGCACATTTCAGAGGATTCATTTTCAAGCCATAACGTCTCATCCTCTCAAAGGATTATCGAAGATGATCCATATAAGCCTTCCCTGAAATAGATTTGACAACAATATCATCAATATAAATTTTCATGAAAGTGTCAATAAAGTCATGGAAGATCGAATTCATGGCTCTTTGATACGTTACCCTTGCATTTTTTAGGCCAAAAGGCATCACTACCCATTCATAGGTGCCTAAATCCCCAGGGCAACGAAAGGCCGTCTTCGACGCATCTTCTTCAGCGATGAAGATTTAATTGTAGCCAGAGTAGCCATCCAGCATACTCATGTATTAGAAACCAGCGGCAGAATCCACAAGCATTTCCGCCACTGGCATTGGATATTCGTCTTTGGGGGTCACAGCATTGAGATCTCTGAAATCAATGCACACCCTCAAGGTACCATTTTTCTTTTTAACAGGTACAATATTTGCAATCCATTCGACATACCTGGTTGTTCTAATGAACTTGCACTTCAGCAGCCTTTCGACTTCTGTTTTGATTTTTGATAAAACCTCTGGTGCAAACCGTCTTGGAGCCTGCTCGACGAGTTTCTTTCCAGGCTTTATTGGTAACTGCAGCTCGACCAATCCTCTATCGAGACCAGACATTTCATCATAGTCCCACGTGAAGCAATCCTTGAACTCTTTCAGTAATTTAATCATTTCGACCTTGAGTCCTGGATCCATCTTTGTGCTTATGTATGTGGGCCTGTTCACAGGACCTTCGCCTAGATTTACCTCTTCTAGAGGATCTTGCGCCAACATTCTGACATTGTGCGCCAGCGGGTCCTTTTCGAAACCAAGAGGTTCGTCGTCATAGATGGCGTCTAACCTCTGGTCTATAAAGTCTTTCGTTCCCAAGTCGGGAGGCTCAGGATCGAAATCTTTCCCCGGTCCTGTCTTCGACATAACCTGTTCATTGGCCTTGGAAGCCACATATTTAACTTCAGCCTCTAAAGCCGCTATCATTCTGTTTTCGGCCACATAGGCCGAAATCTTTTGGAGAGTTGATGAATCAGTCATCATCATCAAATTCGTTACCCCAGCCTGTTGACCGTATATCACTGATTCCTCCAAAGTCTATGTTGGATAAATCTTCTCTATCCCACTGGAAACCATAATCAGAATGCAGGTATAGAGAGCAGAACGCATTTGGAGTTGGAGTCAAATCAAACTCTGGTGGGTTACAAGGCCCTATGTGAGCCAAATTTCTGTCGAAATCATTATTTCCGACACTATTTATTTCACCCAGGTAGTAACTTTGGTCTGCTTCAATGTTCTCCACAATGCCATCTGGGCGCCACATTATGACCCTTTGGTGCATCGATGATGGCACTGCTCCAATGCCATGTATCCACTCTCAACCAAGGAGTAGATTGTAGTTGGGCTTTGCTGAAATAACCATGAACATGGTGGGTCGAAGGATTGAGCCCACTTTGAGGTCGAGTTGAATGACACCCATTGTGGTGCCAATGCCCCCTTCATAGTTGGATAAGACCATGTTGTATGGCTTTATGTCGGCATCTCCTTTACCTAACTTTTCTAGCATAAATTGTGGTATGATATTAATGGTTGCCCCATAATCAACCAGAATTTTGTTTATGGTTACCTCCCCCACTTTAGCTCTAATAAACAGTGGTTTCAGATGGCTCTTCATTGCCTCTGTTGGGGGTTCAAAGAATGCGTTTTGTTCTTCCATGCATCCGTTGTTCATTATATAATAACATACTGGCTTATGTCTAGCCAGTTCCTGTTCAACCATTAGGTCAGTCTCTTCAACTTCGACCTCTCGGTTATATTCTTTGGGAAACACAGATATGACATTCACTATGATGTCCAAATTGTCACTAGAGTTGGAGTCATCATCATTCAACCCACACTCTTCCGCCCAGGGCATATGATTTCTCTCCAGAGGTTTCCTTTATCTTTTCTGCACATTGGTGCTAACTTCTGGATGAGGCCCAGCTGCCTCTTTCTCAGCTTTTCGCCGTCTTTGAAACCTCCTCCATTGTGATCGAGACATAGGATTCTTTCCTTTATAGTTGCTCGACACATGGGTCATTTTGTTCGATGCAGAGGTATGGTATTCCTTTCTGTAATCTAGAGAGGAACCTCTTGGTACGTCGAATGTCTGCCACTTTTCTTCATTTGGCCGTTTTCTTCCCATGGTATTCAGCCAGGTATCAGTAGGCACATTAGTTGGAGGCCTAAAAGTTGGTGGCCTCATTTCTTGAGTCATGGGTCTTTGTTGATGTCCCCTTCTGGGGTGAAATCGAATTTCTGGACCCATTCTTTGTTGGGCATTGGTACCCTGTTTTGCTTTTATAGTCCGCGTCACTTGTATGTGTTCAGCGGCCTTTTTATCAAAAATAGAGCTACACCTAGGGCATAACATAACCTCTGATTTCTTCTTTTGACATCTATGCAAAAAATCTGCCAAATTTTCATCCTCCTTTGGGAATGCAGTTTTGTTTACCTCCTCTTGTCGAAGGGTTTCCTCTGAAACTCTGGCTCCAGAGACTTCGACCACATTAACCTGCAAGTTGCTTTTGGAAGTCAGGTTCATCTTCTTCATTTTGGTCTCCAAGGCTTCTGTCAAACCCTTTGCAGCATCCAAATAAGAACCTGTGATGGTTCTTTTGCTGGAGCTTTCAGCAACTCCTTTGATCAGTTTCAGGCCAACAACAACCTTTTTTTTTACGCTTGGTCAACTTCTTTCTTCGATTTAAGGCCTTCAGTAGCCTTTCTCACCCCTTCGATTGTTTTCCTGGAGATGTTCCCAGTGAAATTTCCAAAGATGGGTTTTGTGATGAAATCTTCAGACACTTCTACCATATGAATGCTAACTGGTTCGGCATAATGAGCTTCTGCTTGTAGTGGGTTGGTGTCGATTTTCATTGCTGGTTTATCAGCAAATTTCAGTCTTCCTTCATTCAGTGCCTGTTGAACAGATCCCTGAAAAGGAAACATTGTGAGGTCTTATGTCCTAAAAAATTATGATATTTACAAAAACCTCTTTTCTTTCCCTGTTCTAAAGGAGGCAATTTGGCCCCTGGGGGCACTATCATCTGTCCATCTTTAACTAATAGATCGAATATTTCGTCACACTTTGATATGTCGAAACTATAAGTTTTCTTAGGAAATTTATCACTGCTTTTCTCAGGTTCCAAAGGATTTTTTCCATTTGATGGCACCAACAATTTACAAGCATATGGTGGTCCATTTTTTAATTCAGCTAGATCGATTTCGCCTTCTTCGATGTCTACAGGATCGTTGCATGTCTCTGGATCGTCATCATCCATTTCGACATAAGCTACCATTTCTCGTCGAAGAGTTTTAACAATTTTGGCCTTTTCAGCCTTAAGGCGTTATACTTGTCGAACCCTATACGCAAGTTGGGCCATATCTCTTAGGTATTGTGTATCCAACTTTTTCCTAATCGAATAATCCAGGCCACCTGCTGCTATTTCAACTAATTTATGCTCAGGTACTTGGGTAAAGCATCTGGCTTTGAGTAGTCGAAATCTATTTAGATATTCATCAATTGGTTCAGTGAACCTTCTTTTTACACTAGCCAATTCTTTTAGACTTATCTTGGTTTGATCCATGTAAAATTGTTCATGGAACAATCTTTCTAATTGGTTCCAATTGTGGATCGAATTGGCTAGGAGGATAGTGAACCAAGTAAAAGAATTTTTAGTTAATGAACTTGGGAAGTATTTGATCCTAAGGTTTTCATTGTTTGCTATTTCTCCCGCCTCTATCAAATACCTAGCCACATGTTCGACAGTCGACTCTGTCGTATCCCCCGAAAATTTAGTGAATTTTGGGACTTTTCCCCTAGGTGGTAAGTCCGTTTGCAGAATATATTCTGACAATGGGGATGTATAGTTTGGTCTATGGAAACCAACGTTCATCCCGTTTTGAAGCATGATTCTCTCGATCATAGCAGTTAAATTATTATCTGCCCCATAGTTCTGGTGTCGAACTTGTTGTATTAATTGGTCAGCATTTTGGTTTCTATTAGCAAGAATAACGCCCTGATCGATTTCTCGATGGTTTCGAGGTATCTCTAATATTGGTTGTTCTACTTCGACCCTTGGAACTTGGGGGTTTGGATTAATGGTCAAATCTTCTTCCATGATTACCCATTGATTTAATCTTATTGGTACCCTCTGGGGCTGTCGAACAACTTGGGGTAGTTGAGCAACTTGAGGCACCCCAAAGAATTCAGCCATGCTCGTTATTTGTGCTGTCATCTGTTGATTCGACTACGTAGCAGTATGAATGAGGGGATTTAGTAATGTACTTAGAGTTTGTGCTAACATTTGTACCATTTCATGGTTACTTTCGTCCATCTGTTGCCTCAAAATTGCTGTCGAAGCATTTGTGAGACTTGGTATCATATGAGATGGTCCTCCTAAAAATTTGTTTCTACTGGCTCCAGATCCCTGTAATGGTGATGTAGCATTTACCAAAGGTTCTGAGAAAGTACACGCAATATTCATAAGGCTAGCCATTTCAGTAGTTGGCATGCCATATGGTTGTTCTCGACCCATCCAGGTTGTCGAAAAGCCTGGGGGTACAGTTGATCGAGACCCTAGGTTCATCCTTGGTGGGGGTGTTCCTGAAGGACCTCTTGGACCCACATACGTAAGTAAGGGTCCAGTTTGATTCATGGTTAACGCTGGTGTGGATCCGACAGAAGTTGGTATATTCCCTTCGACAATAGTAGTAACTGTTGTCCCTGTGATCGGTGGAGGTATTTCTCCATGGTTTGGCTCATTAGCCATACTATTCTCTTCGCTTTCTTTCCTAACAGTATATTTGTTGTTTACCTTCATAATTACACAAACTTCTTAATTTATACTAAAAATAGGTAACCGTCGAGGGGACATTCTGCGCTAGGATGAAGACAAGTGTCTCCTGCATGCCTCTCGACCCATAGCCTTTTGCCACGTTTCCTTCCCTTAGACGCTGATGAAAAACCACCTTTCCCTCCAATAATTCAAATTTCAAAATGGTCTTCGTCCCATGTGCCAAGGCGCGAACACTTCCCTTCAGTCGAAACAACCTACATCTGCCTCGGTCGAATGAACCTTTGGTCGAAGCTTTTTTTTCATATCTTGGATCCTTTTCCTTAATTTACCTCATGCGTCGAATTACAGCTCCTGGTGTAGTTCACTTCCAGTTGTTTGGTCAAAGAGTCCAAATATAGCAAGTGTCGAATTTGGGAGCCAACAGAGACGTAAAACCTAACCCACCAATAGAAAAATGAAAATGATAGTTTAACATGTCTAAACTATCTCTCAAAAAATTTCAAAAGCATAAATAAGAAGTTAATCACACCAAGTATCGTAATAAAAAAACTTGCATTGGAAAATCTATTTGCATATGCATTTTCATCTATGAAAATGTGACTTATCTTGAATCTAAATGAGCATATAGCATATAAATTATTCTTTCATTTAATTAAAAGATGTCAATGGATGATAATCAAATTAGAAAATACTCAAGTTACCAACGTTGAGTCAATTTTAAGTTATAGATTTCTCCAAAAAACATCAATTGACTTAAAACTGACTTAATGGAGATCATTCAAGCATTTTTCTAGGTGAATATTGCACCTTGATAACTTTTAATTTAATGAAAAAATAAATTACACACTATACACTCTTTTGTATTAAAAATATATCACATTTATAGGAAGAAAAATGCATGTGCATATAGATTGGATAAATCAGGTTTTTTTTATTTATTACGATACTTGATGAAATTAACTTTCTATTTATATTTTTGAAATTTTTGTGAGAGAAAGATATGACATGTCCAACTATTCATTTTTTTAGTTTTTTGATTGGTTAGGTTATATATATTATGATTGAGAACTCATGCTCAAATCAATAGAGAAAAGAGAGAAAAGAGAGAGATTAAAGAAGAGAAAGAAAAGAAGCTCTTTATTACACATATACAAGCTTATGCATTACACAGCTATATATACTAGCATTCTGTTACAAGCTATTCATGTAACTAACTTCTAATAACCACTAACTAAACAACTAACTGCATAACTGTCTAACAGCCAGCATAACTGCCTAACAGCCTAGGTAGTTGAGATCCTCCCACAAGTTGAACTGTGGTAGATATCTAACAAGTTCAACTTGGACATGAGCTCATAAAAAGGTTTAGGAAGTAGTGATTTGGTGAAGAAATCAGCATGTTGATTGCTTGAGGAGACAGGAATAAGCTTCATAG
Organism: Vicia faba; assembly: GCA_948472305.1. Taxonomy (NCBI): domain Eukaryota; kingdom Viridiplantae; phylum Streptophyta; class Magnoliopsida; order Fabales; family Fabaceae; genus Vicia; species Vicia faba. The sequence continues at coordinate 1,434,373,270 of OX451737.1, read as the reverse complement.
TGCCTGCCAAGAACCTTTCACGAACAATGTGACAGTCGATCTCGAGGTGTTTTGTTCTCTCGTGGAAAACCGGATTAGCTGCAATATGAAGAGCACTCTGGCTATCACAGAATAAGACTGGAAGTTTGGTACAAGTGATAGAGAGGTCTTTAAGAAGATACAGCAGCCACTGAAGCTCACACGTAGCTGAAGCAAGAGCACGGTATTCAGCTTCAGATGAAGATCGTGAAACTGTGTTTTGCTTCTTGGTCCGCCATGAAATGAGTGACTTGCCAATATAAAAACAGGATCCTGACACTGACTTTCGTGTATCAATACAACCTGCCCAATCTGCATCAGAAAAACCGATGAGATGAATGTGTGAATCCCTTGGGAAGAAAAGTCCTTGTCCTGGTGACTTCTTGAGGTAGCGCAAGACTCTGCAAGCAGCATTGTAATGAATCATGGAGGGCTTGGACAAAAACTGGCTCAGTTGCTGGGTGATGAATGTGATGTCAGGTCTGGTTGTGTTGAGATAGATGAGTCTCCCAATTAACCTCCGATAAGCTGGGACGTCATCAAAGACTGGTCCAACATCATTATGCAATTTGATGGCAGGATCTGATGGAGTGTTACTTGGTTTGGAACCAAGAAAACCTGTATCAGAAAGAAGATCAAGACAGTATTTTCTCTGACAGATAGAGATGCCCTTGGAAGAGTGAGCAATTTCCAAACCAAGGAAGTATTTGAGTCTTCCTAAATCCTTGATTTTGAAAGCCACATTAAGCACAGTCTTCATATGTTGGAATTCTGCCAAGGAATCACCTGCTAGAAGCACATCATCAACATATACAAGTAAAATTGTAAATGAAGAAGAAGTACTTTTAACAAATAGTGAGTGATCTGATGTTGCCTGTTTGTAGCCATGTTGAATAAGCAATGAGGTTAGTCTCTCATACCATTGCCTACTTGCTTGTTTCAGGCCATAGAGAGACTTGACCAATTTGCAGACTTGGTTGGATTTGGTGGTGTGCACACCAGGTGGTATTACCATATATACATCTTCATGAAGTGTGCCATGTAAAAAGGCATTGTTCACATCTAACTGATGTAAGTGCCAGTTATGAATAGAAGCTAAAGCCAAAACAAGGCGAATTGTTGTGAGTTTAGCAACTGGTGAGAATGTATCAGAATAGTCCAAGCCTTCAATCTGGTTGTAGCCTTTAGCTACAAGTCGAGCTTTGAATCTCTCTATGCTACCATCAGACTTATACTTTATTTTGTAGACCCATCTGCAACCTATAGGCTTAACATTTGGTGGAAGATCCACTATTTGCCATGTGCCAGTATCTTCAAGAGCAGTAATCTCAGATTTCATAGCTTGAATCCAACTTGCAGATTTACAAGCCTCAGCATATGTTTTAGGTTCAGTTTGAGTGGTGATAGATAATGTGAATCGAGAATGGGAAGGAGACAAATGAGAATAAGAAACAGAATTAGAAATGGGATAAGCCATACCTGAGGATGAAGTGATTGGGTGGTCATTGTTGTTGAAGGAAGAACAAACATAGTCTTTGAGGTGAGATGGTTGGTGCCTTGTTCTGGAAGAAACCCTTGTGGGGAGAATTTGATTGGTGGGTTGAGTGGAGAGAGAAGTAGGTACTGATGTGTTTTGTGTAGGTATATCGTGAGGATTGGTTTGTGCTGGAACTAGAGTATCAACATGTGCAGGATTAGACAATTCAGGTTGCACAAGATCATTATTGTCAATACTCGTGTCATTGTGTGCAGGGTCAGCTGATGTATTAAGCACATTATCAGAAATGTCAGCAATATCAAATACATTAGGATGAGTAGAGCTAGTAACTGGTGATGATGATTGTAAGGACTGTGTACTGAAATACTCCCATGAATTACTAAGAGATTCAGAAGAAGTATTGTAAGGCAGAATATGCTCATGATGTGTAATGTTCCTAGATATGAAAATGTCACTACTATTGAGATCTAGAAGTAAACAACCTTTATATCCAACAGGGTAGCCTAAAAAGACTGCCTTTCTAGCTCTGGTTTCTAATTTGGTTCTATGAGAAGTAAGAGTAGAGGCATAGCAAAGAGAACCAAACACTTTAATATGACTAATGTCAGGTACATTGTCATGCAATAGCTGATATGGTGATTTTTGTTGAAGTAAATTGGATGTGACTCTGTTAATGATAAAAGCAGCATAAGGGACTGCATATGACCAGAAGGATTTTGGTAGGTTTGATTGATATAGTAGGGCTCTACCTACATTCAAGAGATGCTGATGTTTTCTTTCTACCCTACCATTTTGTTGAGGTGTCTCTACACATGACTTATGGTGAATAATGCCCTTGGATGCATAAAATTGAGGGAGAGAGAATTCAGGTCCATTATCAGACCTGATGTACTTGGGACAGGTATGAAACTGATTCTCAATAAGAGTAATAAAATTTTTAACATGGTCAGACACCTCTGCCTTGGATTTTAACAAGATTACCCAAACAAATCTACTAAAATCATCAAGAACAGTAAGAAAATACTTGTGACCTTTAATAGAAGTAATGGAAATAGGACCCCAAATGTCAAAATGAATGAGTTCAAATTTAGCATTTGCTCTAGAAGTGCTGATAGGAAATGAAATTTTCTTATGTCTATCAAAATGGCAAATATCACAGACAGCCTTATTATCATTAACAAGTTGTGGATACAATTGATGCATTTTAGAAATTCTGTCATGAGATAAGTGACCTAATCTAAAATGCCACAAGGCTTGTGGTGGAATCACTTTACATGTGTTGGCAGAAGTTTTAGGCATAGTGAGGTCATTGGAACAATCTGAGTTGGAAGTGTGTTTTCTTTTATCAGCAGACCAACCATCATCGAGCACTAGTTTGTACAATCCTTCTACTTGACTAGCCAAACCAATCATCCTCTGTGATTTCACATCCTGTATATAACATTTATCAGCATGAAAAGAAAGTTTGCAGTTAAGATATTGACACATTTTTGAAACTGACATGAGATTAAGAGAGAAGTCAGGAGTGTACAAAACATTTTGCAAAAAAAACTGTGGTGAAAAGTTAACAGTGCCAGCTTGTTTAGCAATGACAATAGCACCATTAGGTAGACACACATTAACAGGTTTAATTTTATGTAAAGAACTAAACCAATGAAGAGAGGAGCATACATGATCGTTGGCACCTGAGTCAATGATCCAAAAATCAGGTTTTCTACTAGTGGAACAAGATGCTATGAGCACTGGAGAATTACCTGTAGACTCATGTGTAGAAATGTGATTGGTGGTTGAATTAACATTGGTAGCAGAATTTGGCAACTGAGACAGTAAATTTGTTTGCTGCAACAAGTTAATCAACTGAGAGTATTGCTCTTGAGATATGCTAGCACATTGACTCCTAGAGGAATCTTCTTCACCAGTGGAAGCAGTTTGTTGGTTGTCACCAGTAGAGGAATTTGTGGCATTAGCAACAATTTGCTTTTTACCATAGTTTGGAGGAAAACCATGCTTCCTATAGCAAACTTCAACTGTGTGACCTGCTCTATTGCAATAAGTACACAACCTATTGTCTCTGCGCGAGTTTTGGGAACTATTGTTACCATGACCAGAGTAATTGGCTTGCTTGCCACGATCACCTTGTCTTCTTGAGTCATAAGCATTTACCAAAGAATTAACTTCTTCCATAGGAGCAAAGGATTCAGGTTTCGAAAGTAAAGAGACGTTATGGCTCTCTTCTTGAATCACCATAGAATAGATTTTGTTGATGGATGGTAAAGGATCCATCAAAAGAACTTGAGTTTTGATGACAGAAAATTTGTCATTCAAACCAGTTAGAAATTGTATTACCTGATCTTCAATGCGAAATTCTCGAGCAGCTCTCAAGGCTTGGCAGCGACATTGTTGAGCACAAGTGCACGATGGTAGAGGACGATAAGAGTTTAATTCCTCCCATAAGCCACGCAGTTCAGTGAAGTAATCAAGAACTGATTTCGACCCTTGCTTGAGATTGTTAATCTCCATGCGCAGAGTTGAGACACGAATTCGATCAATCTTCGAAAACCGTTCCTGGAGATCATTCCAGACTTCAAGAGCATTCTCCAAGAAAACGATAGTTTGAGCAATGGGTGATGTAACAGAGTTGAGAATCCATGAATGGACTAAGCAATTGCATCGTTCCCATGCACAGCGGTTGAGATCATCAATGTCAGGAATAGGAATAGTGCCATCAATGAAAGCAAGCTTGTTCTTAGCACCAAGCGCTCGTTTCACTGATCTAGACCAAGAAATATAATTGACACCAGTCAATTGAGGTGTGATGATCACAGAATTAGGGCCTTCACTAGGATGTACATAGTAGACTGAATCTATGTCACCATTGGTGACACGTTGAGTTGAGGTGGTGGAATTGGAACCGCGCGCCATAGATGAAAAAGAAGGACTGGATTAAGAAGAAGAAGGACTGGTTTATGGGAAAAGAAGAAGGATCACAGGTGTGGATCTTGAAGCGAATGATACCATATTATGATTGAGAACTCATGCTCAAATCAATAGAGAAAAGAGAGAAAAGAGAGAGATTAAAGAAGAGAAAGAAAAGAAGCTCTTTATTACACATATACAAGCTTATGCATTACACAACTATATATACTAGCATTCTGTTACAAGCTATTCATGTAACTAACTTCTAATAACCACTAACTAAACAACTAACTGCATAACTGTCTAACAGCCAGCATAACTGCCTAACAGCCTAGGTAGTTGAGAATATATCTTCCATCCTTTTTATTTTTAGGTGCAGGAGGAAGTTGACATTTAATATAAATTTTTTTTAATAATAATAAACTCGTGAATTAAAGAATACATACGTGTTTTTTTAAATAAATAGATATTATATAAATCGTTTGTTTAACATAAAAAATGTCTTTATTAAATAAGGAGATTTTTTTTTTATGATTAATAACTAATGTATAAAATTAAATTTTAAAAGACTATGATGAGAAATTCAAAATTTATGAAAAGATTATATATTTAAAAAAAATGACATGGATAGTAATCTACGATGGATACTATCATGACTTGTATAACGCTAGAGTAGTGATATTAAACCTGTGGGATTTATATATGCAAATGTAGTGATAGTAAATTGTCTTTAAATTTTAGTGTTGCTCTTCTCATTATTGGAACTTGACAGATCCAAACTTAGAAAAAAAATCAACAAATTAACAAATCTGTATTAAATTAATATGATAACAGTAATATTTAGAGAAATTTTTGGTTTGAAATTGAGTCAAAGTTGATCATTCACACATTTTTTAAAGTGTATATTTTTCCTTGATAACTTTTTACTAAACTAAAAAATAAATTATACACCATACATTTTTTTAGATTCAAAATATCTCACATTTTTAAAAGACAAAAGTACATGTATATTTAGATTGGAGACTTCCGTTTCTTTATGTAGATTATGTCCAACTATTTATTTTGCTAATTTTTTGATGGGGAATGTGTAATGTTTTCTATCCATTTTTTTTTCTTTTTTATTCAACAAAGAAAATTAATTGAATAAAAAAAATAAAAAGGATGAGGGGATGCAAAACATAACCCACCAAAAAATAAATAAAAATGATAGTTAGACGTATCTAAATTATCTTTCAAAAAAAGTTTCAAAAGCATAAATAAAAAGTGAGTTCTACTAAATATCATAATTAATAAAATTGCATTGGTTAATCTCTATGCACACACATTTCTCTATATGAAATTATAAGATATCTTGAATATAAAGGATTGTATAGTGTGTAAAGAATTATTTTATTTAATAAAAAGATGACAAACAACAATATTCAAATAAAAAAATAAATGAATGATCATCATTGAATCAATTTCAAGTCAAATATTTTTCTAATTATTCCTTTTAACATATTCAATAACAAGTATAACTAAGAAAAATCAATTAACTTATATGATTATATATATGAGAGTAGGTCGACATTGATTCAAAATATTTAATAATGGTAAACTCGTAAAACAAAAAATACATTTGTCCTTTAAAATAAATAGATTTCATATAAATCAATTATTTAACATGTAAATAGTATCTTTCACTAAGGAGAGAAATTAAAAAATTATAAAAACTTACATATTTTAAACAAAAACTAATATGGAATAGAAATCTATGCTGATACGAATATAATGTCATGTATAAATTTATAGTGATAGTAAATCTGGGATATTTATATACATGAATGTATGATTTAAACGTTAGTAATAATTATTTAATATATAAGATAATTAAAATTAAAGATTAATTAAAAGAGTGTAATGTGAAAAATCTTATCTTATTATCTGAAAATTTAGCAAATGCATCTGAAAACACATCCCTTTCTGTCCTAAAAATTTTCCTTTCATTTTAGTGTTAGTCTTCTTATTGATGGAACTTTACCAACGAAATCTAGACAAATTATCATATCTTTATTAAATTAATATTCTAATAGAAATAATTATAAAAATGTTTTGCTCGAAAGTGACTCAGTGATACTCATTTATGCATTTTCTAAAGTGAATATTATTTATTGATACCTTTTAATTAAATTAAAAAATAAATTATATATTATACTCTCTTTTAGATTTAAGATACTTCATATTTTCATAGACGAAAATGCATGTGTATATAGATTGGAAAATTCTATTTTTTTTTTTGTTGATTATCATACTTGGTAAAATTTACTATATATTTATATTTTTGAAAGTTGTGTGAGAAAAAGGTTAGATGTGTCTAACTATCCATTTTTCTAGATTTTAGATGGATCAAGTGATATGTTTTCTATTCTTTTTATTTTTCATTTTTTATTTAATAAAAATATTTTATTAAATAAAAAAGAAAAAACGAAAAGAATGGTAAGACATAAAATTTAATCTATCAAAAACAAACAAAAAAAATGATAGTTGTACCTGTCTAACATTTATTTAAGACTTTCTAAAGTACAATAAAAAGTGAGTTCCACCCAATATTATAAATAAATAAAAAACTTATATGGACTAACCTATCTACACATACATTTTCTTCTATAAAAATGTGAGATATCTTAAATCTAAACAAACGTATTACATATAAAATTTCTTTTAATTAATTAAAGGATACCCATGGACAATATTCAAATTATAAAATAGACTAATGAAAAAATTTTAGTCAGATTCAAATCAAAGATTTTCCAATTATTCATGTTAATATATTCAATGAAAAGTAGAGAAAAAAAATTAAATTTTATGATTCTAACCACGGAAGAAGGTCGATATTTAATGTCATAATATTCAATAATAATAAACACTTGAATTGAAGAATGCATGTTTCCTTTAAAATAGGTAGACATCATGTAGATCAATCGTTTAATATAAATAATGTTTTTATCAGATAAAGAAAATTTTTTTTATAATTAATAAGTACTATATAAAATAATATAATAAAATGATGAAAAGATTGTATTTTTTCAACAAAATCTGACATGGAATAGTAATTATAAGATGATGAAAATATAATGGTTTGTATAACTTTAGAGTAGTGATAGTAAATTTGGGATATTTATATACATGAATGTATGATTTTAACAAGTCACCATTATGCAACTGTTCTGGACTGGGCCCGACAGGCCCAAAAGCATTGCTAAGGCCCAATCCAAATAGACTTGCTGAGGACCACGCCGATCAAGGGGGTCACAGTCGTGCTCGACGTGTTTCCTGAGGTCACGTGCTCGACCTCTACATCTCCAGCTGAGGACCAAAGGGTCACAGTCGTGCCCGACGTGCTCCCTGAGGTCACGTGCTCGACCTCTACACCTCCAGCTCGACATCCTGCTGTCCAGCTCGACATCACCTCGAGCACCCCAACTAGGGCAGACTCAGTCCACTACACTCCCAACGAGGCCCCGAAAAGACCGCGTCTCCGTCCGCCCGCACTTCACGCAGAACATCCAAGAAGGGGACCACGTGCGGGTCCCCACTACGCACGTAGAACCTGGCAGTTCCTCCATTGAGCCAAACCTGCCCGGCCCAATGAAGGAACCTTGGCCCAGCGCTGGGGGCTATAAATACCCTCTGTTTCCAGAGGGTCAAGTATTCATCATTCTAACCATACACTTGCTATTACCTACTCGTACTTCTACTTACTTCAGCATCGGAGTGCCTTGCAGGTACCCCCCCCCCCCCCCCACTTCGTTCAAAAAGCTTTTTGCTCGGAGCCAGCCGTGACGGTCCATTTCTGATCAGGTCAGATCAGTGGCGCCGTCTGTGGGAACTAGCTTCCCTGTCTAACAAACAACTCAAAAGACCAAAGCTCAAAATTCAACTACCAACCTGTCATGGCTGATCCAGCTCGCGACGAGCAGCACGTCCGTATCGCCGACACTAATAACGGCACCGCGGATAAGAATGGACACCTCGATAACCCCGGCGATCCCGGCCACAGTACCATTCCTGTGACGACCGCCCCTGGAACTTCCTCCTACAGGGACGGGGCTACTGCATCATCCTCCCCGATCCCACCACCACTTGAAGACGACCCGGTAGCTCTCGCTCATTACAGAGCTTCCCGGTTCCACGAAGTCCCAGTTCCCGCCGGGGCAGATGCCACGACTCAGGCACTGTTCGCGGCCATTAATCAGACAAACTATCTCATCTTCGCCCAAGGAGAAAGACTAAGGGCACTTGAAGATGACCGACGACCCCCGAGGAGGCATCGGAGGCCACATTCTCCACCTCCTCGGGTCACAGAAGTTTGGCACCCTTCTCCCCCGCGGAGACACTACAGGGAGAACTCCAGAAGCCCCTCTCCCCGGCCAAAGCAGAGGCGCCCCTACTTGGAGAGACAGCCCGCCATCCCTGCCGGAGAACCCAGTCGCGACCCGGCAAGGCACGACAAGAGGCACGCCGGCGACGGGCGTGTGACATTCAACCATCGAGCATCACGCTCGAGGGAAACTGAGCACGACCACCATGCCAGACAATACTACAGGTCCCCATCTCTTTCTCCGGAGAGGAGCGACGAGGACGACCCCCGCGGTCCCCTGTCGCAGGCCATCATGGATGCACCCATCCCCCCGGGCATGGAGAAGCCCCCACATCTGAAGGAGTATGACAGAGTTGCGGACCCGGTCGACCACATTGACGGGTTCGAAGCCATGCTCCACTATCATAATGTCGGGGGGCCCATCAAGTGCCGTCTCTTCCCCACGACTCTCAGGAAGGCGGCCATGGACTGGTATAAAGGACTCGCCCCGGGCTCAATCACGTCGTGGCGGAACTTGAAGAACCAGTTCATCAGTTCCTTCACAGCTTCTCGGCGCCATCCGAAGACCGAGGCGGCCCTCGAGGCCATCATCCAAAGACAGGATGAAACCTTGAGGGAGTTCATCAACCGCTTCAACCGAGAAGCAATACAGGTCCCCTGCGTGGACCATATGAAAAGATACTTGCTGGAGAGGGGTCTCCTCCCCGGCACAGAATTCAGAAAGGCTATGGGTATTGAGCCACCTCCGACTTTTGATGCCCTCCTCGATAAGGCCTGAGCATATATGGACTACGAGGAGAGGGAAGCTGCCAACAGGGCCCGAGACTCTAGGGCTCGGGGTCCCAACAATAGCAGCAGCTCACGCCAAGAGGCTTCTCCCCGACGTACCGGGGAGAAAAGGAAAGAAGATCGACCCCGGGAAGTCCGGGAACAAAGGGGCCCCTCGGGCCGTTTCACCGAGTACACTCCGCTCACAGCTTCCCGCGAGCGTATTTTGGCGGAGTGTGCCAGTACAGACTTCAAGGACGGCGGCGTCAAGCGTCCCCGACCTGCTCCCGCCAAGCCAGGGGCGGATAAAAATAAATACTGTCAATACCATAGGAGTCATAGTCATTTGACAGAGGACTGCGTCCACCTCAAGGACGCCATTGAAACCCTCATCAAGGGAGGGAGGCTCGCGCAGTACAGGCGAAACGACGCTCCTCGTCGTGACGCCCATGAAGCCAAGGAGCCAGAAGAAGACACCCGACCATCAGACGAGTCGGTGCCTATCCAGACCGCCTTCTCGGTAACCAGGCCCGAGGATTTCGACATTCCCGAGCACCTGCAGGAGCCGCTGACAATGCACAGCAGGTGGGAATACTTTCCCTCCGCCATGGTCATCAACGGGGGCGGGTTCAACGACCTCACCATCAATTCAGCTAAGAGGAAGTTGGACGAGCTGGTCTACATGGCTCCCCCGCAAACAGTAACGTTCGAAAGGGTGAAGGGCAGGTCAGAGCCCATCACCTTCTACCTAGAAGAACTCCCTGGCGGAGCCCCGAACGCGGTCATCCCCTTACTGATAAGGGCAAGAATGGCCAATTTTGACGTGCATCGCATCTTGGTCGACGAAGGGAGTTCCGTCGACGTTATGTACAGCCAGCTGTTCCGAACCTTACAGCTGGACGACTCACATCTCTCTCCGTATGTGGGGTAGGATCTACAAGGCTTCAACGGCTCGACTTCTAAACCTTGGGGTTATGTCGAGCTCCTGGTTACGTTCAGCGAAGGAACGGCTACGAGACAAGTTAAGGTCCGGTTCCTCGTCATTGACTGCCCGTCTCTATACAATTGCATCTTGGGGAGACCGACACTGGCAGAGCTTGTAACACCCCGTTTTCAATTAATTGATTTATTTAAATTTGGGAATTTATTTTATTAGAATTAATAAAATAAAAAGAATTATTTATTTTGGAGTATTTGAGGAAAATAAAAGAAATAAGGAATATTGGGATTTTTATGTTATTGGGCTTAGATGTTGTTAGTAAAGAGTGGGGGTGCAGAGAAATAAAGTTATGTTTGGGACTTAGGCCATTTTCTCATTTTTGGTTTTCACGTAAGAACAGAAGTTGGAATTTGGGAAAATAGAGCTCTGAAGAACCAAGAACGAAGAACATCGCCCAAGAACTCAAAGCTGTTAATTGATAAGGTAAGGGGGGTTTATACTCGATTTATATTTGTTTATGGGTTTATGTACGGTTGATTCGGGTAATCGTAGGAATTCCCAATTGTTAGATGTTTCTAGGGATCGATAACCGTAGGACTGAGCCTTGTTAGAAAAAGGGTTAGGTTCCCAATTTTTATGAATCGATTAAGAGTTTTAGGTCCCAAATGAGGAATTGAGAGTATATATCATGATCGTGAATTTACCTTGGAAGTTGTAGGGATAACCTCCGTGTCAGTAGATTTCCCCAAAAGGACGGTTAGTTTCCGATTAAGGTTATTATGATAATCGTTGGTAACTTGGATACTGTGGTGTTGTTGTGAATTGTACAAACTCGATGCGTTAGGTGCTGAAATGCGCGTTTTGGCGGACGTTTTCCCGCGTTTGGACTGCTGTTTTCTGAGCTGCCGCAGGTTCAGGAAAATCCTGTGCGCGCTCAGCAACACGGGCCGTGTTGCACAACACGGGTGCCCGTGTTGCTCCTCTGAGTTGGAAGGGGTGTGCTCCTGGTTGCACGACACGGGCCGTGTTGCACAACACGGGTACCCGTGTCAGAGCCCCTGTACTGATAAAAATTAAATGTGCGTTTTTCTGGACGTGCTGCACAACACGGGCCGTGTTGCACAACACGGGTGCCCGTGTTGCTCTGCTGTGTTGATTTTCTGAATTTTTGATTTCAGTGTTTTGATGTCGGATTTTTATTGCCATGCTTTTAGATATGTATCGAGCATGAATTATGATATAATTGATGTGATTGGTTGATGTTTGAATAGTATGCTGAGTGATTACATGCTATTCGTAATTTGATATGATTGATGTTTAAATAGTATGCTGAGTGATTACATGCTATTCATATCATGTTATGTTTGATATTGTTGATGTGCATGATATGTTGATCGATGTTCACAGTATGCTGAGTGTTACATACTTACATATCATGTTGCATTTGTTAATTCCCATTGTGTGGAATTAACATGGTGGCCAATATACGTGTCCGCGATTTAATGGAACGTTGAGGTGGTAGCCGTGTCCGCGATATAATGGAACGGTGAGTTATCCGTGACCCGCGATTTAATGGGGCGGTGTAGTGGTACCACATGCATGGGTGTGTTGCATTACTCGAATATAACATGAATGGCTGATTTTTCCAATGTTATATTTGATTGTTTGTATGCACGTATGATTTGATAAATGGTTGATGATGTTTGATGAATATTCGCAAATATGAAAGGCAATATGTCATGGATATATGAATTGTAAAGGTTTTGGTAAACTATGAAATATGCTAATTATTGGGTGATGCTTATGATTTCGTGAATTGATTGTTATGACTGTATAACCAAATGTATATTTGAGAAGCTCACCCTTACTGTTGAATATTTCAGATTGAGGAGCTTCGCTCAGGTGCTTGGCGAAGGCTTATCGTGTCTAGTTTAGTTTCGTTTTAGTATGTCCGGGTCATGCTCTGATAGTTGTAACTCCGGGAACGTTTGGTTGTCGAGCTGCTTTAGTCAGACTCGTTTATTTTCTTTTAATTGTTATAATATGATGTTGACTTTTCCAGGTGTTAATCCCTGATGATTTTGGAAAATATTATAACATTTGATTTTATTAATTAAAGTATTTCGCTGTGTAAACATGTATGAGTTACTACTAAAATTATGCATGACAGGAATTTATTTTATTAAAAGAGAATTGTAGCATTCCTCGATTATTACATGTACTCTGAGTTTATAATTTTTTAATATTTGCGAAAATTATATGCGGGTTTTAGAGGGTGTTACAATAGTGGTATCAGAGCATAGTCGGTCGTTGTGACCAGAGTCTTGAGTCAGTCATTCCTTTTGTATGCGATTAGTGTAAGGCAACACTGTCGATACTGTATTCTGATGTGGAGTATGTTTTAATTCTCAGGAATATGGCTGGAGGTAACGGACGAAATGATGCTGCACTCGCTGAGGCTTTGGGGATGTTAGCTGGTGTACTTGCTGGAAACCCAACTGGAGGCGTGATTGGTGCTGATAGGCAATTGGGAAATTTCCAAAGGAACAATCCTCCGTTGTTCAAAGGTACACATGACCCTGAAGGTGCTCAGAAGTGGCTGAAGGAAATCGAAAGGATTTTCCGTGTAATTGATTGTGCTGAAGATCTGAAAGTCAGATATGGTACGCATATGTTGGCAGAAGAGGCCGACGACTGGTGGGTTGCCACAAGGACTGAAATGGTTCAGGATGGAGAGGCACTGACTTGGGCTAACTTCAGAAGGGCTTTTCTGAGGAGGTACTTTCCTGAAGATGTTCGGGGAAGGAAGGAAATTGAATTTTTGGAGCTTAAGCAGGGCAATCTGACTGTTAGTGAGTATGCTACTAAGTTCACTGAGCTGGCAAAGTATTATGCGCACTACAACAATGATGAGGCTGGAGAATTCTCTAAATGTATCAAATTTGAGAATGGTCTCCGAGATGAGATTAAGCAGGGAATCAGGTACCAGCGTATTCGTAGATTTTTTGATCTGGTGGATTGTAGCAGAATCTTGGAAGAAGATATTACCAAGAATAGGTCGTCTCACTCTCGTGGGGCTGTTGACAAAAGAGGAAAGCAACATATGGACCGTGGCAAGCCATATGGTAGAGATAACCAGAGATCAGGCGGTTGGAAAAGGCCTAGTGGGGGAGATTCTAAGGCTCCTATCAGATGCTACAGGTGTGGTGAGTCTGGTCATCACATTCGAGATTGCAAGAGTGATGAGAAGAAGTGCTATAAATGTGGAAAGGCTGGTCATTTGTCTATTGATTGCAAGGGGAAGTCTGTTACTTGTTACAATTGTGGCGAAGAAGGTCACATTCGTCCGCAGTGTCCTAAGCCTAGGAAGGATCAGTCAAGTGGAAGAGTGTTCGCTTTGTCTGGATCTGAGACTACCCCAGAGGATCGATTGATTAAAGGTACGTGTTTTATTCATGGCACACCTTTAGTTGCAATTATTGATACTGGTGCAACTCATTCTTTCATTTCTTTGGATTGTGCTGAGAGGTTGAAACTGGACATATCTGGTATGCAAGGTAGCATGGTTGTTGATACTCCTGCATCGGGTTCAGTGACAACTTCACTTGTATGTAGGAATTGTCCTATTGAGATTTTTGGTAGAAGTTTCGGTATGGATTTAGTGTGCCTACCGCTTGAACAAATTGATATTATCCTTGGGATGAACTGGTTGGAATTCAACCGGGTTCATCTGAACTGTTTTGCTAAGACGGTGATTTTTCCAGAAGCAGTTGGTGTCGAGAATTTGACTATGACTGCTAGGCAGGTACAAGAAGCAATGGAAGATGGTGCTAACGTGTTTATGTTACTTGCTTCGTTAGATGCAACAGGAAAGGTCAGGAGTGGTGAATTGCCAGTGGTGTGTGATTTTCCAGAAGTCTTTCCGGATGATGTTGGTGAATTACCTCCTGAGAGAGAGGTGGAATTCTCTATAGATTTAATTCCTGGTACGAGACCGGTGTCGATGGCGCCATATCGTATGTCTGCGTCTGAGTTGGCTGAATTGAAGAGTCAGTTGGAAGATTTACTGGAGAAGAAGTTTATTCGTCCAAGTGTTTCACCTTGGGGTGCTCCGGTATTGTTGGTTAAGAAGAAAGAAGGTTCTATGAGACTGTGTGTTGATTACAGGCAATTGAACAAGGTAACCATTAAGAATCGGTATCCGTTACCGAGGATTGATGATTTAATGGATCAACTAATTGGAGCCAGTGTATTCAGTAAGATTGACTTGAGATCGGGATATCATCAGATTCGTGTGAAAGCGGAAGATATTCAAAAGACTGCTTTTCGAACGAGGTATGGGCATTATGAATATTCTGTTATGCCGTTCGGAGTTACTAATGCACCTGGTGTTTTCATGGAATATATGAACAGGATTTTTCATCCGTATCTGGATAAATTTGTGGTGGTTTTTATTGATGACATTCTGATTTATTCCAAGAATGACAAAGAGCATGCGGAACATCTCAGGATTGTGTTAGAGTTGTTGAAAGATAGGAAGTTGTATGCAAAGTTGTCCAAATGTGAGTTCTGGCTGAGTGAAGTTAGTTTTCTTGGACATGTGATTTCTAAGAATGGTATTGCAGTGGATCCTACAAAAGTAGAAGCGGTATCTCAGTGGGAAGCGCCGAAGACTGTTTCTGAAATCAGAAGTTTTCTTGGTCTTGCAGGTTATTACAGAAAATTTATCGAAGGATTCTCAAAGTTAGCATTGTCGTTGACGAAGTTGACTCGTAAAGGACAAGCGTTTATTTGGGATTCTGATTGTGAGAAAGGTTTCCAAGAATTGAAGCGGAGATTGACAAGTGCTCCTATTCTGATTTTGCCGAATCCGGTGGAATCTTTTGTGGTCTATTGTGATGCATCTCTGTTGGGTCTAGGTGGTGTTTTAATGCAGAATCAACAGGTAGTTGCGTATGCTTCGAGACAGTTGAAGGTTCATGAAAGAAACTATCCTACTCATGACTTAGAGTTGGCAGCAGTTGTGTTTGTCTTGAAATTGTGGAGACATTATCTGTATGGTTCGAGATTTGAAGTGTATAGTGATCATAAGAGTTTGAAGTATCTTTTCGATCAGAAAGAGCTCAATATGAGGCAAAGAAGGTGGTTGGAATTTCTCAAAGATTATGATTTTGGTTTGAATTACCATCCTGGTAGGGCAAATGTAGTTGCAGATGCTTTGAGCAGGAAGTCCTTGCATATGTCTATGATGATGGTTCGTGAATTGGATTTAATTGAACAATTCCGAGATTTGAGTCTAGTTTGTGAAAGTACTCCGAAGTGTGTTCGTTTGGGTATGTTGAAACTTACTAGTGGTATTCTAGAAGAGATCAGGATCGGGCAAAAATCTGATGTTAATTTAGTTGATAAATTGACATTGATCAACCAAGATCAAGGTGGTGAGTTTAGAATTGATGAGAATGATGTTATGAGATTTGGCGATAGAGTTTGTGTTCCTGATATTGCAGAAATCAAGAAGAGTATATTAGAGGAAGGACATCGCAGTGGGATGAGTATTCATCCGGGTGCCACGAAAATGTATCATGATTTGAAGAAATTGTTTTGGTGGCCGGGAATGAAAAAGGAAATAGCTGAATTTGTGTGTGCATGTTTAATCTGTCAGAAATCGAAGATTGAGCATCAAAAGCCGTCTGGGTTTATGCAACCGATGTTTATTCCAGAATGGAAGTGGGATAGTATTTCAGATAAATCAAAACCATTCTCCTTGAGACTGTTGAAATCCACTATTATTTTAGACAGAACTTCAAGGTTCTTGATTGGAGTGAGAAGCGTTATGAGAGGAACTTCATATTGTTCAGATGATGCATCTTTCTGGGAACCTGAAGAAGGATTGCTGGAAGAAGCCATGTTCACACGAGGTTTTTGAAAGAGATTGAAAGGTTTTCTTGAGAAAGTAAGAACACAGAAATCAGAAATGTTGATAGAAAACGAAGGTGACGGTAAAAGTGTGTGAATGGTGTGAAGTGTTTAAATAGATTTCTAAAAAGTTTTTGAAAACCTAAACATTTAAGAGATAGAAATTAATAATGATTATTAGCATTAAATGATAGTTGATTTTAGGGGATTCAGAAAGATACTTGAACGGTTACCCATGACACGTGTCTCAATGCATCCAATCAGCGCTTTGCCTTTTCAGAAACGTGAACGTGTGTTCAGCCTCAGAAAATAGCTGATGACTAGATGACACTTGTTTGCTTGAGTGAACAGCACTTTTATCCTTGAACTGAAGCGCTCAGATCTTCATGGATAGATTCTGATACAATCTGCATTTCTAAAATTCTGAAAGAGGATTGATCAGAAGTTCACAGAAATAAACACAATTCTGAAGGTTAATATATAAAATTAAAACAGTTTTATTCTGGACAGAGCTTCATGTTGAGATGTTTCAGAATGAAGTTGAACCTATCTTCAGAAAGTGGTTTTGTGAAAATATCAGCCCATTGATGGTCTGTTTCAATAAATTTTAAATTTAAAATCCCTTTCTGAATATAGTCCCTAATAAAATGATGTTTTATTTCTATATGCTTAGCCCTAGAATGCAAAATTGGATTTTTTACTTAAGCAAATAGCAGAGGTGTTGTCACAGAGGATGGGAATGTTACTCTCAAATATATGGAAGTCCTCAAGTTGACTTTTCATCCAGAGCATTTGTGTGATGCATCCAGCTGCTGCTATGTATTCAGCTTCTGCTGTTGATAGAGCAATTGTGGATTGTCTTTTGCTGGACCAAGAGATCAGATTTTCTCCCAGAAACTGGCAGCTTCTAGAAGTACTTTTACGTTTAACTCTGTCTCCAGCAAAGTCAGCATCACAGTATCCTACTAAGCTGTAATCACTTGATTTTCTATAAAACAAACCCAGATTAGTAGTACCTTTCAGATACTTGAAAATTCGCTTAACTGCTGTTAAGTGAGATTCTCTAGGATCTGATTGGAATCTTGCACAAATGCATACACTGAATAAAATATCAGGCCTTGATGCCATCAGATAAAGAAGAGAACCAATCATACCTCTGTAGACCTTCTGTTCTACCTTTTTGCTTACCTCTTCTCTTTCCAGAATGCACGTGGGATGCATTGGAATCTTTGATGACTTACATTCTAAGAGATCAAATTTCTTCAGAAGTTCTCTGACATATTTGCTCTGATGAATGTAAGTTCCTTCTGGGGTTTGATTGATCTGAATGCCCAGTAAGAATTTTAGTTCCCCCATTAGGCTCATCTCAAATTCTGCTTGCATACACTCAGCAAATTTTCTTCCCAGAGAGGGTTTAGTAGATCCAAATATAATATCATCAACATAAATCTGACATACTAAAATGTCATTATTAACTGTCTTACAGAATAGAGTTGTGTCCACTTTCCCTCTGATGAATTCCTTTTCTAACAGGAAGTTACTCAGTCTTTCATACCAAGCTCTGGGAGCTTGTTTCAGACCATACAGTGACTTCTTTAGTTTGAAAACATATTCTGGATTTTTTGAACTTTCAAAACCAGGGGGTTGGTGCAGATATACCTCTTCTTCTATAAATCCATTTAAGAAAGCACTCTTAACATCCATCTGATACAGAGTGATGCCTTTATTAACAGCAAAAGAAATTAAAAGTCTGATAGATTCTAACCTGGTGAATGGAGCAAAGGTTTCTGTATAGTCTATCCTCTCTTGATGACTATAACCTTGTGCTACCATTCGTGCCTTGTTTCTGATGACTTCACCTTGTTCATTCAGTTTGTTTCTGAACACCCATTTTGTTCCAATGATGTTGAATCCTTTTGGTTTAGGAACTAGATCCCATACGTCATTTCTTGTGAATTGATTCAGCTCCTCTTGCATTGCTAGAATCCAGTCATTGTCCAGAAGTGCTTCATCAATTGTTGATGGTTCAATTAGAGAAACAAGTCCCATTATGGATTCTTCAGAGTTTCTGAAGTTGGCTCTTGTTCTGATTGGATCTTCCTTTCTTCCTAAGATTGTTTCTTCTGGGTGATCCATTATGCTTCTGGATGGTATTTTCTGAAGTTGATCAACAGACGGTGCTGGATTGCTTGCAGTGCCTCTTTCGGTTGTTGAAGGAGTCTCTTTGTTGAGAGCTTCTGATGACTTGTCTTCAGTACCTGTGAATTCAACTTCCATACCTGCAAGTAATTCATTCTGCTTTGATTTTTAAGAGTCAAGCTTATCATCAAAACAAACACTGATTGATTCTTCCACAATCTGTGTTTCTGTATTGTATACTCTGTATCCTCTTGAGCGTTCAAAGTATCCTAACATAATACACTTCTGTTCTTTAGAGTCAAACTTGTTCAAATAATTTTTTGTATTCAAAATAAAGCAAGTACATCCAAATGGATGAAAATATGAAATGTTGGGCTTTCTGTTCTTCCACAATTCATATGGAGTCTTTTCCGTAATAGGTCTTATGGAGATTCTATTCTGAATGTAGCACACTGTTTATTGCCTCTGCCCAGAAGATCTTATCAATGTTAGTCTCGTTGATCATGGTTCTGGCCATTTCTTGCAATGTTCTGTTCTTTCGTTCTACAACTCCATTTTGCTGGGGAGTTCTAGGATAAGAGAAATCATGCAGAATGCCTTTGTCATTAAAAAATGATTCAAAATCTTTGTTTTCAAACTCTCCACCATGGTCACTTCTGACTTTGACGATTCTAAGATCTTTTTCATTCTGAACTTGGTTGCAGAAGGTGACAAACACAGAGTGTGACTCGTCCTTGTGTCTTAAGAACTTTACCCATGTCCATCTGCTATAGTCATCTACGATTACTAACCCATACTTCTTGCCACTGACTGAAGCAGTTTTAACTGGTCCAAATAAGTCAATGTGCAGAAGTTCTAATGGTTTAGAGGTGGAAACAACATTTTTAGATTTGAAAGCTGGTTTTGCAAACTTGCCTTTCTGACATGCTTCACACAGAGCATCTGAATTGAACTTCAGGTTAGGAAGTCCTCTAACCAAATTGAGTTTATTAATCTGAGATATTCTTCTCATACTAACATGCCCCAATCTTCTGTGCCAGATCCATTGCTCGTTGTTAACAGACAGAAGACACTTTACATTCTGACTTTTCAGTTCAGAAAGTTTTATTTTATAAATGTTGTTTCTCCTCTTTCCATTAAACAGGATAGTCCCATCTTTCTGACTAACAGCTTTGCATGAATTTTGATTAAAGATTATATCATAACCGTTATCACTTAATTGACTTATGGATAACAGGTTGTGCATTAATCCATCTACTAATAAAACATTACTTATAGAGGGAAGATTTCCATTACCTACTGTTCCAGAGCCAATGATCTTTCCCCTCTGGTTGCCTCCAAAGCCTACGTGGCCTCCAGGCTTAACTTCCAGGCTTTGGAACATATGCCTTCTTCCCGTCATGTGTCGTGAGCAGCCAGAGTCCAGGTACCATGACTGGTGTTTCTGCTTTGCTGCTAAAGATATCTGCAACATGTATTATTTTATCCTTAGGTACCCATATTTTCTTGGGTCCTGATTTGTTAGTTTTACCAAAACTCTGGTTGAATTTTGGTTTGACAGAATAATTACTACTAGTATATTTGATGTCATGTGTGTGCCCATATACAAAGTGAGAATCAAGTGAAGTGCGTTTTATCACTAAATCCATGGCATTCCTTGGTGTAGGTACCTTACCTTGGTATCCTATTCCTTTTCTGTCATTTCTGCTAACTCCATAGATCATTGAAGCCATCTTGCTTCTATCTATGTTTTTAGCTAGAAACTTCTGAAAGCTGTGATCATACTCTTTGATGATCTCATCAGCACTACTGGGAGTTTCAGGGATTGTTTCCTTCTGAGAGTTTTGTAATAGATTTTCTAATTTTGAAAATTTTTTTTTCAACTCAGAATTCTCCAATTTGAGACTCTCAGTTTTATCAGAGTCAGAAGCAAGATTCCTTTTCAGGTTTCTGAATTTGACTCTGATCTGCTGATATCTTTCCAGAATTTCATTAAGGCTTTCATCTAGTTCAGCCTTAGTAAAGTTAATAGCAAAGTCAGGAAATACCTCTTCTGTGTCTGATTCAGAGTCTGATTCAGAAGCTTCATTGTCTTCTGTTATGTTTGTCGTGAGAGCTATGTTTGCTCTCTCATCATCTGATTCTGAGTCAGCTTTAGATGTGTCAGAGTCATCCCATGTAGCCATGAGAGTTTTCTTCTTTTCCTTGCCAAACTTCTTTTTGGGCTTTTCCCTCTGAAGCTTTGGGCAATCACTCTTGTAGTGTCCTTGCTCGTTACATTCATAGCAGGTGATGTCTTTGTTGTTTGGCTTTCTGCTTCCTGAAGAGCCTTCAGATCTTCTGTGTCCAGAGGAGGATTCTGACCTTTTGTATCTGGAGGAGGATTCATTCTGATTCTCTGATCTTCTTGGATTCCTGAACTCTCTTTGCCTCTGCTTCCACAGTTGGTTCACCCTTCTGGAGAGGAGATACAATTCATCTTCTTCTGATGAGAACCCATCAAAGGTTTCTTCTACAGCCTGCAAACCTTTGGAGTCAGATTTTCTGTTAGATTTTAAAGCTAATGGCTTACCTTGATTTTGAGGTTCATCAGCTTCTAGCTCTATCTCGTGACTTCTGAGGGAGCTGACAAGTTCCTCCAGAGAGATTTTGTTGAGATCCTTAGCTAGCTTCAGTGCTGTGACCATTGGCCTCCACTATTTTGGAAAGCTTCTGATGATCTTCTTAACATGATCAGCAGTAGAATACCCTTTGTCCAGAACTTTGAGACCAGCAACCAGAATTTGAAATCTCGAGAACATCGTTTCAATTGATTCACTTTCCTCCATCTTGAATGCCTCATACTTCTGAATGAGCGCAAGAGCTTTAGTTTCTTTAACTTGAATGTTGCCTTCATGTGTCATTCTCAGAGAGTCAAACATATTCTTTGCAGTGTCTCTGTTTGATATCTTTTCATATTCATAGTAAGAGATGGCGCTGAGAAGAATTGTTCTTGCTTTGTGATGATTTCTGAAATCACACTTTTGTTGATCAGACATTGCTTTCCTGTCATTCTTCTGACCACTTTCATTCACTGGGTGCGTGTATCCATCAGTCACCATATCCCACAGATCAGCATCGTGGGCCAAAAAGAAGCTTTCAATTCTGTCTTTCTAGTAATCAAAGTTCTCTCCATCAAAGACTGGAGGTTTGCCACTGAATCTGTCTCTTTCTTCATTGTTGTCATTGTTGATGTTTTGATGTGGTCCTGCCATAGTGTTTTTCTAACGCTGGATCTTGTACTGACATGGTTAAGTGTTATAAGCTCAGAACCAGGCGCTCTGATGCCAATTGAAGAAGTGAAAAACACAAGAAGGGGGGTTGAATTATAAAACTTAAAATCAAATGCAGACAACATGTTATTTTCATCCTGGTTCGTTTGATCTCAAACTACTCCAGTCCACCCGTCAAGGTGATTTCGCCTCTCTCCAACGAGGTCTTAATCCACTATATTCAACTGAATACACAACTGCTTTAACAACTGTTAAAGCCTTCTTGAGTCTAACCACATACCGGTTTATCTCAAGGAATTTCTCTTACAGATAAATGAACAAATGTGTGTTTGATGTTTTCTTACAAAACTTATATCACAACTGTGATAATACACAATATGAAGCTTAGGATGAAACTAGATTTCTAGAGCTATAGAGTAAGCGGTTTAGAGCTTTAGCAAATTGGATGAGTGAGAACATGAAGATGATTAGCTTATGCGTATGTGCGTATGAAAGAATTAGCCAATTCTTTTCTCACTGACTTGTTTAAGTAGCCTAGGAATAGATACGTTGTTGTCCATAAATCCATTTCAATGCTCATAATGTTCTTTCATTTTTGAGAAGATCTTTGTCTTGGAATAAAGTCGTTGGTAATTAATCTGTCTTGAATGCATAGTAACGTTGACACTTCAGAGTGTTCTTGGCTTTAGCTTATTCTGACGCTTCTGAGTGCTGATGACATGGTTAGGATCTTGATCAGAGTCAGAGTATGTTATGTGCAGATTCTGTTCATCAGGCTTCAGCGTATAGCACATGTTGTTTGATCTTATGATGCTGACATATCTTCTGATGCTGATGTTGATACTGATGTTCTGATGCTGATTCCATCAGAGTTTCTGTAAATACAAAACATATTTTTAAGTAGCATATATGTCTTATAAATCTTACAATTTATTTAATCTTGTATTTTGTTATCATCAAAACTCTAACTGAGGGTTGTAGAATCAAACTATGTTCTAACAATGTCTAGCCAGTTCCTGTTCAACCATTAGGCCAGTCTCTTCGACTTCGACCTCTTGGTTATATTCTTTGGGCAACAAAAATATGACATTCACCATGATGTCCAAACTGTCACTAGAGTCGGAGTCATCATCATTTGACCCACACTCTTCCGCCCAGGGCATAGGATTTCTCTCCAGAGGTTTCCTTTGTCTTTTCTGCACATTGGTGCTAACTTCTGGATGAGGCCCAACTGCCTCTTTCTCAGCTTTTCGTCGTCTTTGAAACCTCCTCCATTGTGATCGAGACATAGGATTCTTTCCTTTATAGTTGCTCGACACATGGGTCATTTTGTTCGATGCAGAGGCATGGTATTCCTTTCTGTAATCTAGAGAGGAACCTCTTGGTACGTCGAATGTCTGCCACTTTTCTTCATTTGGCCGTTTTCTTCCCATGGTATTCAGCTAGGTATCAGTAGGCACATTAGTTGGAGGCCTAAAAGTTGGTGGCCTCCTTTCTTGAGTCATGGGTCTTTGTTGATGTCCCCTTCTAGGGTGAAATCGAATTTCTGGACCCATTCTTTGTTGGGCATTGGTACCCTGTTTTGCTTTTATAGTCCGCATCACTTGTATGTGATCAGCGGCCTTTTTATCAAAAATAGAGCTACACCTAGGGCATAGCATAACCTATGATTTCTTCTTTTGACATCTATGCAAAAAATCTGCCAAATTTTCATCCTTCTTTGGGAATGCAGTTTTGTTTACCTCCTCTTGTCGAAGGGTTTCCTCTGAAACTCTGGCTCCAGAGACTTCGACCACATTAACCTACAAGTTGCTTTTGGCAGTCAGGTTCATCTTCTTCATTTTGGTCTCCAAGGCTTCTGTCAAACCCTTTGCAGCATCCAAATAAGAACCTGTGATGGTTCTTTTGCTGGAGCTTTCAGCAACTCCTTTGATCAGTTTCAGGCCAACAGCAGCCTTTTTTTTTACGCTTGGTCAACTTCTTTCTTCGATTCAAGGCCTTCAGTAGCCTTTCTCACCCCTTCGATTGTTTTCCTGGAGATGTTCCCAGTGAAACTTCCAAAGATGGGTTTTGTGATGAAATCTTCAGACACTTCTACCATATGAATGCCAACTGGTTCGGCATAATGAGCTTCTGCTTGTAGTGGGTTGGTGTCGATTTTCATTGCTGGTTTATCAGCAAATTTTAGTCTTCCTTTATTCAGTGCCTGTTGAACGAGATCCCTGAAAAGGAAACATTGTGAGGTCTTATGTCCTAAAAAATTATGATATTTACAAAAACCTCTTTTCTTTCTCTGTTCTAAAGGAGGCAATTTGGCCCCTGGGGGCACTATCATCTGTCCATCTTTAACTAATAGATCGAATATTTCGTCACACTTTGATATGTCGAAACTATAAGTTTTCTTAGGAAATTTATCACTACTTTTCTCAGGTTCCACAGGATTTTTTCCATTTGATGGCACCAACAATTTACAAGCATATGGTGGTCCATTTTTTAATTCAGCTAGATCGATTTCGCCTTCTTCGATGTCTACAGGATCGCTGCATGTCTCTGGATCGTCATCATCCATTTCGACATAAGCTACCCTTTCTCGTCGAAGAGTTTTAACAGTTTTGGCCTTTTCAGCCTTAAGGCGTTCTACTTGTCGAACCCTATCAGCAAGTTGGGCCATATCTCTTAGGTATTGTGTATCCAACTTTTTCCTAATCGAATAATCAGGGCCACCTGCTGCTATTTCAACTAATTCATGCTCAGGTACTTGGGTAAAGCATCTGGCATTGAGTAGTCGAAATCTATTTAGATATTCATCAATTGGTTCAGTGAACCTTCTTTTTACACTAGCCAATTCTTTTAGACTTATCTTGGTTTGACCCATGTAAAATTGTTCCTGGAACAATCTTTCTAATTGGTTCCAATTGTGGATCGAATTGGCTGGGAGGGTAGTGAACCAAGTAAAAGAATTTTTAGTTAATGAACTTGGGAAGTATTTGATCCTAAGGTTTTCATTGTTTGTTATTTCTCCCGCCTCTATCAAATACCTAGCCACATGTTCGACAGTCGACTCTGTCGTATCCCCCGAAAATTTAGTGAATTTTGGGACTTTTCCCCTAGGTGGTAAGTCCGTTTGCAGAATATATTCTGACAATGGGGATGTAAAGTTTGGTCTATGGAAACCAACGTTCATCCCGTTTTGAAGCATGATTCTCTCGATCATAGCGGTTAAATTATTATCTGCCCCATAGTTCTGGTGTCGAACTTGTTGTATTAATTTATCAGCATTTTGGTTTCTATTAGCCAGAATAACGCCCTGATCGATTTCTCGATGGTTTCGAGGTATCTCTAATCTTGGTTGTTCTACTTCGACCCTTGGAACTTGGGGGTTTGGATTAATTGTCAAATCTTCTTCCATGATTACCCCTTGATTTAATCTTATTGGTACCCTCTGGGGCTGTCGAACAACTTGGGGTAGTTGAGCAACTTGAGGCACCCCAAAGAATTCAGCCATGCGCGTTATTTGCGCTGTCATCTATTGATTCGACTGCGTAGCAGTCTGAATGAGGGGATTTAGTACTGTACTTAGAGTTTGTGCTAACATTTGTACCATTTCATGGTTACTTTCGTCCATCCGTTGCCTCAAAATTGCTGTTGAAGCATTTGTGAGACTTGGTATCATATGAGATGGCCCTCCTAAAGATTTGTTTCTACTGGCTCCAGATCCCTGTAATGGTGATGTAGCATTTACCAAAGGTTCGGAGAAAGTACACGCAGTATTCATAAGGCTAGCCATTTTAGTAGTTGGCATGCCATATGGCTGTTCTCGACCCATCCAGGTTGTCGAAAAGCCTGGGGGTACAGTTGATCGAGACCCTAGGTTCATCCTTGGTGGGGGTGTTCCTGAAGGACCTCTTGGATCCACATACGTAAGTAAGGGTCCAGTTTAATTCATGGTTAACGCTGGTGTGGATCCGACAGAAGTTGGTATATTCCCTTCGACAATAGTAGTAACTGCTGTCCCTGTGATCGGTGGAGGTATTTCTCCATGGTTTGGCTCATTAGCCATACTATTCTCTTTGCTTTCTTTCCTAACAGTATATTTGTTGGTTATTCTACCACTTCGTAATAACATATGCTAAACCGTTGTTTACCGTTATTCTACCACCGGGTGTGCCAATTTGTTTACCGTTGTTTTTGGTAAACAATCGCTGGTCTCCAAAAAAGGTAAGTTTTTTGGTTTACTTGCGGGATCGACCAAACTAATCCCAGAACATATGCTAATCTTTATGTGAAATGAGTGAGAAGTAAGAACGCACGTTTGACCCAGGAGAGAGATGTTTAAGATTGTTGAACAGCAAATGAAAGCATAAAAATGAAAGTAAAAGAAGTAAAAGGTAACTTTGCAAGATAATGGTAAAGTAAAGTAAAAAGACTTTTATTAAGTAAAAAGGGTGTTTCTAACGTACATTGCTCTTCTTTTTATCCTTTCTCACGCATTAGTTACTTGGATAATATTTGAGAGATTTTGTACTATAAGTTGCACACACTAAAAATTACACAAACTTCTTAATTTATACTAAAAATAGGTAACCGTCGAGGGGACATTCTGCGCTAGGATGAAGACAAGTGTCTCCTGCATGCCTCTCGACCCATAGCCTTTTGCCACATTTCATTCCCTTAGACGCTGATGAAAAACCACCTTTCCCTTCAATAATTCAAATTTCAAAATGGTCTTCGTCCCATGTGCCAAGGCGCGAACACTTCCCTTCAGTCGAAACAACCTACATCTTCCTCGGTCGAATGAACCTTTGGTCGAAGCTTTCTTTTCATATCTTGGATCCTTTTCCTTAATTTACCTCATGCGTCGAATTACAGCTGCTGGTGTAGTTCACTTCCAGTTGTTTGGTCAAAGAGTCCAAATATAGTAAGTGTTGAATTTGGGAGCCAACAAAGACGTAAAACCTAACCCACCAATAGAAAAATGAAAATGATAGTTTAACATGTCTAAGCTATCTCTCAAAAACTTTCAAAAGCATAAATAAGAAGTTAATCACACCAAGTATCGTAATAAAAAAACTTGCATTGGAAAATCTATTTGCATATGCATTTTCATCTATGAAAATGTGACTTATCTTGAATCTAAATGAGCATATAGTATATAAATTATTCTTTCATTTAATTAAAAGATGTCAATAGATGATAATCAAATTAGAAAATACTCAAGTTACCAATGTTGAGTCAATTTTAAGTTATAGATTTCTCCAAAAAACATCAATTGACTTAAAACTTACTTAATGGAGATCATTCATGCATTTTTCTAAGTGAATATTGCCCCTTGATAACTTTTAATTTAATGAAAAAATAAATTACACACTATACACTCTTTTGTATTAAAAATATATCACATTTATAGAAAGAAAAATGCATGTGCATATAGATTGGATAAATCAGGTTTTTTTGTTGATTACGATACTTGATGAAATTCACTTTCTATTTATATTTTTGAAAATTTTGTGAGAGAAAGATATGACATGTCCAACTATTCATTTTTTTAGTTTTTTGATTGGTTAGGTTATATATCTTCCATCCTTTTTATTTTTAGGTGCAGGAGGAAGTTGACATTTAATATAAAATTTTTTTAATAATAATAAACTCGTGAATTAAAGAATACATGTGTGTTTTTTTAAATAAATAGATATCATATAGATCGTATGTTTAACATGAAAAATGTCTTTATTAGATAGGAGAGTTTTTTTTATGATTAATAACTAATGTAGAAAATTAAATTTTAAAAGACTATGATGAGAAATTCAAAAATGACATGGATAGTAATCTACGATGGATACTATAATGTCTTGTATAACGCTAGAGTAGTGATATTAAACCTGTGGGATTTATATATGCAAATGTGTGATTTTAACATTAGCCATCATTATCTAATATATAATACAATTAAAAATTAATGATTTATGAAAAGAGGGTTAAATTAAAAACTTCTTACCATTAAAAGTGTTTTACTAAGAAGACCTTGAATGAGTTTGTAGAAAATAATACTTAACTACATTATCCCAAAATTCATCAATTGTATCTGAAAACACATTACTTTCTGCCCTAGTAAATTGTCTTTAAATTTTAGTGTTGCTCTTCTCATTATTGGAACTTGACAGATCCAAACCTAGAAAAAAAAATCAACAAATTAACAAATCTGTATTAAATTAATATGATAACAGTAATATTTAGAGAAATTTTTTGTTTGAAATTGAGTCAAAGTTGATCATTCACACATTTTTTAAAGTGTATATTTTTCCTTGATAAATTTTTACTAAATTGAAAAATAAATTATATACCATACACTTTTTTAAATTCAAGATATCTCACATTTTTAAAAGACAAAAGTACATGTGTATTTAGATTGGAGACTTCCGTTTCTTTATGTAGATTATGTCCAACTATTTATTTTGCTAACTTTTTGATGGGGAATATGTTATGTTTTCTATCCATTTTTTTTCTTTTTTATTCAATAAAGAAAATTAATTGAATAAAAAAATAAAAAGGATGAGGGGATGCAAAACATAACCCACCAAAAAATAAATAAAAATCATAGTTAGACGTATCTAAATTATCTTTCAAAAAAGTTTCAAAAGCATAAATAAAAAGTGAGTTCTACTAAATATCATAATTAATAAAATTGCATTGGTTAATCTCTATGCACACACATTTCTCTATATGAAATTATAAGATATCTTGAATATAAAGGATTGTATAGTGTGTAAAGAATTATTTCATTTAAGAAAAGATGACAAAGAACAATATTCAAATAAAAAAATAAATGAATGATCATCATTGAATCAATTTCAAGTCAAATATTTCTCCAATTATTTATTTTAGCATATTCAATAGCAAGTATAACTAAGAAAAATCAATTAACTTATATGATTATATATACGAGAGTAGGTCGACATTGATTCAAAATATTTAATAATGGTAAACTCGTGAAACAAAAAATACAATTGTCCTTTAAAATAAGTAGATCTCATGTAGATCAATTATTTAACATGTAAATAGTATCTTTCACATAAGGAGAGAAATTAAAAAATTATAAAAACTTACATATTTTAAACAAAAACTAATATGGAATAGAAATCTATGCTGATACGAATATAATGTCATGTATAAATTTATAGTGATAGTAAATCTGGGATATTTATATACATGAATGTATGATTTAAACGTTAGTAATAATTATTTAATATATAAGATAATTAAAATTAAAGATTAATTAAAAGAGTGTAATGTGAAAAATCTTATCCACTACAAAAAAGAAGCTTATTTGCCACGTGAAAATCACGTGACAAACATCAAAATCACGTGGCAAAACAAAAATAGCGACGTGGAGACTTATGTCGCTGGGGAGCCAGTGGCAAGCCAGTAGCGACGTGATTCCCATGTCACAAAGTTGTGACGTGGTATTCACGTCGCAGCAGCTTTGTTTTAGGGAATATAAAATCTGACATAGCAGCTTTAGTTGCGACATGAGAATCATTTC
Organism: Vicia faba; assembly: GCA_948472305.1. Taxonomy (NCBI): domain Eukaryota; kingdom Viridiplantae; phylum Streptophyta; class Magnoliopsida; order Fabales; family Fabaceae; genus Vicia; species Vicia faba. The sequence continues at coordinate 1,434,343,903 of OX451737.1, read as the reverse complement.
ACTAATTTGTGACATGATTCCCACGTCGCTACAGGTGACGTTTTTATTTTTTTAAAAATTGTTTAGTAATTATTTTTTATATTAATTAATTTATGTAATAAAATTTAAATAATAAAATTTATATAATAAAATTTAAATAATAAAATTTATATAATAAAATTTATATAATAAAATTTAAATAATACAATTTATATAATAAAATTTATATATTAAAATTATTAGAATAATAGTATTTTATTATATATTCGAATAATAGAATTTTATAAAATAAAGTCATATAATAAAATGTTATATAATTTAATAATTTAAAATGATAAAAATAAATATCTTACATAAATGCAAATTTAAAAACGAAATAAATAAAATGTTTTCACGGGGCATCTTCACCCGGATAATTATCAAGATCAAAATCATCAATTCTGTCACCATCCGGCTGTGTATCAGGAACATTTTGATTTCCACCACCTTGCATAAATCGTCTCATCTGCTCCTCCATATCAGATTACCTCTTCCGCATGATCTCTAACTGCTGCTCCTGCTCTTGCCTCATTGTCGTCATTTGGGCCTCAATTTCGCGTCTCACTTCACTTGCCGCCAACTGTCTTACTGTTTCAAGTTGAACCTGTGTCAGATTCGGTTGACGTGACCCTCCCTCTCCATCTCTAAGTCGTTGAAACAGATTACGATCACCAACTCTCAAGCCGGCGGCCAAATTTCCTCCCGCAAAAAAGCAACCATTAGGCCCTTTTCCATTAACAACCTCATTCCAAATATAGAAATCAACATCACCATTAAGCGGCTCCCCTTCTGCTGGCCTATATTGAGGATTGTGTTCCAGAAAATGTGCTAGCAATGTCTGATAATCATCCTACACATACATTAAATAATAAAATTTAAAAAAAATTACATATATATATATATATATATTAAATTTATGCTAAATTAAAACATTTATATATTAAATTATACTAAATTCAAATATATTAAAAATTTGTCACGTGATTTTCACAAATCAACTTATGAATTGCCACGTGATTTTCCCGTGGCAATGTATCAGTTGCCACATGAAAATCAATCACGTGGCAATTTATCAGTTGCCACATGATAATCACGCCACAACTTATAGATTGCCACGTGAAAATAACGTCACTATTTTTGTTATTAACTTTAAAAAAAAACATAAATTAAATTACTTACAAAAGCTCTCTTTGTGCGCTCGTCGATAAAACCTCCCGATTTCTTTGTCCGAGTCCTCGTAATCAACTCAATGATCAATGGTGGTCTCCCCATCTCCTTAGTCTAAACAATAAAGTTAAAAATAATTAGTAAAAAATATTATGAATAAAAATATATATAACTTAAAAAATTAGTAATATTTACCATCCGCCGGACATGCTCTGCAGTGCTAATACTTCCAACAGTATTGACACATCCCCCCTTTTCGGATGCCCTCATCTTCTTAAAATTTTCGGATTTGGCCTTGAATTCTGGCGAACCTCAATTTGTACGAAGTTCGCCAAAAACCTCTACGCCTATCCAGTTAGGACGGATACCATGCAGCTCATAATTCTCCCTAACCCGCCGCATTATATCAGAAAATCTTCTAGAAGTTCTGCTATAATAGATTTTTTCCATAATTTTCTCATTCAACGGATCCCACACACATTTTTCCTGCAATGTTGTATGACATTAAAATAAAAAGTTAAGTAATTATCATTAAAATGTGACTTAAATAACAATACTAAAAAAATATATTAAATTTACAACTTAAATAAATAACAATACCTTAAATTTTTTAAACCATTCTTCTTTATTTGTAACCTCGCCAAAGTTCCTCCAAGATGATTTATAAATCTGCTGGATTATATAATTAATAACCTTGGCAGCCGTCCGACTCGGCGCAAAACTAAACAACAAGATTTTGAATAAACAATATTAATTATAAATTTATACAAAATATTAAAATGAATATGTACTTAAATAAAAGTTTATATAAGAAACTTACTTGCTTCCTTCGGGCCAAATCCAAAACCTCCCGTCAATGACATGAATCTCACTCGGATCATCTCTCTCACGAAGATCAGCTCCATCTATATCATCAGCTACCACATCTGCATCACCGTCAGCCTGTGTAGGACGTGGGGTGCTGGATCCTGCAGCCTGTGTGGGATGTGGGGTGCGTGATCCTCTGGTCCGTCTAGGACGTGGGGCGCGGGTTCCTCCAGCCTGTGTGGGACGGGGACTGGGGGATCGTCCAGCCTGTGTCGGACGTGGACTGCTGGGTCCTCCAATGTGTGTGGAGTGTGGGGTGCTGGACCCTCCCGCCTGCTGGAAGGATGAAGACATCTGTGTGGGTCCCCCCGTCTGCTGGAATGATGAAGGCACGCCAGTCTGTAGAAATGGAAAACTGGGTCCTCCCCCCGTCTGCTGGAATGATGAGGGGACACCAGTCTGCTGGAAAGATGAAGGCACCTGGGTCGGTGGGAAAGGGAAACTAGATCCTCCCGCATGCTGGAAGGAAGATGGCATCTGAGTCGGTGGGAAAGGAACACTAGATCCTCCCGCCTGCTGGAAGGATGACGGCATCTGGGTCGGTGGAAAAGGGAAACTAGATCCTCCCGCATGCTGGAAGGAAGACGGCATCTGAGTCTGTGGGAAAAGGAAACGGGGGCCTCCAGGTGGCACAAAAGATGCAGGTACCCCAGACGAGAATGTATGGGAGGAGAGTAATGGGACAAAACCCTGAGTACTGGCCAGGGACATAGGATCAACCTGACTCTGAGGGGGTGGGCACATGGCTGAGTGAGGAGACTCACATGTTACTACCCTCAGACGCTGAGACTTCTTACCGCTATTCTTATTCTTCGGTGGCATTTTACCTAGTTATATATATTTTCATAAACAAAGATAATAAAGTCATTGACATAAATATATATTCATTGACAAATTCAATATATACATGTTCAATAGATATTCATTAATATTACATTAAGTGGTTAATTAATCTAAATCTTCGTGCTCGTTATCCATATCATGTTCATCATCCGATGTAATATTGTCCTCGGATTCAAACTCTTCATCATTGTCTTCATCCACATTATTATCAACCAACAATATAGACGTATCAACTTGAAGTCCCTCAACAGTTGTATCAGACAAAGTTGTAATGTCTTCAGCTGCAACCACATCATTAATCTGTTCAACGTCATCAACTTGGTAGGCAGCATCTTCCACTAGATCTCCAGTTTCAATATGACCTAGCGGTTTTGTTTTTATTACAACACACCATCCTCTTTTACGTATTACAAATGAAGGATAAGGAACATAATAAACTTGCCTAACAATATGTGACATTATGAAAGGGTCATATTCTTTGTATCTCCGGTTCATTTGAATCTCGACAGAACCATATGACTTGTCTATCTTTGTGCCTCTAGTTAGATCATACCATTCACAATAAAACAAGACAACTTTATTTTCCGTGTCCAAGTAATTGTATACCAACTCGTAGATATGTTTAACAAATCCATAGAAATCGTCTTCACCGCCATCTATAACTCCTTTTACAAAAACACCACTATTTATGGTTTTTTTCCCTTCGGTTCATGCCTCAGTGTGAAATTTATATCCGTTCACGAAGTATGTGTGCCAATCATTTGCGCTTTGGATAGGGCCTTCTGCCAAGTTTCTCAAATGGAGTATTTATGGAGTTAGTGCAAGAACGCTAGACAATGTTTGCTTGAACCATGAGGGAAATTGAGCATGAATGACACCTGATGTTGACTGTACCCCGGTACTATGAAAATAGGCATTGTTAAATTCCCTACAAAACACACACCATAAGTTTAATAAGTTTAGTATACACACACCATAAGTTTAAAAAGTTTTGGTAAACTTACTCAAGATATGGTTTAACTTCAACGCAGTTGATCAAGACATGGACATGTGCAGATTGCATTTCTTTTTGGGTCAATCAATGCACACCCTTCTTTCCAGAAGGTCGACCTGGAAGCGCAAAGACTGATAAGGTGAATTGACTCCTCTGAGTGACATTTACAGGATTCCGTATGATTCTAGAAGTTAACATCAAGTGATTGAAATAGTGACTGCAAAAATGTGATGTTTCTCGATGCAAGTAATATGCACATATAGATCCTTCTACTCTAGCTTTATTTTTCACCGATCTCTTTGAATCACCCATGAACCTTTCAAACGGATACATCCACTTATATTGAACAGGTCCACCAAGATAAGCTTCATATGCAAGATGCACAGGTAAATGTTCCATGGAGTCAAAGAAACCAGGCAGAAATACTTGTTCCAACTTATAAAGAATGAGTGCAATGTTTTGGTCCAACTTAATGATGTCTTCCACTTTTAAAGCTGACGCACAAATATCTCTAAAAAATTGACTAATTTCAGTTAGTGGGTCAAGAACATGTTTGGGTAGCGATCCAAATGCAATTGGTAGCAACTGTTCCATAAAAATGTGACAATCATGACTTTTTATACCATGTAATTTTCCAGTGTTAGGGTCAGCACACCTTGCTAAATTTGATGAATACCCATCGGGCATTCTCAATTCTTTTAACCATCGACAAACCGCTTTAGCTTCTTGGGAAGTCAGACTGAAACAAGCCTTGGGTTTTAATAATTTTCCATTCGGTTGAGGCTTCAACTCTAACTCTCTTCGATTACACGAAATTCCCATGTCTTGTCTGGCCTTCTCATTATCTTTTGTTTTTCCTGTCACATCCATCACTGTGTTAAATACATTATCAAAAAAATTCTTCTCAATATGCATAACATCAAGATTATGGCGCAACAAATTATCTTTCCAATACGGAAGATCCCAAAATATACTTCTTTTTGTCCAATTGTGGGTGATGTCGTATCCTTCAATTCGGCATGCTTTGCCAGTATCTGTAAATTTTGGTAGTTCACATACTTGGTTCCATATAACCCCTGGTGGCAATCGAGGCGGAGGCAAATCTTTCTCTCGTACATCTTTTTTAAAATTTGTCTTGTTTCTTCTATATGGATGATTTGCTGGTAGGAATCTGCGGTGACAGTCAAACCATGAGCTTTTCCCACCTTTATCCAACGTAAATGCTTTGGTGTATCCCATGCAATGCGGACAACCCATTTTTCCATGCGTACCCCAACCAGACAACATGCCATATGCTGGAAAGTCATTAACGGTCCACATCAAGGCAGCTCGTAATGTGAAGTTATGTTTACAGGATATATCATAAGTCCATTCTCCAATCCACATCTTCTTCAAATCATCAATTAAAGGTTGTAAGTACACATAAATTCCGGCTTTTGGACTGTGCGGGCCTGGAATAACACACGTCAAAAACATGTATGGTTTTGTCATTCACATCTCAGGAGGGAGGTTGTAAGGTGTTACAATAACTGGCCAACAAGAATACGCACTTCCTGACGCTTGCACGTATGGGGCAAATCCATCAGAGCATAATCCAAGCCTAACATTTCTAGGTTCTGCAGCAAAATCTGGATGTGTCCGATCAAAGTGCTTCCATGCCTCACCATCAGATGGATGTCGCATAGTGCCAGAACTTGTTTGGTTTGTATGATGCCATGTCATTTGACTTGCACTGTGCATTGAAGCAAACATTCTTTTTAACCTTGGTATTATAGGAAGATAAAACATGGATTTTACTGCTACACGCTTTTGCTTGCTGTTAACGGCTCTACTGCGAACTTGATATCTTGGACTATTACAAAACTTACACTCCTCTAACGATCCATCTTGAGTACCAAACTCATTGTCATAAAACAACATGCAACCGTTAATGCAACAGTCAATCTTTCTTACTTTTAAACCCAACTTCGACACCCACTTCTTTGCATCATAATAACTTGTAGGCAAGTTGTCTTTCGTAGCGGTGGAGTCCAACATCATTTTTGCAAAATGTTCCAGACATTGATCAGAAACATTCCAATTTGACTTGGCGACCAATAATCTCACACACATTGATAGCTTCGAGTCTGACGACCCCTCAAACAACGGCGTATTCATCTCGTTCAATAATTGATAAAATCTTTGCGCTTCCTCATTCGACAACTCTTCCCCGTCAAAATCTCCAGGTTCATCATATGTCACGTTCACACCAAAAGCATCCTCAACCATGTCACCGATCAAATTAAAGTTCTCCTCATACTCCATAACCGGTCGACTACTTGAAGCATGCGTGTTGCTAGTCTCTGGTACATTAACCGGTAGTTCTTCACCATTATACGTCCAAACCCAATAATTTTCAATGAATCCCCTTCTATGCAGATGACGTATTACTTCCTCTGGGTCACTAATTATTGGTCTACATTCACATTTAAGACAGGGACACCTATTTAGCAAATGCATCTGAAAACACATCTCTTTCTGTCCTAAAAATTTTCCTTTCATTTTAGTGTTAGTCTTCTTATTGATGGAACTTTACTAACGAAATCTAGACAAATTATCATATCTTTATTAAATTAATATTCTAATAGAAATAATTATAAAAATGTTTTGCTCGAAAGTGACTCAGTGATACTCATTTATGTATTTTCTAAAGTGAATATTATTTATTGATAACTTTTAATTAAATTAAAAAATAAATTATACATTATACTCTCTTTTAGATTTAAGATACTTCATATTTTCATAGACGAAAATACATGTGTATATAGATTAGAAAATTCTATTTTTTTTTGTTGATTATCTTACTTGGTAAAATTTATCATATATTTAAATTTTTGAAAGTTGTGTGAGAAAAAGGTTAGATGTGTCTAACTATCCATTTTTCTAGATTTTGAATGGATCAAGTGATATGTCTTATGTTCTTTTTGTTTTTCATTTTTTATTTTATAAAAATATTTTATTAAATAAAAAAGAAAAAACAAAAAGAATGGTAAGACATAAAATTTAATCTATTAAAAACAAACAAAAAAAATGATAGTTGTATATGTCTAACATTTATTTAAGACTTTCTAAAGTACAATAAAAAGTGAGTTCCACCCAATATTATAAATAAATAAAAAACTTACATGGACTAACCTATCTACACATACATTTTCTTCTATAAAAATGTGAGATATTTTAAATCTAAATAAACGTATTGCATATAAAGTTTCTTTTAATTAATTAAAGGATACCCATGTACAATATTCAAATCATAAAATAGACTAATGAACAATTTTTAGTCAGTTTCAAATCAAAGATTTTCCAATTATTCGTGTTAATATATTCAATGAAAAGTAGAGAAAAACAAATTAAATTTTATGATTCTAACCACGGAAGAAGGTCGATATTTAATGTCATAATATTCAATAATAATAAACACTTGAATTGAAGAATACATGTTTCCTTTAAAATAAGTAGACATCATGTAGATCAATCGTTTAATATAAATAATGTTTTTATCAGATAAAGAAATTTTTTTTTTATAGTTAATAAGTATTATATAAAATAATATAATAAAATGATGAAAAGATTGTATTTTTTCAACAAAATCTGACATGGAATAGTAATTATAAGATGATGAGAATATAATGGTTTGTATAACTTTAGAGTAGTGATAGTAAATTTGGGATATTTGTATACATGAATGTATGATTTTAACAAGTCACCATTATGCAACGAATAAGACAATTAAATATTAAATTTTTTGTTGATTAGAAATCATTCTTAAAGTGAAATCACAATGTCTTCGTTAACAATCTGAAATACAATTAATAATTGTCAAATTCAAGAATATTAAAGAAAACATCATTAATTGATGATTAAATTTAAAATAAGTAGTTCATAATAACACATAAAAAATCATATTAAAGAATTTAAAATTCATAATAACTAACCTGATTGGTGGAAGGATTGACCAAACCAATCTCCTTCAAAAATTGCAAATTGTTGCTATCAGAACCCATTTTTCTGAAACTAAAATTGATGATTGAATTAAATAAACGAGAAGGTTTTAACTAAGATTTTCTACGTGTAGCAATTAAGTTCATAAAATGAGAATGAGATAAAAATGCTTTTGTGTTGATGTTCTTATATAGGCACACTTTGAGATAGAGACAGACAATATAACCCAAATTTTGAGAAACACGAATTGGTGATGTTGATATATATATCTTTTACTCACAATGGGTTCATGAATGCTCAAATAGATATAAATTTTCAAATGGTAAAATGGTATAATGAGTTATGATAATTCCAAAAATTAATTTTTACCTTATTATATATTATATTTTTACTTGAATATATTATTTTATTGTATTTTTCTATAATTAATAAAAAATTATATTTTTTAATTTAAATATTTAAATGAAAAAATTGTATAAAATTGATTATTATTATTATTATTATTATTATTATTATTATTATTATTATTATTATTATTATTATTATTATTATTATTATTATTATTATTATTATTATTATTATTATTTGGAGCAAATAAAATAAACTTTATTCCAAAAACGGATGAAATACAAAGTCGATCCTATGATCGAAGCCCCCAAGAGACTAAACATCTAAATAAACTAGGTGGCCTTATACAAACTCATAATCTATGACAAAAATTGACAAGCTTTCTATCTAGCTCTACGAGCCAAAGGATCGTATTAATAATATCATGACTATGAAGCCTTTCCTTTGTGTTATTCTAGAAAATAATTTTATTTCGAATGTTCCAAACTTGGTATATTGTTTCGGCTATGACCAACTTTAACAATTTCGAAATGCAACCTTTCCCACGAGTCATCTTCGTAAGCCAAGTGATTTTGTTCTCCCAATCATCCGACTTATGATTAAGGTGTAACCTATTCAGAATTTGGATCCAAACCCTCTTGGTTTCCATACAACCAAAAAATAAATGATTATTAATTTTCTGAGCGCCATAGTAAACACATAACCCATCAGTGCTTCTTCCAAACCTAAACAATCTATCCTTAGTTGGAATTCGCTTTTAGTAAGTCATCCAAAGCAGGAAGTTTGCTTTAGGACGGGCAATATTACCAATGAGCATCTTCCTCCATGGCACCTTTGACTTATCACCTCTAAGCATCTGATACACAAGTCTTGTCACATATTTTCCCGATGCCTTAAAGGAATTCAACACAACAATATTCATGATAGATTCTTTATGTCTGAATATTGCTTTCACTATCCAGGAACATTGAATAGCATGTTTGTACGTTCTAGCATCTTCCTTCTTCATATAATACTTGAGAATCTAGCTAATCCACAACCTGTCCTTATTTGCACTAATATTCCTCAGGATTTTCCCCATTGTGGCTTTATTCCATCAGTTAGCGCTATCAAATTCAACCCACTAGCAAAAACATGGTCACAAATATGATCCTAATAAATTTGAGCTTTTCTATTGTGACTATCTTTTCCTGTCCAGAGGAAGTTTCTACATATTCACTTCACGTGAGCAAGCACCTTCTTTGGTAAAGGGAATATCTGCAGCCAGTAGTTAGTTATGGAAAACAGAACACTCTTAACAAGTTGCAATTTTCCATAATACGATAAAAGCCTAGTACTCTAATGACTAATTCTCACCAGCATATTTTCAATCAAAGGTTGGCAGTTAGCAATAGTAAGTTTCCTACTATCTGGGGAAACTCCCAGACACTTATAAGGCATTTTACCTATATCTAAACTAGTTTCTTGCTGAGTAAGCCTCTTAGTCTCACCATCCACGCCACCAAAGTAATTTTTTCTCTTGGGGATGCTCATCTTCATACAAGTTGCAGTAGAAAATTCCCTTATTTTTCCAATGATCAGCTTTATAGAATCCAGGTCTCCTCTAACAAACATGAGAATGTCATTGACAAAACAAGAATTAATAATTTTCAACTTCTCACATTTAGGGTGGAAGTTAAAATTTTGATTATAATTCAGCCCTTGAATAACTCTATAAATATTCTCCATAATGATGATAAACAAGAGGGGAGACATAGGATCTTCCTGTCTCAACCCCCTTTTTGCTTTGAGAAATCTAGTTGGCACACCATTGACAGCGAACCTGTATGACACAAATGTTACACAAGCTAGGATCCAATTTATAAACATTTAAGGAAAGCTCGTTGCACCCATAACTTGAGCCAAATAAGTTCATTCCATTGTGTCATACGCTTATTGTATGTCCATTTGTACCATACATCTAAGAGAAATATACTTCCTACTATAGCTTTTGACCAACTCTTGCGCAATCATAATGTTATCATTTATCATTCTCCCAAGCACAAAAGCATATTGGTTTTCATTGATGATGGAATTTATCACTTTACCGAGTATTTTAATTAGTATCTTTGATATCATCTTATAAATGGTGATGCAACAAGAGATGGGTCTCAAATCCTTTATTATTGTAGCATCAGAAGATCTAGGAATTAAAGTGACAAAAGAGAATTTTATAGTTTTATGCATCCTAATGGTATCAAAGAAATCCTTAATTGTTTCAATTTCATCTTGCTTAACCAAATGCCAAACATCCTTGAAAGATAAATTATTGTAACCATCAAGCCTAGGTGCTTTAGTGTTTACTATACTCACTAAAGCATTCCATATTTCCCTGTCCACAAGAGGTCAAATAAGATTCGAAGCATCCTCTCTAGAAAGAGTGTTCCCTTTCATCATATTGGGTATGTCTATACCTTTAAGCTCATTAGAATTAGTCCCTACCAGCTTTCTGTAGAATTCCATAACTTCCTTTTCTATAGATTCCTGATTACTCAGTTTCTCACCATCTAAAGAAACCAGAGTGTACAACTGTTTTTGCTCGTTTTTGTCTTTCACTGAGGGATGGAAAAAAGAGTTGTTACTATCTCTCAGTTTGATCCAATTCACCTTATCCTTTTTGAATTATAATATCTTCTTCCATTTAATTAAGATAAAACACATGGTTTGTGTAAACCTTCACATTCTCAATGGCATGAGTTTCAAACAGAGTATTATGTAAAATGTCCTGGGCTTGTATAAGCTTCTTCCTAGCTTGCTGAATTTCCACTTGAATATCAGAGAATTTCCTATTCATAGGTTTAAAGAGAGTTTGCATCCTTTTAAGCTTATCCCACACCATATAAATTGCTCCTCAGTTTACAACACTTTTATATCTATTTCATTATACTTCCACATTAGTCATATTCTACCATTGCCATGGTGTGTGTAATTTTCATGATACATTCATTTATTTCCAAATTTATTTCTAACTCTATCAACATTTATCTGAAGGTTCAAGAAACACAAGAAAGGGGGGAGGGGTTTTAATTGGGTTGCACCAAATATAATCTTTTTGCAACACAAAACACAAAGATAACAAGTGAATAAAAATAGATGAACACAATTATTCTTATTATGATTCACTGTTAACTAAGTTACTCCAATCCATCTCGCAAGGTGATTTTCCTTATACACAAGGACTTAATTCACTATAATCAACCAGAATACAGACAACCATAATAAGTTTGATAAACTCTATTGGAACCCCCAATAAATCTGTTGACCTATATTACAAACCACTATGACTGCAACCACAAACTTCTTGAGAATCCAAACTACCCATAGTCTCTCAAGGAATCTATCAACAACAATTGATTATAAATATGTGTATATAAAGATGCTTCTACACAAGCAGATTACACAATGTTTAAGTAAAACAACACAAAAGTGTTGATAGGAAGATATGAACAAAAGCTCCTTGCTGATTTACAAAACTACACAAATATTTTCTCTATAGAGTTTTTGCAATGTTTTGGTGTAGTTTTGTAGAACTGATTCATTGATTTTAAATTCTTCCAAGTACTTCTTTTATAGATGAAAACAAGATATCTTTTTTAGGGTAGATTAGGAAATACAAATACAAGTGTATTATTCCAAATGGTCATGGTGACACTGGTAGACAATAGTACAAAAAGGCCAGTCATTGCACCACTCTAGAGAGTAGAGGTCACAGTGTACTTTTTTACTTTTATACTCACCAACAAACACAATCCCTTAGTATTAATCTTTATCTTCCATGTCTTCAGAGGCTTCTGATTTATTTGTTGATGAACCATGTTATAGAAGGATCAAAATTATGTATCTTCAGAGCCTAAGTCATTAGAACCATATAGGGCTTGTTCAGAGAACTTATTCCTTCTCAGTCTTCAGCACTTGGTCTTCAGAAGAATGTCTTCAGATCTTTAGAACTCGTTCAACAGAACCTTGTCTTTAAAATCTTCAGTACTTGGAACATCATAAGAAAAGATTTAGAAGGCCTACAAAGCTTCCTTGAATAGGTCATGATCAAAAAATCTCTTTTACTAACCTTCCTTAGAACTTTGGCATAAGATGCATTCCTTAATCTTGACTTAGCTTGTAACATACCAAAGGACTCCCTCTTAGCCCAAGACTCACAAAATGAATTTTTTTAGTACACAAGGTAACGTAGAGAAGGAATACTTCTCCCTTGACGTCTCTGTCTTGATTACCAGCTCCCCCTGAACCTGGATTACTATCAGAACCCTATGAGGCAACATAACATATTTATTCACTGTCTTGATGACTCGCATCAAACATCAAAACTAATTCGTTGGTTCTTCCAAAAACTAGAATCGTGCCACTAGAAGGTGCACAACATCATGTCATCAGAAGGTTCAGCACCTGAACCAATTCCTGAATGGCCATGTCGTTGGAACATATCTTCTAACCATGTCTGAGAACATGTCTTGGATTATGTGTTTTATACCATGTCTTCAGACTATGTCTTAGATCATGTCTTTTGGACCATGTCTTCAGATCATGTCTTATACCATGTCTTAGACCATGTTGTAAGAAAAAGATTTGGATTTGTGTTTAATCTCTATATTTTGATGATAACATGCATATATTTTATGAAGAACAATTTTAGTTTTAATGGTTTCATTGAGTGTGCAGATACATTGTTAGTATTCTCGATAGTCTTTGTGATACGGTGGCCAGAACCGGACTGTTTTGAAATGCTGGTTTGCATTTTGCGTTTGTGTTTGCAAAATGTCACGGTAAGCAAGAGTCGCCACCGACTTTAGAAAAATTCCTTTTTTCGAGATTGAGTACGGGGGGTAGATTATAGAAAGGGAAGGTATTAGCACCCTTTCTATCCGTGGTTTTCCACGGGATCTTAGGTACTTGCTCATCCTTTTCAAATTTGATTTTATGTGTTTGATTTGAAAATTTTTTGTCTTACTTCGTTTTAACCCTTGCTTCTATCTTCAAGAGTGTTACGAAGTCGTTTTGAAAACTTTGTTTGTAAAGAGTGTAAGTGTAAAAAATGTTTGTTTGTTTGAGCAAGTACTTAAGAACTAATCTACCTACTCGAAAAAAGAGAATGTTTCTATTCTTGTTTCCTTTAGACAGCACTATCCTACTATTAGTGAGTAGGTAGCACCGTCGTTGGAGTTTAAAGGGTCAATTCGAAAGGGACGTACGATCACTAAAGCAATGTTAGGACGTCTTAGTAATAACCCTAATGTCTTAAGATCAATATTCGAGGCAACGTATCCGAGGAAACAATATCCGAGGTAACCTTTTCGAATGGGACTTTGATCTTTGTTTAGACAAGAGAGCGACCACTAAATCATCCTATACTTAATGATCGTTTACCGAAGGCAACCGAAGTGAGAGTATACCCTAGGAGTGCGCATGTGCGAGTGATTCAATTTCAAGTTTGTTATATTTGCACATTTAGGGTTTGCTAACAGTTTTAAAGTTAATCATACATTTTTGTCATGCAACCCTAATATCATACATCTAACAGTTTAATATTTTGTGAAAATTAAAGGGCGGAAAGTAAAGCTACGCTATTACAAGGCTTCGGGTATTTACATAGCCAAAAACAAACCCGTCAAAATGATAAATAAAATGGAGAAAAATCCTAATTAATCTATTACAACTTGTGAGCAATTACATTAATATGGTAAAAATAAATAAACGCGATGAATCAAGAACGAGAGAGAACTAGGGTTTTGACCCCGGCTAACCTAATCGAAAGAGAAATTATTTTTTGTTGTTTTTAATTATTTTAAGAAAAAAAAGAGGAAGGTTTTAAATTAAATACAAAATTAATTAGTAATTAAATTAATTTAAAGAAAATATTTTACATGACCTATTTTTGTATTTTTGTTATTTTTAAGAAAAAGAAAATAGAATTTAAAAATAAACAAACCATAATTTCTAACTTGTTTTAATTTATTTTACAAAATAAATTAAAGTTACCTAAAATTAAATAACCTAATTCAATTAATTTTTGTATAAAAAATAAATATCCTAAATCTAATTGGATGAAAATATTATTTTTGTGATTTTTTGATAAAAAGAAATAATTAATTTGTGTTAGTAAAAATAATTAAATGAATTAAATAAAAGAAAATATAAATGAAAAGAAGAAGAGAATGGGCCTGAGAAAGTAATTTGGAGGGGTGTGTTACTAGCAATTCTGGGCCCAAAAGGAATTGGTCCACGTTGACTTCTTGGATCCCCTACTGCATGTTGACCAAGGCCTTTGGTGGACCTTCATATGATAGCCATCAGATCTGACTTCCTGGGCCTCTGGCTGGTTGGATAATGATGGACCATGGTGGTCCTCTCACCTATACACGCGCCTGATTACTGAAAGAAAAACAATATGAAATAATAGGGGGACCTGGGATTCGAACCCAGGTCCTGAAGCCTTTTCCAATCACCTTGCTACCAGCTGCGCTGGACACGTTTCTTGTATATAGAATACTAATAAATGATAATATATAAAAACGTGGGTTAGTGGGAAAAAAGCGCTAAAATTCAAATGAACCAACAAGATGATGCCACGCAGGTCATCCCTGTCCTCGCTCCGTTGGTAAAAGTTAAAGACTTTTACCTACGGACAACATCCGTCACTATAACCCTGGCTTTTTTCAAAATCTTCCATGGGCATGATAAATGAAACCTAATGCCATGAATCTACTCGTCTGGACCTGCTGAGCATTATGATGCCCTTTTTGTGGGCCAATTTTACCTGTACCAAAAGATCCTAAAATAAAGCATAAAACCCTAATAATGGCAAATTCCGATACAGTCCACAAAAATGCAATTGAAAGTTATAGATAGCTTGAAAATGTTTCAAGGAGTAAGAATATACAAGTATTACATGCTATAGATGCCAAAATAATGCAATTCTATTTCAAGAAGGAGCCATGGTCGTGGCTGACTTACAGTGAGTTCTAGCGCTGGAAACTCCTTGTTCTTGATTGATATAGCTTGCTTGTGATCCCAGGAAGTGAATGAGATGGTCAGGGAGCCTTGTAATCGCCTGGAAATATGAAATCAACTCAGCACTTTTTTCTGATTTTTTCCAAGTTTGTTCTGCCTTTTCACGCCTCTCAAACCTTGTATTTTAGGTCTGCAATTGTATACTATATACCAAGTGTGATCGGTGGGAATACAACTGACTATTTTGGAATGCTGGTTCGCGTTTGCGTTTGTTTTTGCAAAATGTCGCTGTAAGCAAGAGTCACCACCGTCTTTTATTTTATCTAACTAGGAAAGGACAAAAGCACAGAAAAATTCCTTTTTGAGATATTTCTCGGGTTCGGGAGGTAGATTATAGAAAGGGAAGGTGTTAGAACCCTTTCTATCCGTGGTTATCCACAGACTCTTAGGTACTTGCTCATTATGTTTTCAAAAGTTTGCTTTTCTTTGTGTTTGTGGATTTGAAAGAAGTTTTTTGCTTGAAAGTTGTGTAAGTGCGAAAAGTTTTTGTTTTGTTTTAAAAGGAGCAAGTACTTAAGAACCATCTACCTACTCAAAAAGGAATTAAACTGTGCAAATGTCCTTTGGACAGTGCTATCCCACTATTGAGGAGTAGGTAGCACCGTCGTTGGAGTTTTCGAGTCAATTCGATTAAGGGACGTGTGGTCACTAAATCAATGTTAGGATGCCTTAGCGGTAACCCTAATATCTTAGATCATTTTATCCGAGGCAACCGTTTCGAGGCAACTTATGATCTTTGGACAAGAGGGCGACCTCTAAAACTTCCTATACTCAATGACCACGTTCGAGGAAACCAAGTGAGGGGTACCCTAGGAGTGCGCATGCACGAGTGTATTGTTTTTCAGTTATATTATCTTTGTACATATTAATGGTGAGCTACTGTTGATTTTAAATTAAAAGTTGATCTTGTCATGCATTGCCTATTATTCAAACATCTAACAGTTAATGGTTGCGGAAATTAAATTGCGGAAAATAAATCTAAGCTATTACAAGGCGTCGGATATTTACATCGCCAAAAACAAACCCTTTAAAATTAAATTGCGGAAAGTAAATAAAAGCGATAAATAAAAATCCTAATTAAAAACTATTACATTCTCGAAGCAGTTACAATATTGAAATACGGATCAAAAATTATTTGTGCGCGAGAAAATTAAATCGAAGTGTTTTTAGGGTTTTGACCCTTTTTATTAAATAAAGCATATTTTTGTTATTTTTTGAATTAAAATTTAGTCTAAATTAATAATTGAACTAATTAATAAAATGAAAAAAATATTTTTGGATTTTAATTTAATTAAGGAAATAAAATTAGAAAGGTAAAACTATATCAAAACCCTAATTCTAAATCAATGTTAATTTATTGCAAAATATATTAATGTTAACCTATTTAAAATAAAATTAATTAATTGTTTATTTACAAAAATAAATAATAAAGTTAATGGAATTAATAAAAATATTTTTGTTGTTTCTGATTTTTTATGAAAAAAGTTAATTTGTTAATTAGTTAATTAAAATGATAATAATAATAAAATAGAAATAAAAAATAATGAAAAGAAAAAATAAAAGAACAAACTTAGGGGGGGTGTTGGGCCCAATTTGGTGGTGAAAAGAGCAATTCTGAGGCCCATTTACGCTGCAGCCTTGTTGACTTTCTGAATTGCCCACATGCTTGTTGACTGGAGACCAGGGTAGTCCCTCATTCATGACCACTGGATATAGGTTTAGAGCCATTTGGCGTATTGATGTTTGAGGCGTATGGTGGATCATCCGTTGAGAATTGCACATGAATACCTGAAGACAAAATATAACAAAGTTTTGGGGGACCTGGGATTCGAACCCAGGTCCCATTGTTCATATGCCAGCGCGCTCACCAACCCAACCAAGCTGCTTATTCATTATTGAAATACATAACAAATATTATATGGAGAAAAAATTAACTATGCCTGGCCAAAAAAATAAAACGCGCAATTGATTCAAATGAACCAATCACGCCCAGCCACGTCTTCGTCTTCTTCAAACGCCCTGGTTCATTTACCTGTGGATTTTGTTCCGCAGGAAGATTCGTGGCATCTCTCAAGAACCCTTCCTAGGCCATGTAAATGCAAACTAAGAGTGTCAATGCACTCGTCTCTCTCCCCTGAACTCATCCATGGCCATTATTGGTCCTGATTATGCTTGTATCAAGAATGCCCAAAAACAAGAACAAGAACCCTAGGTTCTGGATACGGGGTTAGAAGCCACAAAAATAAAATCAAATAATGCAGAAACGTTGGAAATTGAATGATGAGTATGAATGTACAAGAAAATTGGCAAGAGGATGCTAGAAAACGATTTCATGATGCCATATTCAGAGCTTGGTTCGTGATGACTTACAGTGCGATTTAGGCAATGAGAAAGCTTGGTTTTGATTGGTATTGCTTCACTGGATGGCAGGGAAGAGAGTAGTGTTGAGCTTTTGGTCTGAATTGGCCTCCAATGTTGTTTTCGATCTCACACTTTTCAAGCTTTTTTCAAGACTTTGTATAGCCGTTTATGCAGAGTTTTATGCATGTCCTAGGTCTGGCTAGCTTGTGTGCATATAATAGAATGATTTTAGGTCAAAATATGGGCCATGAATCTTATGCATTGAAGAGGGAATATTGGAATTGATCACCATTGATAAGCTTTCCAAAAATAGGCCAAATCTGATTTTTTGTGCTTGTTTTGACTTGATACGAGTTGATTGAGTGTCACATGGTATTTGCAAGCTGTACAAATCACAAGAATCCCTTTACATAAATTTTTAGATTTTATTTGATTTAATATTGATTAATAATGAATTAAATCAATTAAAATTAAATAAAATAGAAAAATAGATGAATGGTCATGAAATTAAATATGGGACACGTGTGTGGCATGACAAGACCAAATAAAGTGGAAAAAAGTGGGCCCTTTTGTCAAAAATTGGAGTTTTGAGAATAGTTGACTTTTGGCAAATTTGGAAAAATGCCCAACTTCAACAATGCATAACTTCTTCAATTTTGAACTTTTGGAGGTGTTCTTGAACATTTTAGAACCCTTGAGATGTCCTATAATCAACCCTTTTGGTCTCGTCGCATTTTGATGTTCCATGCTCAAGTTATAAGCTTTGGAAAAAAGGTGTTTTTGTTGACTTTTAAAAATGACCTATAATGTCCAAATTAGTAACTTTTTGTGAGAGAATTTCTTGATCTTGGGGTGTGAATATGGATTATAGGAAATTGCATCCTCTTCAAAATGAGCTTTGGATGGGTCATTTCTCATAAAGTATGAGAAAGTTATGCTTGGTAAAAGTTGAGTTGACTTTTCCTGCAAAACCCTAATTTAGTAACTTTTGAATCTTGATGAATCTTAGGCAATCCTTGATGAATCATGATCAACCCTTGATCAAATGATTAATTATCCTTCAAAATGAGAATGTTGACAAAAAATCTTGATGTTTGACTGTATTTGGGACACAGTTGACTTTTGCCATAGCACAGTCGATTTTGGGGCCTCTTGAGCAATTGACTGACCAAACTTCCTCTGCAAGGCTTGAAATTTGACATGGATGAACTTAAGAACATATTAGGACATTGGGGAACACTTGAGGTCATTTGGATGTGAGGACCTTGATGCAACACAAAACCCTAATTTTGACTTGACTGCCTTAGGAGGTGATTTGACTGTCCAAACCTTGAGCCAACTTGAGCAACTTGAAGCTTCTTCTTGACAAGTCTTGAGGAATATGGGAGGGCAAATTTTGGGGTACAACAGTTTCCCCTATTCAATTTTCTTAAACCTGGGGATATAGATTGGCTTTCGAGCCTTTCGTGATCCGAAGGTGGAAGATAATTGAACACTAGAGTGCCCAGAAATTTGCACTCGCATGGTGTAGTATCAGCACTGTGATGTCGGGAATGGGCTTACAGATGCCATTTGGAGATTGCTGGTAGGAGGATGGGCTTACAGATGCCATCTGTAGGAGTGTCGATCGCATAAGAGATTCCTTAGCGAGAACTTGCATACTTGTGGTTGTAAAAGATTCCACTGGGGAAGTCTAACCTTTGTTGAGATTTAGGAATCTGGCCTGTATTTAAACTGAGAGAATGCCTCGGCTGAGTCTTAGGAACCTGTCCATAATCCAATTGGGGGAAACATCTTCATCAAGATCTAGGAACTGTCTCGTGCTCAATGGAGTATACCGTTGAGGTTATAGAACTTGTCCACACTATGACGGAGGAAAACATCAAGATCTAGGAACTGACTCGTGCTCAATGGAGTATACCTTTGAGGTTATAGTACTCGTCCACACTATGACGTAGGGAAACATCTTCATCAAGATCTAGGAACTGTCTCGTGCTTAATGGAGTATACCGTTGAGGTTATAGAACTCGTCCACACTATGACAGAGGAAAACATCAAGATCTAGGAACTGACTCGTGCTCCACGGAGTATACCGTTGAGGTTATAGTACTCGTCCACACTATGACATAGGGAAACATCTTCATCAAGATCTAGGAACTGTCTCGTGCTCAATGGAGTATACCATTGAGGTTATAGTACTCGTCCACACTATGACGTAGGGAAACATCTTCATCAAGATCTAGGAATTGTCTCGTGCTCAACGTAGTATACCGCTGAGGTTATAGAACTCGTCCAAACTATTATGGAGGAGAACATCAAGATCTAGGAACTGACTCGTGCTCAATGGAGTATAGCATTGAGGTTATAGTACTCGTCCACACTATGACGTAGGGAAACATCTTCATCAAGATCTAGGAACTGTCTCGTGCTCAATGGAGTATACCGCTGAGGTTATAGAACTTGTCCACACTATGACGGAGGAAAACATCAAGATCTAGGAACTGACTCGTGGTCAATGGAGTATACCGTTGAGGTTATAGTACTCGTCCACACTATGACGTAGGGAAACATCTTCATCAAGATCTAGGAACTGTCTCGTGCTCAATGGAGTATACTGCTGAGGTTATAGAACTTGTCCACACTATGACAGAGGAAAACATCAAGATCTAGGAACTGACTCGTGCTCAATGGAGTATACCGTTGAGGTTATAGTGCTCGTCCACACTATAACGTAGAGAAACTGTAAAGATTGAGAACCTTATCTGAAATTCAACAGAGTATAATTCAATTGAGATTTAAGAACCGGTCAGGTCTCCGACTAAGCTGAGAACTTTAACTGTATCCTTCCTGAAAGGTAAAGGTCAGTCATATGCAATGCATGATATGGATCAGGCAATGATGTTCTCAAAATAAATGAGATTGTATTCATGATGCGTATATGCATGTATCATGATGTATGGAAATGTGATGTTTTAGCTGGGGAAAATAAATCCCAGAGCTGTTGGAGAATAAAGTTGAGTTCTTTGTTTCCGCTGGGGATGATGACCGAAGATGATAAACCTGTAGGAGAGAAAAAACTCTGTTGGGGAATAAACTGATGAAGAGATTACTCCGAGGGGAATTACTCTGTGGGGTAGAGACATTCTGCTGAAGATTTTAACGATAACTCCGCTGGGGACTCTGTTGATAAGCTATGTTGGGGATTTTAATGATGAACTCCACTGGGGATAGCAAGAACTTTGCTGGGGATGATCCTTCAGTGGCAACTTGCTGAGGATAACCCAGTTAGACTATTGTGAGGATAGCCTTCTGAATTTGGCTGGGGAGATTTATTTGTGCTCTGCAGGGGATAAGCTTCCAGAATCTACTGGGTAAGATGATTCAGCTCTGGCGGGGAAGCCTTTTTTAGACTGCGCTGGGGAAATGACTCCACTGGGGTATCTCGTATTCCGTTGGGGAACATTCTTATATTCTGTTGAGGAATATTAAGACTGCCGGGGATACTCTTATGCTTGCTGGGGAATATCTTTATACTCCGCTGGGGAATATTTTTATACTCCGCTGGGGAATATTAAGATCTTCTGGGGATACCCAAACTTTTTAGGGCTGATGGTAGATTAACTCTGCTTGGGGAGAGCATTGCTGATTCGTTCATAGTTGCAAGTCTTAGTGGGGAGAGCTACCAATACTGTTTTACTCTGCGGGGATTGATGGTATCTCGGTCATATTCTTCATCTGAACCTACCTTGGTACCTTGGTGGACAAAGTAACTACACAGTTTGGACATTTCTTATGCCCTTGTTGCTGATATTACTCGTAATTCGTCCTTTGTTTCGCATCTAAATATTTATGAGCAGCAATTAACGTCAAATGCATATATCAAAAACGAACATTGGACGTTCTTTGCAAAACAAAACAGATAAATGAAAAACAATTTGAAATTTGCCTGAAAAATGAATTTGTATTGATTTTGGAGTTTGGACTGTAAATAGGCGTTTTTGTACAAGAGGTTGGCGTCCTTGTAAGAGAACGCCGCTGAACAAATAGAATTTATCCAATTTATGAAAAAGAAACAAAACAGCTATGTGAATAACCCCACTGGGTTCCAACTCTACTATTGCCTCTATATCTTCAAGCATCTCATCACTTTGCTGCTTAGTTGAAGATGAATCTGATTGATTGGTGCCGTCCGAGCTTGATGGTCGATACCGAAGTCTGGATGCGAGGTGATCCAATGAGACATAGTGTTACGCTTTAATCCCTAACTTTTTCCTGGACTGCCCTTTCGAGTTTTCAGTCCACCGGGATACCCATTTTTGCCCAAGCCGCCCTTTCAGGTTTTCGACTTGCCGGGTGTACAGATTTTTTATTTTCATCCCTTATTTTTGCCCGAACCCTTTTGGTTCGCCGGGAAGCCCTTATTTTTTCCTAGGCCAGTCAACCTAGCGGGTCTTTGATTATGCGTAGTATCTTTTCACTATGTCTGCATTGACGGGGTGAGGAAGGTCGTCACCATCCATGGTGGTTAGAATCATATCTCCTCCTGAGAAAATATTCTTAACCACAAATGGCCCTTCGTAAGTAGGGGTCCATTTTCCCCTGGGATCACCTTGAGGTAAGATAATGTGCTTGATTACCAGGTCCCCAACTTGATACTCTTGTCATCTGACTTTCTTGTTAAATGCCTTGATCATCCGTTTTTGGTACGTCTGATCATGACAAATAGCAGTAAGCCTCTTTTTGTCAATTAGATTCAATTGATCAAGTCGGGTATGAATCCAGTCATCTTCACTCAAACCTGCATCCTTCATGATCCGAAGAGAGGGTATCTGAACTTCAATAGGCAGGACTGCCTCCATGCCATAAACCAAGGAATAGGGTGTTTCCCCTGTTGACGTCCGTGTTAAGGTACGGTATCCGTGAAGAGCAAATGGTAACATCTCGTGCCAGTCTTTGTATGTCACTGTCATCTTCTGCACAATCTTCTTAATATTCTTATTTGCTGCTTCGACAGCCCCATTCATCTTCGGCCGGTAGGGAGAAGAATTATGGTGTTGTATCTTGAATTGCTCGCAGAGCTCAGTAATCATCTTGTTATTAAGATTGGTACTATTGTCCGTAATGATCCTCTCTGGTACATCGTATCGACAGATCAGATTGTGCCGAATGAACCGTGCCACGACGTTCTTGGTTACCATAGCAAAGGAAGCTGCTTCAACCCACTTCATAAAGTAATCAATCGGTACCAGGATGAAACGATGCCCGTTGGATGTCGTAGGTCTGATCTCGCTGATCATATCAATGCCCCACATTGAAAAAGGCCAAGGTGGTGTCAAAACATTCAGAGGAACAGGAGGTATGTGCACCTTATCAGCATAGACTTGGCATTTGTGACATGTCCGAGAATGCTGATAACAGTCAGCTTCCATTGTGGACCAGTAATATCCTGCCCGAAGGATTTTCTTTGCCATGGTATGTCCATTGGAATGAGTTCCGAAAGTACCTTCATGCAGCTCTGCCATGATTCTTTCTGCTTCATTCTTATCCACACAACGTAGTAAGGTTGAATCATGGTTACGCTTGTACAGAATGCCATTGCTGATGAAGAATTTTTCCGCGAGCCTCCTCAGAAACTTCTTGTCATTAACAGATGCGCCCTCGGGGTATTCCTGAGCTTCAAGATACCTCTTCACCTCATGATACCAAGGCTTTTCTGTTACTTCTTCAGTCTCAAGATCAAAACAATGTGCAGGTTCGTCCAATCTTTCAATAATGATCCGGAGAGCCTCGTTGTCCCATTTGACTTCGAACATAGAAGACATCGTAGCTAGCGTGTCCGCCAACTGATTCTCCTCTCTAGGGAAGTGTTCAAAGGTTATCTCCTCGAAATGGGGAAGCAACGTCAATACATACTCCTTGTAAGGAATAATATTAGGGTGTTTCGTATCCCACTCGCCTTTGATCTGACTGATCATGAGAGCGGAATCTCCGAAGACACTTAAAAACTTAATCCTTAGGTTAATTGCAGCTTGAAGACCCATGATGCATGCTTCATACTCCACCATATTGTTGGTGCAGTTGAAACATAGTCGGGAGGTAAACGGAGTATGAGAGCCTTTAGGAGATATGATCACAACGCCAATGCCATTACCCAAAGCGTTCGAAGCTCCATCAAAATACATAGACCATCGGGATCCTTCTTCAGGTCCTTCATCCGGTCCAGGTGTCTCACAATCAGTCACTACCATGATATTCTCGTCCGGAAATTCAAAGTTCATAGACTGGTAATCATCCACCGCCTGATGTGCCAAATGGTCTTCCAATACACTTCCCTTGATTGCTTTTTGAGTCGTGTACTGGATGTCATACTCGGTCAAAATCATTTTCCATCTTGCTATTCTTTCGGACAAGGCGGGCTTTTCGAAGATATACTTGATTGGATCCATTTTTGAAAACAACAGAGTAGTGTGAGTCAGCATATACTGTCTCAGCCGGCGAGCAGCCCATGCCAAAGCACAACAAGTTTTCTCAAGAAGTGAGTATCGGGTCTCACAGTCGGTAAACTTTTTTCTAAGGTAATAAATAGCATGCTCTTTTCGGCCAGACTCGTCATGCTGCCCCAGCACACACTCCATTGAGTTGTCAAGTACTATCAAGTATAAGATCAGAGGTCTCCCTTCAACTGGTGGCATTAGGATGGGTGGCTCTTGGAGATACTCTTTGATCCTTTCAAAAGCGGCCTGACATTCATCGTTCCAACGTACCACTTGATCTTTCTTCAGTAACTTGAAGATTGGCTTACAAGTAGCAGTTAGGTGCAAGATGAATCAGGTAATGTAGTTCAGCCGTCCTAGAAAGCCTCTGACTTCTTTCTGTCTTGGGAGCTGGCATCTCTTGTATGGCTTTCACTTTGGCAGGGTCCACTTGAATACCTTTGTCGCTTACAACGAAACCCAACAGCTTACCAGACCTTACCCCGAAGGTGCACTTGTTCGGATTCAATCTCAGCTTGTACAACTTCAACCTGTCAAACAGCTTCTGTAGATGGTCAAGGTGTTCCTCCCCAGTCTGGGACCTCGCAATCATATCGTCGACGTATAATTCAATCTCATGATGGATCATGTCATGAAACAAAGCAACCATGGCACGCTGATATGTTGCCCCAACATTTTTTAACCCAAAAGGCATGACCTTGTATCAAAAGGTACCCCACTGAGTAACAAAAGTGGTCTTCTCCATCTCCTCGGGAGCCATCTTAATTTGATTATATCCGGAGAAACCATCCATAAAGGAGAATACCTTGTGCTGAGCAGTATTGTCAACCAGAACGTCGATGTGAGGTAGAGGGAAGTCATCCTTGGGGCTTGCCCTGTTCAAATCCCTGTAGTCGACACACATTCGGACCTTACCATCCTTCTTCGATATCGGAACCACATTGGCAACCCACTGAGGGTAAGAAGTCAATGCTAGAAAACCGGCGTCAAACTGTTTCATAACTTCGGCCTTGATTTTCTCGGACATCTCTGGGCGCATACGGTGAACCTTCTGCTTTATGGAAGGGTAGTCTTTCTTGGTAGGCAGGCGATGAACCACAATGTCAGTATCCAACCCAGGCATATCTTCATAAGACCAGGAAAAGATCTCAATGTAGTCACGTAGCATCTGAATCAACCGCTGTTTCACACTAAGCTCCAGATTTGCACCGATCTTGACTTCCTTTTTGTCTGTCTCAGTACCCAGATTCACCGTTTCCACTGGCTCTTCGTGTGGCTGTATGGCCCTCTCTTCCTGGAGTAGTAGTCTTGCAAGTTCACCAGGCACTTCGCAATCATCTTCACCTTCGTTTTCGGCTAAGTTGATCGGATTTTCAAAGTCATAACCGGCAGTAGCAGAGTCGTTACCAGTGAGATCCAAAGTGGATGCGGACCTGTATATGTGAGTGTGTGTAAAATAGCTGTTTTGCAATACATAATAAAGAAAAACAAAGAGCGCAAAATTTGAAATGCAAGAAACGTCCAATGCTTTTATTAATGATATATGAAAATGACACACAAAAGCCCTCACAAATGAAGCCACGGTGCCCCGGGTAAGACACCGGGCCATAAAGTTTCACAACATTGTCTGTTACAAGCTCAAAACAAAGAGTTCATTACTGGGTAACAAAAGTAATAGGGATGAAGTCCTTTGCAGTCCAATTGCTTGGTTTACTGTCGGTCGTAGGATAGATCCAGCTGTCGAATTCAGACTCCTCCACATCATCTTCAATGGCATTTACTCCCGAGTTGCTGATGAACACATGAGGTCTTCCAATCCTTGCACCTCGAACAGCCCTTTGAGCTTCTGCAGTGAAACCCAAACCAAACTTGTTAGTCTTCTGAGTGAAATCAGGAAGTCGGCCCCAATTTGCACACTCACCTTTCTCAATAACAGCCCGGGCTTCCTTTAAGGAAGCCATCTTCATAGGAGATTCTTCAACCACAGTCTCAGCTGATGCCAGTGTCTGAGGAACCTCTTCAAAGTGCTGAAATGGGGTCTCAATGAACTCCCCATCCATCTCTACATATCTGAACGAGTTGAGGTGGATGACCATGTACTCTTCCTCCCCCTGAACTGTCACAATCTTCCCTCTGACCGGGTACTTCAGCTTCTGGTGGAGTGTTGAGGTTACGACTCTAGCTTTATGGATCCATGGACGACCCAGAAAACAAGAATAGGATGGCCGAATGTCCATCACGTAGAATATAGAATTGAAGACCTGAGAACCAACTTTAATTGGAATATCAACCTCGCCGTGCACCATCCTTTTAGACCCGTCAAAGGCCCTGACAATGATGTTACTTGGCCTTAGCTCCAACCCTTCGCAATCCAACCGGTCTAGAGCTTTCTTGGGCAAGACGTTCAAATAGGAACCAGTGTCAACCAATACATGTGCAAGAGTAGTGCCCTTGCATTCAATGGAGACATGCAGGGCATCGTTATGGTTCTTCCCTTTAGCAGTCAAATCGGCGTCGGAGAAACCCAAGCCATTATCAGCAGTTAAATTGGCCACACAATCGGTAAACTGATCAACTGATGTCTCTTGTGGCACGTGGGCAGTCTTTAGGAAG
Organism: Vicia faba; assembly: GCA_948472305.1. NCBI lineage: Eukaryota > Viridiplantae > Streptophyta > Magnoliopsida > Fabales > Fabaceae > Vicia > Vicia faba. The sequence goes on along the minus strand of OX451737.1, from coordinate 1,434,317,155 downwards.
GTAATCAGGGCCTTGGAATGGGCCTCTGAACACAACAATAGTGACAACATAGAAATCTTGGATGGGGTTTGCCCCAACTGCTCAACTACGTTATAATCACTCTTCTTAATAATCTTCAGGATCTCTTCCATCTCCTGTTTGGAAGCTTTAACAGTAATCGTCTTCGGTGCCTCCGTCTGGGCAGGCACATCAGTGGTGATCCCTTTGCCCCGAGCGTTAGATGACTCAGCGATAGGGGTAAGGATAGGAACTTGATCAGGAATAGTGATAGGTTCACTTGCAGGTGTAATGACAACATGTCTTCGGACAGCTGGTGGAGCAATATCAGGTGAGAAAAGATTACCGCTGCGGGTGACTTTAGCAGGTCCAGTAATATTGCTGACGCCGATATCAGCATCCAACTCTTGCTTGACTCCAAGAACATAAACATCATCCCCATAGTGCCAAGGGACAGCTTTTTCAGAGGTGTAGGGGATAGGCCCCGGAACAGTGATGATTATAGGTGCAATCTTCGGAATAGACGTAATTCTAATAGGCTTCCTCGAGGGAGCCTTGGAAGAATTGTCGAAAATGGTAATAATGGCAACTTCTTCAGAATGAACGGATGGAACCACAATCTTCTCAAACAGGATCTCCTTATTATCCATCAGGTTTTGGATTCCTGACTTCCGAAATGGGCAACCAGTAGGTAAAACAGAACACATATGGCAACCTTCGCCACAGCCCGGAAATAAACCGGCTAGCAACAGGTTCTTCTTAACAGTCATCAGAGGGGTAACAATATCATCCACGGAAACTACAAACAAGTCTTCCTCTACAACATTTACTCCATGTTTGGGCATGGGAGCAGTCACAACATTAGGCCTCTCGGGCGCCTCAAACTCAATCTCCTTTGCATCAATTAGGTCTTGCACTCTGTTCCTCAAAACCCAACAATCATCTGTATTATGCCCCGGGATATCAGAGTGAAAATCACAGCGGGCATTAGGGTTGTACTTTGGTGACGTGGTACTTGGATTCTTCATAGCTTCTTTTAGAGTCACCAGATTGGTCTTCAGCAACTGTGGCAGAATCAGAGACAAATTCATGCTGAGACGAGTGAATTGCCTTCAAGGTCTCTCTTCCTTTTGTTGATTGTGATGCTGAGGAGCACCAGCAGGTTTTGAAATAATAACCGCATTGACAGCTTGGCGGTGTTCAGGTCTATTCTGTCTTCTCGAACAGTAGACAGCACTGGACTCTTTCTTAAACATCTTCTTCTTAGTGCTCGATGAGGCACCCTTCTGTATCTTCCCAGCCTTAATACCAACCTTAATCCTCTCACCAGTCAAAATAAGATCTGTAAACCCAGCTGAAGAGCTTCCAATCAGGTGGTTAAAGAATGGACCAGACAGGGTCCCCAAAAACATGTCAACAAGTTCTCGATCAGCCAAAGGTGGTTGCACCCTTCCGGAAAGGTCCCTCCACTTTTGAGCATACTCTTTGAATCCTTCACCCGTTCCTATTGACATACCCTGGAGTTGGGTACGCGTAGGAGCAAGGTCGGAGTTGTACTGATACTGCCTATAGAATGCAGTAGCCAAATCTTCCCAACTGCGGATACTGGCTCCATCCAGCTGATAGAACCACTCAAGCTGAGTCCCTGAGATACTGTCTTGAAAGAAATGGATCCACAAGTTCTTATCAGCAGTGTAAGGATGGATCTTCCTCACATATGACCAGAGGTGCAGCTTTGGACAGGAAGCTCCGTCATACTTGGCAAAGGAAGGTGCCTTGAATTTATGGGGAATCACCACCCCAGATGATAGACCCAGATCTCTGAAGTCCAGACCGGGAACCTTCTGTATTTCCATAGCGCTCAAACGGTCTTCCAGCCGTTTGTACTTATCCTCAGCAGGAGGATACTGTTCTTCGTCATAGTCCGTCTCGTTGTCGGAGACCATAGGGCTAGGAGCCCTCCTTTCTTGTGGACTATCTTTCCCTCCAGATGAGGTGGTCAGATCAACTTCATTCTGCAGCCCATTTCCAAACCACGTCCAGTATTGAACAGGATGGTCCTCCTCTTCTTCTTCTTCTTCTCTTTCAGAATCAAAGTCTTCAGGTCCTGCTGACCCTTAGCCAGATTCATGAACAGCTCTTGAAACTGGGCATTCTGGGCCTGGAGGGCCTTGATAGCTTGCTCAGTTGAAGGTTCAGCAGACATGATGATTACTGAAATAAACAGCGAAGAAGATAAGAGACCTGTAATGGGGTACCTGTTTATGAAGTGCATGGGATGAAATGTGTATGATTTATGATTTCAAAGACAATCGAGATTCAAATTTGTAAACAAGAAAGGAAACACACTTTATTAGATTTAAACTTCAAAATTTAAATTGTTCAACAAACTGCCCTTAGGCGTTACAAAAATGGAAATACGGAAAAGTAAATGAAAATTGTAAAAGAAATCCTCAAAGGTCCATCAATGCTCCCATGGTCTCTTCTTCTCAGTGCGGACATAATCATTCAGGATCCGCTCGTTCTCCAATTGTCTGGTCATCTTCTGGATCTTCTGTTCTTGTTCATTGAACCTCTCTCTGTAAGAATCCCGCTCATCCCTCAACTGCATCCAAGAACTCTTCAGTGTCCCAATATCAGTGGGCATATAAGGTTGGAGGATAGTTAGAGGAACCCCTCCTCATTAGCAACTTCAAGAGTAACAGGCCTGACAGCTTCATATGGCATACCTAACTTCTGGGCACGGATGCGGACCCATCTGAGATATGGCTCCATTGGCAGGGAAGTCTTTGGTCCCAACTCGTGTGGGTCAGATCGGTGAACTCTGTCCCAAGCCCTTATGAATTTACGACGCAGCTCGTCGCTATCTCCCTGAAAATCAAAGATGATATGGGGCATCAACATCTCATGAGGCCATTCTCTTTTGGCTCTTCCAAACTGACGGAGAGCTAAGCATGGGTTGTAAGAAATCCCTCCATGGAGTCCGATTAATGGAACATTAGGATACTCTCCACAGCGATCAATGACAGCCACCTCATCCATACCTTTGAGAGTCCAGATAATGTCATCATCAGAAAGAGACATCACTCTATAAGCCCAGTTCATTCCCTCTTTGTTTTTCAGTACGGATTTAGGGAGGTGCGAAATAAACCACCTCAGCAATAAAGGAGCACAGCAAATCAAAGTTCCCCGCTTTCGGGCAGTACGAGCATAGAGCTGATGAAGCATATCACCCAAGAGAGTGGGTACCGAATTCTGAGAGATGAAGATCTTTATGGCATTAATATCAACAAAAGTGTCAGGATTCGGAAACAATACCAGACCATAAATCAAGAGAGCCAGAATGTCCTCGTACGCCTTGAAGTCTAAGTTGTCCCAGAAGTAATTAGCTTTGTCAACCAAAAACTTAGCCAGAAAACCCTTAGCCCCACTTCTAGTTTCCCAGCTAGCCATTACCTCCTCCTTGGTCAAGTGAAGGGTTGCAGTAACTTCTTCGGGCTTAGGAGTCTTTTCCTAACCAGTAAACGGAGTCTGTTCCAGGACGGAGATACCAAGCAGCTCAGAGAACTCTTCCAGGGTAGGAACCAGCTGGAAGTCTTGAAAGGTGAAGCAATGGTATAGCGGATCATAGAATTGGACCAGGACACTCATCATTTGTTCGTCCAACTTTGAGGTGACCAAACTGATAAGAGAACCATGCCTTCTGATGAAGGAAGTAGTGTCTGGAATCCTGACAACCAACTCTTTAAGAAAAGTAGGGACTTGGACAAAGTTGATCCGGATAGTATTCCTACGCATGGGCATCATGATGACCTACAAAACAGAGCAAAGATGAAACCCTCTCGTCTTTGAAATAGTTTAGTCCTTATGTAGAATGTATGCAATGTTATCATGTCATGGTGTCATGGTAAAGGCACACCATAAGTATCCACAAAAAGCAAACATGGTAAAGGCACACAAGTCACACAAAAAGAACCCTTAGATTTCAGGCTGGCATGGAGCTTAGGTACTACCCTCTTTCAGTTTCAGTTGGTTAAGACCTGTCCTAAAAATAGTAACCGAGTTCTAGAGGATCTCAATATCACTGACTACCCTCAATCGGTCATAATTCCAATTTAGCAACCTTTTCTTGCGGCCGGAATCATCGCGAAAGTTTATTCTCAATGAGTGTAGTATACTGCTACTGTTCTATGGCCAAGTTGGTCAATTTAAGGTTCTAAGGTCAGTTGGGGCTTAATGACTCCTTAGAAGACCCATATTCTCCTTGTTCCAACACAAGGGATATCGATACAGACTAAGGTGCCACACCAACGTAGCTACTGCTTCATCTGTGTCGGTCTACGCCGGACAGATCCCTCACAGTTTATTGCTACTTACCTAAAGGGTATCCCCAGATCCGGGTTAGGATCTATAGAACTCCGATACAAGCCCACAACATTAAAGCATACAAAGCATACAATGGAAATCACAAGTGATCTAATCCTAAGGTACACCTCACTTATAGAAAGTCCCCAGCAGAGTCTCCAGTTCTGTGATCGGTGGGAATAGAACTGACTGTTTTGGAATGCTGGTTCGCATTTGCGTTTGTTTTCGCAAAATGTCGCGGTAAGCAAGAGTCGCCACCGTCTTTTATTTTATCCAACAAGGAAAGGACAAAAGCACAGAAAAATTCCTTTTTGAGATATTTCTCGGGTTCGGGAGGTAGATTATAGAAAGGGAAGGTGTTAGAACCCTTTCTATCCATGGTTATCCACGGGCTCTTAGGTACTTGCTCATTATGTTTTCAAAAGTTTGATTTTCTTTGTGTTTGTGGATTTGAAAGAAGTTTTTTGCTTGAAAGTTGTGTAAGTGCGAAAAGTTTTTGTTTTGTTTTAAAAGGAGCAAGTACTTAAGAACCATCTACCTACTCAAAAAGGAATTAAACTGTGCAAATGTCCTTTGGACATTGCTATCCCACTATTAAGGAGTAGGTAGCACCGTCGTTGGAGTTTTCGGGTCAATTCGATTAAGGGACGTGTGGTCACTAAAGCAATGTTAGGATGCCTTAGCGGTAACCCTAATGTCTTAGATCATTTTATCTGAGGCAACGGTTTTGAGGCAACTTATGATCTTTGGACAAGAGGGCGACCTCTAAAACTTCCTATACTCAATGACCGCGTTCGAGGCAACCAAGTGAGGGGTACCCTAGGAGTGCGCATGTGCGAGTGTATTGTTTTTCAGTTATATTATCTTTGTACATATTAATGGTGAGCTACTGTTGATTTTAAATTAAAAGTTGATCTTGTCATACATTGCCTATTATTCAAACATCTAACAGTTAATGGTTGCGGAAATTAAATTGCAGAAAATAAATCTAAGCTATTACAAGGCGTCGGGTATTTACATCGCCAAAAAAACCCTTTAAAATTAAATTACGGAAAGTAAATAAAAGCGATAAATAAAAATCCTAATTAAAAACTATTACATTCTCGAAGCAGTTACAATATTGAAATACGGATCAAAAATTATTCGTGCGCGAGAAAATTAAATCGGAGTGTTTTTAGGGTTTTGACCATTTTTATTAAATAAAGCATATTTTTGTTATTTTTTGAATTAAAATTTAGTCTAAATTAATAATTGAACTAATTAATAAAATGAAAAAAATATTTTTGGGTTTTATTTTAATTAAGGAAATAAAATTAGAAAGGTAAAAATATATCAAAATCCTAATTCTAAATTAATGTTAATTTATTGCAAAATATATTAATGTTAACCTATTTAAAATAAAATTAATTAATTGTTTATTTACAAAAATAAATAATAAAGTTAATGGAATTAATAAAAATATTTTTGTTGTTTATGATTTTTTATGAAAAAATTTAATTTGTTAATTAGTTAATTAAAATGATAATAATAAAAAAATAGAAATAAAAAATAATGAAAAGAAAAAATAAAAGAACAAACTCAGGGGGGGGGGGTGCTGGGCCCAATTTGGTAGTGAAAAGAGAAATTCTGAGGCCCATTTACGCTGCAGCCTTGTTGACTTTCTGAATTGCCCACATGCTTGTTGACTGGAGACCAGGGTAGTCCCTCATTCATGACCACTGGATCTAGGTTTGGAGCCATCTGGCGTATTGATGTTTGAGGCGTATGGTGGATCATCCTTTGAGAATTGCACATGAATACCTGAAGACAAAATATAACAAAGTTTTGGGGGACCTGGGATTCGAACCCAGGTCCCATTGTTCATATGCCAGCGCGCTCACCAACCCAACCAAGCTGCTTATTCATTATTGAAATACATAACAAATATTATATGGAAAAAAAATTAACTATGCATGGCCAAAAAAATAAAACGCGCAATTGATTCAAATGAACCAATCACGCCCATCCACGTCTTCGTCTTCTTCAAACGCCCTAGTTCATTTACCTGCAGATTTTGTTCCGCGGGAAGATTCGTGGCATCTCTCAAAAACCCTTTCTAGACCATGTAAATGCAAACTAAGAGTGCCAATGCACTCGTCTCTCTCCCCTGAACTCATCCATGTCCATTATTGGTCCTGATTATGCCTGTATCAAGAATGCCCAAAAACAAGAACAAGAACCCTAGGTTCTGGATACGGGGTTAGAAGCCACAAAAATAAAATCAAATAATGCAGAAACATTGCAAATTGAATGGTGAGTATGAATGTACAAGAAAATTGGCAAGAGGATTTTAGAAAACGATTTCACGATGCCATGTTCAGAGCTTGGTTCGTGATGACTTAGAGTGCGATTTAGGCAATGAGAAAGCTTGGTTTTGATTGGTATTGCTTCACTGGATGGCAGGGAAGAGAGTAGTGTTGAGCTTTTGGTCTGAATTGGCCTCCAATGTTGTTTTCGATCTCACACTTTTCAAGCTTTTTTCACAACTTTGTATGGCCGTTTCTGCAGAGGTTTATGCATGTCCTAGGTCTGGCTAGCTTGTGTGCATATAATAGAATGATTTTAGGTCAAAATATGGGCCATGATCCTTATGCATTGAAGAGGGAATATTGGAATTGATCACCATTGATAAGCTTTCCAAAAATAGGCCAAATCTGATTTTTTGTGCTTGTTTTGACTTGATACGAATTGATTGAGTGTCACATGGTACTTGCAAGTTGTACAAATCACAAGAATCCCTTTACATAAATTTTTAGATTTTATTTGATTTAATATTGATTAATAATGAATTAAATCAATAAAAATTAAATAAAATAGAAAAATAGATGAATGATCATGAAATTAAATACGGGACACGTGTGTGGCATGACAAGACCAAATCAAGTGGAAAAAAGTGGGCCCTTTTGTCAAAAATTGGAGTTTTGAGGATAGTTAACTTTTGGTAAATTTGGAAAAATGCCCAACTTCGTCAATGTATAACTTCTTCAATTTTGAACTTTTGGAGGTGTTCTTGAACTTTTTAGAAACCTTGAGATGTCCTCTAATCAACCCTTTATGTCTCATCTCATTTTGATGTTCCATGCTCAAGTTATAAGCTTTGGAAAAAAGGTGTTTTTGTTGACTTTCAAAAATGACCTATAATGTCCAAATTAGTAACTTTTTGTGAGAGTATTTATTGATTTTTGGGTGTGAATATGGATTGTAGGAAATTGCATCCTATTCAAAATGAGCTTTGGATGGGTCATTTCTCATAAAGTATGAGAAAGTTATGCTTGGTCAAAGTTGAGTTGACTTTTCCTACAAAACCCTAATTTAGCAACTTTTGAATCTTGATGAATCTTAAGCAATCCTTGATGAATCATGATCAACCCTTGATAAAATGATGAATTATCCTTCAAAATGAGAATGTTGACAAAAAATATTGAGGTTTGACTGTATTTGGGACACATTTGACTTTTGCTCTAGCACAATCGATTTTGAGGCCTCTTGAGCAATTGACTGACCAAACTTCCTCTGCAAGGCTTGAAATTTGACATGGATGAACTTAAGAACATATAAGGACATTGGGGAACACTTGAGGTCATTTGGATGTGAGGACCTTGATGCAACACAAAACCCTAATTTTGACTTGACTGCCTTAGGAGGTGATTTGACTGTCCAAACCTTGAGCCAACTTGAGCAACTTGAAGCTTCTTCTTGACAAGTCTTAAGGAATATGGGAGGGAAAATTTTGGGGTACAACACCAAGGATTGGATTAGGTTTGCAAAAGTGTTCTCAATCTTTATCAATTATGGCTTTTGATCTTGATTTGATTCACTTGAGAATCTTTCCAAAATTGGCCAAACTCAATCTTTTTGTGCCTACCTATGCCTTGCACGAATTAATTCAATTTCTAGATGGATATAGGACCTGAAACATGCATAAGATCTTGAGGTTTCAGTGATTTGGATTTTTCATGATTTATTTTGGTTTAAATTGATTTAATTCAAATAAAAATCAAAATAAATAATAAAAATAAGATAAAACAAGTGGGAAGAGCTAGGACTCGTGGACCATGCTACCAACTCAAAACAAGTGCAAAATATTGCCCATTTAGTAAAAATTGCAATTTGAGGCATAGTTGACTTTTGACAATTGTGCAAAAAAGTTCAACTTCACTAGTGCATAACTTCCTCAATTTTGACTCTTTGAAGGTGTTCTTGGACTTTTTAGAAATCTTGAGATGTCCACTAAGCAACCCTTTTGGTCTCATCTCAATTTGGTATTCCATGTCCATGTATGAAGCTTTGACAAAAAAGGTATTTTTGTTGACTTTTCAAAATGACCTATAATGTCCAAATCCATAACTTCTTGTGAGTGTATATTTTAAACTTGGGAGATGAAGATGGATTGTAGGGAATTGAATACTATTCAAAATGAGATTTGGATGGGTCATTTCTCATAAAGCATGAGAAAGTTATGCTTGGTCAAAGTTGAGTTCACTTTTCCTGCAAAACCCTAATTTAGCAACTTTTGCGTTTTGATGAATTGTGAGCAATCCTTGATGAATCATGATCAACCATTGATCAAATGATGAATGATACTTCAAAATGAGTATGTTGACCAAAAATCTTGAAGTTTGACTGTATGTGGGCCACAATTGACTTTTGCCCTAGCACAGTCGATTTTTAGGCCTTTGAGCAATTGACTGAGCAAACTTCCTCTGCAAGGCTTGAAACTTGACATGGATGATCTTGAAAACATATTAGGTTAATGGTGATCATTTGGGATCCCTTGGACTCAAGTATCTTGATGCAAGATGAAACCCTAATTTGAGGTAGACTGCCTTGGGAGAGAGTTTGTCTGGTCAACCCTTGGACTTCCTTGAGCAATTTGAGGATCTTACTTGAAATGTATGGAGAAATATGAGAGGGAAAATTTTGGGGTACAACAGCTGCCCCTGTTCAATCTTCTTAAACCTGAGGATGTAGATTGGCTTTTCTGCCTTTCGTGATCCGAAGGTGGAAGATGATTGAACAATAGAGTGCCCAGAAATTTGCACTCGCATAAAGTGGTAATTGTCTTGTGAAGTCGGGAATGGGATTACAGATGCCATTTGGAAATTGATGACGAAAGATGGGCTTAAAGATGCCATCCGAAGGAGTGTCGATCGCATAAGAGATTCCTTAGCGAGAGTCAGTATACCTGTTGTTGAGGAAGACTATGCTGGGGAATGCTGATCTCTGTCTTGGGAGAAAAATAGAATTTTAGGAGCTTTGGTCGTCCGTTATTCTACTGGGGAAATCGTCTCTTGGTTGAAGAGGTGAAAATGAACTACTATCTGGTCGTGATCTAGGCTTCATAGTGATAAGGCTGACTGCTATCTGGTCGTAATCCAGGCTTTACAGTGACTTACTGGGGAGATGAGATTAAACTTGCTATCCGGTCGTGGTCCAGGCTTCGCGATTTCTCGATTCTTATCTGGTCGTAATCCAGGCTTCAGAAGGGAATGAGTTGTTATCCGGTCGCATCCGGGCTTTAACTTGAATTTAGGGCACACTAATATCTAGTCGACTCCGGGCTTCTTAGTATTTGTCCAGGTAGATTGCTATTTGGTCGAAATCCAAGCTTCACAGTGTCTTGTAATATTATTTGGTCATAATCCAGGCTTCATTCCTTTTATCGTTATCTGGTCGTAATCCAGGATTCACGATGCTTTATACCATTATCTGGTCGAATTCAGGCTTCATGGTGTCTTGTACTGCTATCTGGTCGTAATCCAGGCTTCACAATACCTTACTTCTTATCTGGTCGTAATCCAGGCTTCAGAAGAAATCAAGTGGTTATCCGGTCGCCTCCGGGCTTCCATTTGATTTTGGGCCTACTAATATCTAGTCGAATCCGGGCTTCATAGTAATTGGCCAGGTAAATTGATATTTGGTCGTAATCCAAGCTTCACAGTTTCCCTCACTGTTATCTGGTCGTAATCCAGGCTTTAGTGTTTTTTACCGCTATTTGGTCGTAATCCAGGCTTCACAGAAACTTGTATTGTTATTTGGTCGTAATCCAGGCTTCACAATAACTTGTTGAGTTGTTATCCGGTTGTAATCCGGGCTTCACGGCTTGGGTTTATGACATACCACTATCTGGTCGAATCCAGGCTTCATGGTGATTTGCACTGCTATCTGTTTGTAATCCAGGCATCACAGTAACTTGTATTGTTATCTGGTTGTAATCCAGGCTTCACAATAACTCGCTGGGGATTAAACTATTATCCGGTCGAATTTGGGCTTCATAGCTTAAAGATAAACCATTATCTGGTCGAATCCAGGATTCACGGTGTTTGATACTGTTATCCGGTTGTTCTCTGGGCTTCACAATATGCTGTAGAATTCAAGATAATATTCGGTCAGATCCGGGCTTCATAGCTTGAACTTGGTGAGAATTTAATTATATCTTTCCTGAAAGGCAAAGGGTTAGTCGTATGTAATGCATGATATGTATCAAGCAATGATGTTCTCAAAATAAATGAGATTATGTTGTATGATGCTTATGCGCATGTCATGATGTATGGACATGCAATGTTTTTATGATAATCTCTAGCTGGGGAAAATAAATCCCGGACTGCTGGTGGAGCAAAGAGTTGAATTCTTTGTTACCGCTAGGAATAACGACCGAAGATGATTGTGAGCATAATCCTGCTGGAGAATATACTGACGAGAAAATGACTTTGTGGGGAAGAGATACTCTGCTAGAGGATCTGTTGATTTAGAGGAATAACCTCAGCTGGGGATGAATTACCGTTGCTGCCGATAATGAACCCTGTTGGGGATTGAGTTTCTGCTTGTGGAAGAAATAAACTCCAATGGGGATAATCTTCTAATGCTGGTGATAGAGAAACTCTGCTTGGGGAGAATCACTGTTTTTAAATACCTTTTGCTCTGTGGGGAGTGAATGTACCTTTAGTCGTATTCTCCAGCTAGGTCTATCCATATACCTGGTGGACAGAGCAATTGTAAAGCTTGGACATTTCTTGTTTTCCCTTATTCCTGATATTACGAGTAATCGTCTTTTATTTCGCATGTAAATATTTATGAGCAGTAATTATTGTCAAATGCATATATCAAAAATGAACATTGGACGTTCTTTCAAAAGAAAACAGAAAAAGAAAACAATTTGAAATTTCTTTGTGAAAATGAATTGTATTGATTTTGAAGTTGGCCTGTAAATATGCATTTTTGTACAAGAGGTTGACGTCCTAGTAAGAGAACGCCATCGAACAAACAGAATTTATAAAATTTGTGTAAAACAAGGAAAAACAGCTATGTGAACAATCCCATTGGGTTCCAACTCTGCTATTGCCTTTATGTCTTCGAGCATCTCATCACTTTGCTACTTGGTTGAAGGAAGATCAGATTGATTAGTGTCGTTTGAGCTTGATAGTCGATATTGAAGTCTGATTGCACGATGATCCTATGAGACATAGTGTTGCGCTTCAATCCCTAATTTTTTCTTGGATCGCCCTTTCGGGTTTTCAGTCCACCAGGATACCCTTTTTTGCCCAAGCCGCCTTTTCAGGTTTTCGACTTGCCGTGTGTACGACTTTTTTTTTTTCCATTTCCATCCCTTACTTTTGCCCGAACCCTTTTGGTTCGCCGGGAAGCCCTTATTTTTGCCTAGGCCAGTCGACCTAGCGGGTCTTTGATTATGCGTAGTATTTTTTCACTATGTCTGCATTGACGGGGTGAAGAAGGTCGTCACCATCCATGGTGGTTAGAATCATGGCTCCTCCTGAGAAAATGTTCTTAACCGCAAATGGTCCTTCGTATGTAGGGGTCCATTTTCCCCTGGGATCACCCTGTGGTAGTATGATGCGTTTGATCACCAGATCCCCCACTTGATACTCTTGTCATCTGACTTTCTTGTTAAATGCCTTGATCATTCGCTTTTGATACGTCTGACCATGACAAATAGCAGTAAGTCTCTTTTCGTCGATTAAGTTCAGCTGATCAAGCCGGGTCTGGATCCAATCGTCCTCGCTCAAACCTGTATCCTTCATAATCCGAAGAGAGGGTATGTGGACCTCAATAGGTAAGACCGCTTCCATGCCATACACCAAAGAGTAGGGTGTTGCCCCTGTCGAAGTCCGCGCTGAGGTATGGTACCCATGAAGAGCGAATGGTAACATCTCGTGCCAGTCTTTGTATGTCACCGTCATCTTCTGCACAATCTTCTTAATGTTCTTATTAGCCGCTTCAACAGCCCCATTCATCTTCGGCCGGTAAGGAGAAGAGTTGTGATGCTGTATCTTGAATTGCTTGCCGAGCTCGGTGATCATCGTATTGTTGAGATTTGTACCATTGTCCGTAATGATCCTCTCTGGTACACCATATCGACAGATCAAATTGTGCCGAATAAACCGTGCCACGACATTCTTGGTTAATGTAGCAAAGGAAGCTGCCTCAACCCACTTTAAAAAGTAATCAATTGCTACAAGAATGAAACGATGCCCGTTGGACGCAGTAGGTCTGATCTCACCAATCATATCAATTCCCCACATTGCAAAGGGCCAAGGAGCTGTCAAGACGTTTAGAGGGACTGGAGGTATATGCACCTTATCAGCATAGACTTGGCACTTATGACAAGTCCGAGAATGCTGATAACAATCGGCTTCCATAGTAGACCAAAAGTATCCTGCCCATAGGATTTTCTTTGCCATGGTATGTCCACTGAAATGAGTTCCAAAGGTACCTTCATGCAACTCTGCCATAATCCTTTCTTCCTCGTTTTTGTCCATACATCGCAGTAAGGTTGAGTCATGGTTACGCTTGTAAAGGATACCATTACTGATGAAGAACTTCACAGCGAACCTCCTCAAGAACTTCTTATCATTAACAGATGCACTCTCGGGGTATTCCTGAGCCTCAAGATACCTCTTTACCTCGTGAAACCAGGGTTTACCTGTTACCTCTTCAGTCTCAATGTCACAGCAATGTGCGGGTTCGTCCAACCTCTCAATGGTAATATGGGGAGCTTCATTATCCCATCTGACCTTGAACATGGAAGACATGGTAGTTAGCGCGTCCGCTAACTGGTTCTCCTCTCTTGGTAAGTGTTCAAAGGTAATCTCCTCAAAGTGCAGAAGCAACGTTAATACATACTCTTTGTAAGGAATAAGATTTGGATGCTTCATATCCCACTCGCCTTTGATCTGACTGATCACCAGAGCGGAATCTCCGAAAACACTTAAGAACTTAATCCTTAGGTCAATAGCTTCTCGAAGTCCCATGATGCACGCTTCATACTCTGCCATGTTGTTGGTGCAGTTAAAACATAATCGGGCGGTGAACAGAGTATGACAACCTTCAGGAGATATGATCACGACGCCAATGCCATTACCCAACGCGTTTGAAGCTCCATCAAAATACATAGACCGTCGGGATCCCTCCTCAGGTCCTTCATCCGGTCCAGGTTTTTCACAGTCGGTCACCAACATGATGCTCTCATCCGGAAACTCGAAATTCATAGACTGGTAATCATCCATGGCCTGATGCGCCAAATGATCTACCAACACACTTCCCTTGATTGCTTTTTGGGTTGTGTATTGGATGTCGTACTCAGTTAAGATCATCTGTCATCTTGCTATTCTTCCGGACAAGGCAGGCTTTTCGAAGATATACCTGATTGGATCCATCTTTGATATCAATGGAGTAGCGTGAGTCAGCATATACTGTCTCAGCCGGCGAGCAGCCCATGCCAAAGCGCAGCAAGTTTTCTCAAGCAGTGAGTATCGGGTCTCACAGTCGGTAAACTTTTTTCTAAGGTAGTAAATAGCATGCTCTTTTCGGCCAGACTCGTCATGCTGCCCCAACACGCACCCCATTGAATTGTCGAGTACTATCAAGTATAAGATCAAAGGTCTCCCTTCAACTGGAGGCATCAAAATTTGTGGCTTTTGGAGATATTCCATGATCCTTTCGAAAGAGGCCTGACATTCATCATTCCATCTTACCACTTGATCTTTCTTCAGCAACTTGAAGATTGGCTCACAAGTAGCATTCAGGTGTGAAATGAATCGGGCAATGTAGTTCAGACGTCCCAAAAAGCCTCTGACTTCTTTTTTGGTTCGGGGAGCTGGAATTTCCTGTATAGCCTTCACCTTGGCAGGATCCACCTGAATACCTTTATCACTAACGACGAAACCCAACAGCTTACCAGACCTTACCCCGAAGGTGCACTTGTTCGGGTTTAACCTCAGCTTGTACATCTTCAACCTGTCAAATAGCTTCTGGAGATGGTCAAGGTGTTCTTCCTCAGTCTGGGACCTTGCAATCATGTCGTCAACGTATACCTCAATCTCATGGTGAATCATTTCGTGGAATAAAGCGACCATGGCGCGCTGATACGTTGCCCCAGCATTCTTCAATCTGAACGGCATGACCTTGTAGCAAAAGGTACCCCACTACATAACAAAGGTTGTCTTTTCCATGTCTTCGGGAGCCATCTTAATCTGATTGTAACCAGAAAAACCATCCATAAAGGAGAAGATCTTATGATGCGCGGTGTTGTCGACTAGAACGTCGATGTGAGGGAGTGGGAAATCATCCTCGTGGATTGCCCTATTCATTTCCTATAGTCCACACACATCCGCACCTTACCATCCTTCTTGGGCACTGGAACCACGTTGGCAACCCACTGCGGGTAAGAAGTAACAGCTAGAAAACCGACATCAAACTGTTTCATGACCTCAGCTTTGATTTTCTCAGACATCTCTGGGCGCATGCGGCGAACTTTCTGCTTCACCGGAGGACAATCTTCCTTAGTTGGTAAGCGGTGTACCACAATGTTAGTGTCTAAACCAGGCATATCCTCATAATACCAAGAGAAGATCTCAACATAGTCGCGTAGCATCTGTATCAACCGATGCTTGACGCCAGGCTCCAGATTTGCATCGATCTTGACCTCTTTCTTGTCCTCTTCTGTACCCAAATTAACTGATTCCACTGGCTCTTCATGGGGCTGTATGGCCCTCTCTTCCTGTAGTAACAGTCTAGCAAGCTCCCCAGGCACTTCAAAATAATCCTCGCCTTCGTCCTCGACTTGGTTGATCAGATTTTCAAAGTCACAATTGGCAGTAGCAGAGTCGTTATCAATGGGATCCAGAGTGGATGTGGATCTGCATTATGATATGTGAGTGTGTGTAAGACAATAGCTGTTTTGATAAAGTGCAAGATAGAAAAGAAAAACAAGGAGCGCAAAATTTGTAATGCAAGAAAACGTCCAATGCTTTATTGATGATATATGAAAATGACAAATGTTAAGCCCTCACAAACAATGCCAAGGTGCCTCGGGCAAGGCACTGGGCCATAAAGTTTTAAATTGTCTATTACAAATCTCAAAAACAAAAGTCTATTACTGTGTAATAAAAGAAACGGGCACGAAGTCCTTCGTTGTCCAATTTTTCAATCCACCGTTGGTAGTCGGTTAAATCCAGCTGTCAATATCTGACTCTTCTTCATCGTCCACAATTGCATTAACTCCCGAGTCATGCTTGGGCATGGGTGCAGTTATGACGTTGGGCTTTTTCGAAGCGTCAAACTCGATTTATTTAGCTTTAATCAAATCTTGAACCTTATTCCTCAAGGCCCAGCAGTTGTTTGTATCATGCCCTGAACTATCAGAGTGATAGGCACAGCGGGCGTTCGGATTATACAGCGGAGATGTGGTGTTGGGATTCTTCGGGGCTTCCCTCAGAGTTATCAGGTTGGTTTTCAACAATTGCGGTAGAATTTGAGATAAGGTCATACTGAGCCGAGTATACTATCTTTGCGGTCTCTCTATTCTTTGTTTATTGTTGCATTATGGTGAAACTGTGGGTCTTAATATTACTACCGCATTCATTGCTTGGCGGCGTTCAGGTCGGTTTTGGCTCCTCGAGCTGTAAACTGCACTAGCTTCTTTCCTGAAAGGCTTCTTTTCTGTACTTGATGAAGCACATTTCTGTATCTTACCACTTTTGATACCAGCTTCTACCCTCTCCCCAGTCAAAATCAATTTAGTAAACCCAGAGGACAAACTTCCGATCAGATTATTGAAAAATGGACCAGACAAAGTCCTAAGAAACATATCCACCAACTCCCTATCAGACAGAGGGGGTTGGACTCTCCCAGACAGATCTCTCCACTTCTGAGCATAGTCCTTAGAGCCTTCGCCTGCACCCATTGACATACCCTAAAGCTGAGTACGCATGGGAGCAAGGTCGGCGTTATATTGGTATTGCTTGTAAAAAGCAGCAGCAAGGTCCTCCCAGTTGCGGACATTAGCTCCTTCCAATTTATAAAACCATTCAAGCTGAGTCCCTGACAGACTATCTTGAAAGAAATGAACCCACATATTTCTATCAGCAGTATAGGGTTGGGTTTTTCTGACGTACGAGCGGAGGTGTAGCTTTGTACAAGATACTCCATCGTACTTAGCAAAAATAGGAGCTTTGAATTTGTGAGGGATCACCACCCCAGATGCCAGTCCCAGATCTCCAAAGTCCAAACGAGGTATCTTCTAAATCTCCATTGCACTCAGACGGTCTTCAAGTTGTTTGTACCTATCCTCAGCAGGAGGATACTGTTCTTCATTAAAATCAGTGTCATTATCAGAGACCACAGGACTAGGACCCTGTCGCAACCTATTCCCAAATCTGTGACCTATATTCAGGAGGACCACCTTCTTCTTCTTCTTCTTTTTCTTCTCCTTCATGATGAGAGTATTCAAATCTTTATGCCCTTTAGCCAAGTTCAGGAATATCTCTTTGAATTGAGCATTTTGTGCTTGAAGAGCCTTGATGGCTTGATCGGTAGGTATTTCAGAAGACATTTTGTGCTGAAATAAACAGCGAAGAAGATGAGAAACCTGTAATGATACCTGTAATGAGGTGCATGATAATGAAATGCGTATGAAATGATTTCAAAGACTTTGGGAGATTTAAATTGCAAACCAAGAAATAAACAAACTTTATTAGATTCAAACTTTTAAAATGTTTAACAATGCCTTTAAGGCGTTACAAAAGAAATAAACTAAGAATAAATCTAAACTAGAAATAAGCAAAAATCAGAAATCCTATGGTCGCTTTCCATTCGTGCTGACGTAGTCATTAATCGTCCTTTCATTCTCAAGTTGCCTCGTGAGCTTCAAGATCTTCCTCTCTAGCTCATGATACTTCTCCCGGTAAGTATCCCTCTCCTCTTTTAGCCGAATCCATGATCTCTTCAATGCTCCAAGATCAGTAGGCATGTAGGGATAAAGGACTGTATAAGGAACCCCTTCTTCATTAGTATTCTCCACAATCACTGGCAGCACAGCTTCGTAAGGCATCCCAAGCTTCTGAGCGCGGGCTCGAACCCATTGGAGATATGGTTGCATAGGGAGAGAAGTCTTTGGTCCTAACTCGTGAGGGTCTGACCTGTTCACCATGCCCCAGGCTCGTATAAACCTTCGGCGATACTTTTCGACGTCCTCCTTGTAGTCAAAGACAATGTCCATAAGAATTAGCTCATGAAGACCATCTCTCCGAGCGCGTCCAAACTGTCGTAAAGCCAAACAAGGATTGTAAGTTATACCCCCTCTAATTCCGAGCAACGGAACATTAGGGTATTCCCTACATCGATCAATGATAGCAACACCTTCCATATCCTTTGAACTCCAAAGAATGTCTGTGTGAGCAAGGGACATTATCCTGTAAGACCATCCCGAACCTTCCTCATTCTTCAACACAGACTTGGGGAGGTGCGAAATAAACCACCTCGCCAACAGCGGCATGCAACACATAAGGGTCCCTCTTCTACGCGTCGTACGAGTATAAAGAGCATGCAGAATATCATCCAAGAGGGTAGGCACAGGATTGTGAGACAAGAAGATCTTGACTGCATTCACATGTATGAAGGAATCTAGATTCGGAAAGAGAACCAAACCGTAGGTAAGGAGAGCCAAGATGTCTTCAAAAGCCTGAAAGTCTAAACTGTCCCAGAATAGTTGAGCTTGATCCATCAGAAACTTAGCCAAGAAACCTTTAACCTTGCTTCGTGTCTCCCAATTAGACATTACATCAGCCTTTTTCAGGTGTAAAGCTGAAGCAATGTCTTCTGGCTTAGGAGTCTCTTCTAAACCTGTAAAGGGCGTCTGCTCGAGGATGGATATACCCAACAAATGAGAAAACTCCTCCAAAGTGGGAACTAGCTGATAATCCGGGAAGGTGAAACAATGATGCACTGGATCGAAGAACTGGAAGAGCACACTCATCATTTGCTCATCAAACCTGGAGGTAACCAAACTAAGAAGCTGACCATGTCTTCTAATGAATGAAGAAGTATTAGAAATTCTCAAGGCCAAATCTTTGAGTTGAGCAGGTATTTGCACAAAGTTAACTCGGATGGTGTTTCTACGTATAGAAGTCATGATCTGCGAAACAGAACAAAGATAAATCCCCTCGGTCTTTGAAATGGTTAGTCTAATGGAATATGCATGCCATGTTATGATGCATGATGTCATGATAAAGAACACAACAGGTATAGCAGATAGCAGACATGGTAAAGGCAAACAAGTCACACAACAGCCCTTAAGTTTCAAGCTTCCATGGGGTCTAGGTACAACCCTCTTGATGTTCAGTTGGTTTCAACTTGTTCTAATAATAGTAATCGGGTTCTAAAGGTTCTCAATATCACTGAACATCCTCCATCGGTCATGGTTTCAGCTCACACAATCTTTTCTTGCGGCCGGAAATATCTCGAGAGTATGGTCTCAATGAGTGTAGTATCGAGTATCAACCAGTTCCCAGCTCTACACCGAGACCGGCTATCTCACTACTTCCTATGGCCAAGTTGGTCAATTATAGGTTCTAAGGTCGGTTGATGCTTAACGACCCATATAGAAGCCATGTATTCTCCTTGTTTCTCCACAAGGGATACCGGTACCAACCAATGTGCCATATCAACGTAGCTACTGCTTCAACCGTATCGGTCTACGCTGTACAGTTCCCTCACAGTTTATTGCTACTTAACTAAAAGGTGTCCCCCAGATCCTGGTTAGGATCTATAGTAACTCCAATATAAAGCCCACAAAGATAAAGCAATCAAATCAAACAATAGAAGCAATATGATGAACTAATCCTAAGGTATACCCCACTTATTAAATCCCCAGCAGAGTCGCCAGTTCTGTGATACGGTGGCCAGAACCGGACTATTTTAAAATGCTGGTTTGCGTTTTGCGTTTGTGTTTGCAAAATGTCGCGGTAAGCAAGAGTCGCCACCGACTTTTATTTTATCCAACTGGAAAGGACAAAAGCACAGAAAAATTCCTTTTTTCAAGATTTTGAGTACGGGGGGTAGATTATAGAAAGGGAAGGTATTAGCACCCTTTCTATCCGTGGTTTTCCACGGGCTCTTAGGTACTTGCTCATCATTTTCAAATTTGCTTGTGTGTATTTCATTTGAAAAGTTTTTGTCTTACTTCGTTTTAACCCTTGCTTTTGTCTTCAAGAGTGTTACGAAGTCGTTTTGAAAACTTTGTTCGTAAAGAGTGTAAGTGTAAAAAATGTTTGTTTGTTTGAGCAAGTACTTAAGAACTAATCTACCTACTCGAAAAAAGATAATGTTTCTATTCTTGTTTCCTTTAGACAACGCTATCCCACTATTAGTGAGTAGGTAGCACCGTCGTTGGAGTTTAAAGGGTCAATTCGAAAGGGACGTACGATCACTAAAGCAATGTTAGGACGTCTTAGTAATAACCCTAATGTCTTAAGATCAATATTCGAGGCAACGTATTCGAGGCAACAATATCCGAGGCAACCTTTCTGAACGGGACTTTGATATTTGTTTAGACAAGAGAGAGACCACTAGAGCATCCTATACTTAATGACCGTTTACCGAAGGCAACCGAAGTGAGAGTATACCCTAGGAGTGCGCATGTGCGAGTGATTCAATTTCAAGTTTATTATCTTTACACATTTAGGGTTTGCTAACCGTTTTAAAGTTAACCATACATTCTTGTCATGCAACCCTAATATCATACATCTAACAGTTTAATATTTTGCGAAAATTAAAGGGCGGAAAGTAAAGCTACGCTATTACAAGGCTTCGGGTATTTACATAGCCAAAAACAAACCCGTCAAAACGATAAATAAAATGGAGAAAAATCCTAATTAATCTATTACAACTTGTGAGCAATTACATTAATATGGTAAAAATAAATAAACGCGATGAATCAAGAATGAGATAGAACTAGGGTTTTGACCCCGGCTAACCTAATCGAAAGAGAAATTATTTTTTGTTGTTTTTAATTATTTTAAGAAAAAAAAGAGGAAGGTTTTAAATTAAATACAAAATTAATTAGTAATTAAATTAATTTAAAGAAAATATTTTACATGACCTATTTTTGTATTTTTGTTATTTTTAAGAAAAAGAAAATAGAATTTAAAAATAAACAAACCCTAATTTCTAACTTGTTTTAATTTATTTTACAAAAGAAATTAAAGTTGCCTAAAATTAAATAACCTAATTCAATTAATTTTGTATAAAAAATAAATATCCTAAATCTAATTGGATGAAAATAATATTTTTGTGATTTTTTGATAAAAAGAAATAATTAATTTGTGTTAGTAAAAATAATTAAATAAATTAAATAACAGAAAATATAAATGAAAAGAAGAAGAGAATGGGCCTGAGAAAGTAATTTGGAGGGGTGTGTTGCTAGCAATTCTGGGCCCAAAAGGAATTGGTCCACGTTGACTTCTTGGATCCCCTGCTGCATGTTGACCAAGGCCTTTGGTGGACCTTCATATGATATCCATCAGATCTGGCTTCCTGGGCCTCTGGCTGGTTGGATGATGATGGACCATGGTGGTCCTCCCACCTATACACGCGCCTGATTACTGAAAGAAAAACAATATAAAATAATGGGGGGACCTGGGATTCGAACCCAGGTCCTGAAGCCTTTTCCAATCACCTTGCTACCAGCTATGCTGGACACGTTTCTTGTATATAGAATATTAATAAATGATAATATATAAAAACATGGGTTAGTGGGAAAAAAAAGCGCTAAAATTCAAACGAACCAACAAGATGATGCCACGCAGGTCATCCCTGTCCTCGCTCCGTTGGTAAAAGTTAAAGACTTTTACCTACGGACAACATCTGTCACTATAACCCTGGCTTATTTCAAAATCTTCCATGGGCATGATAAATGAAACCTAATTCCATGAATCAACTCGTCTGGACCTGCTGAGCATTATGATACCATTTTTGTGGGCCAATTTTACCTGTACCAAAAGATCCTAAAACGAAGCATAAAACCCTAATAATGGCAAATTTTGATACAATCCACAAAAATGCAATTGAATGTTATAGATAGCTTGCAAATGTTTCAAGGAGTAAGAATATACAAGTATTTCATGCTATAGATGCCAAAATCATGCAATTCGATTTCAAGAAGGAGCCATGGTCGTGGCTGACTTACAGTGAGTTCTAGCGCTGGAAACTCTTTGTTCTTGATTGGTATAGCTCGCTTGTGATCCCAGGAAGTGAATGAGATGATCAGGGAGCCTTGTAATCGCCTGGAACTATGAAATTAACTCATCACTTTTTCTGATTTTTTCCAAGTTTGTTCTGCCTTTTCACGCCTCTCAAGCCTTGTGTTTTAGGTCTGCAATTGTATACTATATACCAAGGATTGGATTAGGGTTACAAAAGTGTTCTCAATCTTTATCAATTATGGCTTTGGATCTTGATTTGATTAACTTTAAAATCTTTCCAAAATTGGCCAAACTCAATCTTTTTGTGCCCACCTATGCCTTGCACGAATTAATTCAATTGCTAGCTGGATATAGGACCTTAAACATGCACAAGATCTTGAGGTTTCAATGATTTGGATTTTTCATGATTTGTTTTCATTTAAATTGATTTAATTCAAATAAAAATCAAAATAAATAATAAAAATAAGATAAAGACAAGTGGGAAGAGCTAGGACTCGTGGACCATGCTACCAACTCAAAACAAGTGCAAAAGATTGGGCCCATTTAGCAAAAATTGCAATTTGAGGCATAGTTGACTTTTGACAATTATGCAAAAAAGGTCAACTTCACTAGTGCCTAACTTCCTAAATTTTGACTCTTTGAAGGTGTTCTTGGACTTTTTAGAAAGCTTGAGATGTCCTATAAGCAACCCTTTTGGTCTCATCTCAATTTGGTATTCCATGTCCATGTATGAAGCTTTGACAAAAAAGGTGTTTTTGTTGACTTTTCAAAATGACCTATAATGTCCAAATCCATAACTTCTTGTGAGTGTATATTTTGAATTGGGAGCTGAAGATGGATTGTAGGGCATTGCATCCTCTTCAAAATGAGCTTTGGATGGGTCATTTATCATAAATCATGAGAAAGTTATGCTTGGTCAAAATTGAGTTGACTTTTCTTACAAAACCCTAATTTAGCAACTTTTGGGTTTTGATGAATTGTGAGAAATCCTTGATGAATCATGATCAACCCTTGATCAAATGATGAATGATACTTAAAAATGAGGATGATGACCAAAAATCTTGAAGTTTGACTGTATGTGGGCCACAATTGACTTTTTCCCTAACATAGTCGATTTTCGGGCCTTTGAGCAATTGACTGAGCAAACTTCCTCTGTAAGGCTTGAAACTTGACATGGATGATCTTGAAAACATATTAGGTCAATGGTGAGCATTTGGGATCCCTTGGACTCAAGTATCTTGATGCAAGATGAAACCCTAATTTGAGGTAGACTGCCTTAGGAGAGAGTTTGTCTGGTCAACCCTTGGACTTCCTTGAGCAATTTGAGGATCTTACTTGAAATGTATGGAGAAATATTGAGAGGGAAAATTTTGGGGTACAACAGTCTTAATAAAGATATCATCAAAATCACCTTATCACTCAGAAAAATAACCATTGAGTTATGTTTCAAAAGTAACATCAGTAGGTTAATGGAATGACAAATTTTCGAAAAGAAAAGAATCTCAATGAGCGTACAAGAAGAAACAATTTCTGATAAGATGTTGCTTTAAGATCAGAAATAAAAAAAAGATACAAGAAAAAAAGCTTCTAACGCAGAATATCAGAAGACAAGGCTAGTTCATAAGAAGAGATACATATTACGATTCTAAGGACGAAGTCAAGATTCTGAATACATATGGAGAATGATTCTACTTCAAGATTAGAGGTCAAGATTTGTTCATCAAAATAGTTGCTGCTCATGTTTCTGAAAACAAAGTCAAGATTCTGAAGACTCGGAGAATTCATGGAATGTGCACCTTCATTCCACACCAGAAGTATTCCATTCAAAGAATGAATCAAAGAAATGTAGATCTTCTGGACTCATTTCTAATCAACATCATAAAATTCCATCAAAAGACAAGATCAAAGGATGATATCTTCTCAATCAAATCTACTCAGTTGAAGTAATATTCACAAGAACAAAGAAATCATCAAAAGTATCAATGCATTCAACAGAAGAACTATTGTTACCTGCACTAATAGAAACATCAGCAATTTTAAGGAATGTTGAATGTTCATCATAAAGGGAATCAAGTATGTTCCAGGAAAGCGTCGCTC
The DNA here is from genome assembly GCA_948472305.1 of Vicia faba. Taxonomy (NCBI): domain Eukaryota; kingdom Viridiplantae; phylum Streptophyta; class Magnoliopsida; order Fabales; family Fabaceae; genus Vicia; species Vicia faba. Next base: position 1,434,293,159 of record OX451737.1, on the reverse strand, counting down.
TTAGTTAGAAAACATATACTTTTTAAAATAAGGCAATAATTCTATATCAGACAGCAAAGATGTAGTTGACAATAAGTTGTTGCTTTTAGCTCAGTCCAAAGAATAGAATTCAAGAGATCAGAAAGAAGAAACTTAATGTTAAAATCAAATGTATTGATATAAGTTGTTGCTTCATAAATCAGACATTAGATATGCAACTTAGTGAAGATGTGAAAAATACAAGAAGGGGGGGTTGAATTGTAAAACTTAAAATAGATGGTTTGACAATAGTATTTTTATCCTGGTTCGTTTGATGTCAAACTACTCCAGTCCACCCGTCAAGGTGATTTCGCCTCTCTCCAACGAGGTCTTAATCCACTATTTTCAAAGGATTACAACAACTACTTTAACAACTGTTAAAGTCTTCTTGAGTACAACCACATACCGGTTTATCTCAAGGAAATCTTTTACAGATAATTGAACAAGAATGTGTTAACGTTTTCTAACAAAACAATATATCACAACTGTGATAATTACACAACTTAAGCTTGGAATAAACTGAATTTGCTAAAGTGTTTGAATAAGCATGGTTTTGAAGGCTTGGCAAATTATGTGAGTGCATGCGTGTGTCTTTTCTCAAGCATACTTGTTTATATAGGAAAGGCAGAGATACATTGTCCATAAAGCTAGTTAAATGATAATAACACACTTTCGTTTTGAAGAAGATCTTGTCTGAAGAGAGCCGTTAGCATTTAATTCTGTCTTGAATACTTAATAACGCTTCAGAGTCTTCTTTGCTTTAACTTATGATAACGCTTCAGAGTGTTGATGACTTGGTAAAGATCTTTGATCAGAGTCAGAGTGTATTTGTTTATGCGCAGATTCTGGTCATCAAGCTTCAGCGTATAATCTGGTAGCTTCAGCGTGTAGCACATATTACTGATCTTCTGATGCTGATTCATTCAGAACTTCTGTATATACAAAACATAATTTTAAGAAGCATATTTGTTTTATATATATATATATATCTTTTGAATTTATTTACTCTTTGTGTTTTGTTATCATCAAAACTCTAATCAAGGGTTGTAGAATCAAACTATGTTCTAACACTTAGAAAAGCTGATTATCAAGAATCTAGGATAAATTTAAGAATTTAATATCAGAAAAGCTTTCGCTCAAAGAAGACATTGTTCATCAGATAAGTTTTTGCTTATATATCTGAAGACAGTATTCAACTATCTGAAAGATTCTGACTATACAACATTAAAGCATCTTCTGGATCATTATCAGTCATGAATTATAATCAATCCAGCAAGAATAAAAGAATCAAAGCTCAAGAATTCAAAAACTTTAGAATCAGATAGGTTGTTGTCATCATATGTGATTTCAAGGTCCATCATCAGAAAATATTTTGATATCATCAGAAGAGCTTTCACGAACAACCACAAGACTTGTTTCTCAGATAGAATGTTATCGATCATTCTGAAAACAAGGATCCACTATTGAAAGTATCTGAAATGAAACATCTTATCAACACAACCTTCATCTATAAGATCAAAAAATAAATAAGCCTTCAAGAGTAGTTCTAGATCAGAAGAAAAGCTTTGTATTTTAGATAGGTCATTTCCCATAATTCTGAAGACAAGATTTGGTTCTGACCACCCTTGTGTTCCTACGCTACAACAACAAAGTAGTTTCTGAACTACCCATCAGTCTTTCATCAGAAGAACAAAGACATGTAATTGATCTCTTCCAAACTTAATACTCCATAATTATAAGTACATCATCAGAAGATAAATATCAATAAGCTTAGTCAAGAATAAAATAGTACATTGGTTGTACTATTCACAAAAGTTGTTCTTGCACTATCGTATGTTAATCACTTGAAGTAGCAAGTATAGAAAAGTGATGTTTTGTACTGTTATAAACCTCTCTTGAATATATTCATAGGGATTCAACCGTTGTAAGGAGAAAAGACTTCTCTATCCTTACAACGACACTTTTCATCTGAAGGCTATATAAGAAGACTAAAGCTTGAAATTCAAATTGACAAAGATATTAACAAAGAAGACAATGTCTAAGTCCAAAATAACGTTGTTGTTCTTAATAGAAAATATCTAACAACGTTGAAGAGATGAAATGAAAAATCAAGAAGTTGTTGCTCATATCTTGCTTAATAAAGAAAGAAGATGAATATGAAGAATTATATAAGATGTTATTCAAAATATCAATCATATACATCTTGGAAGAATTATGAAGAAGTAAAAAGTTCTTGCTCATAGCTTGCTCAATGAAGAAAATGAAAACAGGAAGACTACAAGATATTGCACTCAATTTAGATTATATTCATCTTTGTAGAAATAACATAAAAAACAAGAGTTGTTGCTCAGATTTTGTTATTTCTTAAGAATCTTCATGTAAATTATTTGTACACAAAAATTGTTGCTCCGAATTGTGTCAAATAATATGTACTTAAACTAGGAGTAATCTGCTTGATAAGTAGCACTCATGTAATATCCATAAAAAATTATGTTTAGAATTGGTGGTTCTTCAAATGATCGAGTGAAGATTAGAAGACTTGAGAAGACGAGTGGTTGCGGTCATCATGGATGAAATATAGAAGACCATTTTGGTTGGGTTCTAGGTGGGTGAATGATCGTTATATCTCGTGGATATCACTGAACGTATCATTATGATGTTCCTTGAGAGACTCGGTTAAGTCAGGATTCTCAAGAAGGCATATACCGCGGTCTTTAGAGAAATGGCAATAAGGATCAACTGAACTTGTTGTGGATGTCAGCAAGGTTGATTGGTCTTATTTGAAGGTGTGAAGAAAACTCAAGAAAGGGGGGTTTGAATTGGGTTTTCCTCTCTTGAATAACTTTCGCTTCTAGGCATTATTCATTGAACAATGCTTCTGAGCGTTACTTATAAGTAATGCTTCTAATTAAGTTAAGAAAACATAAACTCTAAAGCATAAGCAAAAGTAAATAATACGCAATATATCCTGGTTCACTTGAGAAACCCCCAAGCTAGTCCAATCCACCCTTCCGAGGTGATTTCCCCTTGAACTCAAGGACTTAATCCACTATAACCAATCTAAATTACAATTGCACGGGCAACCGCCAGTGACTAACATCTAATGACGCATTTAGGGATCCAGATTGGATATAACATTCATTTACCCAATAGAATCTGATTCACCAGAATCTCTTACCAGGATTTGCTTCCATTGATATTCATCAGAGATCTCAAAAAGCTGACCTTCATGTTGTCCCCTTTGAGATATCACTACCATTGAACCAATAGAATCCACTACCAGGATTTCATCTACAATGACCGCAACCAAAGTCTTCTTGAGAATCCTAACTCAACTGAGTCTCTCAAGGAACCATCAAACAACTGTTTAACTTACATTTGTTTACAATAATAATGCTTCTACCCAAGCTGAACGTAAACAGAATTAAGCACATTAGAAGAACCTAATACACAATAAAATATATTACATTTTATTGTAGCTTCAATGTGTGGTCTTCTTTTCTTCAAGTTGCTTCTTCACGGACAACAACCCAAAGCACTTGAATTGCTGAAGTCTTCTTCTTCATAAGCTTTTGAAAGCTTTGTTGGTCTTGATGTAGTAAAGATAAGAACTTCTTAATTTTGATTCACTTTAGAAAATTCTGGACATCAACCCTTTTTCCATTTTCTTCTATGATCACTTTAGAGCACAACATATGTTTTATGGATTTGCAATTGAAGCTTTCATGATCACTTTCATTATCTTCTGTGGCTTAGCAAGCTTTGTGCAGCATATGAAATTAAGCACATTGAATCAGTATCAACATGATTAAAGAATCATTTTGATAACATTTATTATTTTTGCTGTTGTTGTTATAGTGGTTGATAGCTTTTTGGTTATGTTCCAATAATGACAACTTTTATTTTTGACATTGAACACTAACAACGTTGCAACTGGTTGTTAAGAAACTTTTAAACATATGATTATTTTCTTATGTAGCCAAGGAAGATCGATTCGTTAGCTATTTGAAAAAGAGATGTTACAAATAGTACCGCTAGGTCCTTTCCTCAATTCAAGCTAGTGGGGAGGTAGTGGAATAAGGCTTTTCGTACTATGTACTATGGTACCATGTTACCGTTATATTATTTCTTTATGCACTTCAGAGGCTTCTGCGAGCATGAGTTTAGAAGCGATAACATAACAGAAGGTCTTCAGAACTTTAAGTCTTTAGAGTCTTCAGAACTGCGTCTTCAGAGTTTTCAACAGTTAGTCGTAAGAACCCGTTGTAGAGAGCCTTGGATTAGAAGAGCTTCAAGTCTTGAGAGTCTTAAGAGCTACGTCTTTAGAGTCTTCAGCACTTGGTCTTGAGAACCAATTATAGATAACCTTGGACCTTTAGAACCTCAAGTCTTTGGAATCTTCAGACCTTCCGTCTTTAGAATCTTTAGCACTTGTTTCTTTAAGAATCCTTGTCTTTAGAACCTTGTTATTAGAAACACAAAGTCTTCAGCATCTGGACTTCAGTTAGAAACATTGTCTTCAGATCTTTTAACTTTATCTTCTTTGAAACAAGTTGTCTTTTAGAAACTAAGTTTTTAGCATATGGACTTCAGTAGAAAATTTGTCTTTAGATCTTCTAACTCTGTCTTCTTTGAAACAAGTTGTCTTTTAGAAACTAAGTTTTTAGCATCTGAACTTCAGTAGAAACTTTGACTTCAGATCTTCTAACTTTGTTTCTTTGGAACACATTGTATTTTAGAAACACGAGTCTTCACTATCTGGACTTATGTGGCAACTTCTGTCTTCATATCTTATGATTGTTACCTTAGAACATGTTGTCTTTAGAAGCTTGAGTGTTCAGCATATGGACGTAAGTAGCAACTTCTGTCTTCAGATCTTTTGACTGGTTTCTTTAGACAAACACTAGAGCTTACACTTCAAAGCCTTCTGGAGTGTCTTGCTACTGTTCAACAGGACTTGTGTAGCGTGGAGGTTGAACTAATTCTCTTCAAATGTCTTGGCCACGCCATCTATCAGAAGCATAACCTGTTTTGGTGAACCAAATCTTGTTCTTACAATATTTTGTATTGTAATAAGTTTTGGTTATAGTGGATTAAGTCCTTGTTGAACGAAAACCACCTGAGGAGGGTGGACAAGAGTAGCCTAGTTAACGGTGAACCTGGATAACTGAATGTGTTTTTTTTTTATTTCTAGCATTCTATATTCTTTCATAGTTAAATCAAATAGTTTTTTAAAGGGGAATGTTTTCTAAAAACATAATTCAACCCCCCCCCCCTTCTTGTGTTTTCTCTACCTTCAATTGGTATCAAAGCCCGACTCTGTTATTGATTTTTTAATCAAATACTTAATCGTGTAGAGAGATCTAACAAGAGAAAAACTATGAATGTTATAGATTAAAATGACAGAAAGAGCGATCCTTTCAAACATTTAGGATTATCAGAATAAGCATCATGATTCTCAAAGTAAATCAGAAATGTCAAGAACAAGATGCATCAGAAGAAATTCCCCTCAATCACCAGCTAAGCCAATCGTGAGAACAAACCATCAAAGGATTGCAAAAGAAATAAAGTTGCTACCTCTCAGAAGCGCACCTGTCTTAGTAAAAAAATATCATCCAGAAAGTCGAGATCACAAGTTCTTTAGCACAAGAAGAATAAATAAATCTAGTCAATATGTTTCTAAAAAGGGATAAAAAGATTAGAAAACTAATGGTTAGAAGATGTGCTCATCCACCAGAAAAGAATCTCGAGAGAAACTTTGAAGAAAGTCTGATTGATAATCTGAGAAGCAATCAAGTCATCTGAAAGAGTCAAAAGATATATGTAAGAGAAGTATACAAATTTAGCCGAAAATTCATCATAAGTTTGTAAGTAACTTTTTTGTCTCCAATTTAGTGTTCTCTATTGTTTTTGTCAAAATTATATTCTTTAGTTATAGACTAAACACTTTGAGATATCTCTTTTGTTTAAAATTATGCTCAGGAGAAATCCAATCCTTATGAACTTAAAGAACACATCTCAAATATGTTAGATATTGAATGGAGAATAAAATTTCAAAGAATTATTGTGAATTCAAAAAGATCTTGTCTAGTAGTTAATGCTTTAATAAATATTTGTATTACTTATTTATTTATATACTTTTGGTAAATCATCTAATTAAAAATAATTTTTGATAGCACGCTATAACCTATTTTTATCCAAAGCTACTTCTATGTCCTATCATCTTCTTGTAACTTGTAAATATATAATTGTTCATCATTAAGTGATCAGTTGTTTCATATCTCCACATCAAATCTTTTATCACCATGTACACGTTTCCTCTTCCATATTTAATTCGCCATGTGTGTCATCATATTCCTCACGTCTCGTCTCTGTCTTCCATTAAAACTATATTTCACCTAGAGAAAATGACCTCAAAAACATTTCATGAAAATGAAGAACTCCTTGAAGTTCTCTGTGAACTACGCCCAAATGTTCCTAGACTAAGCGTTGATGAGCTCAATTTAACTTAGAGCATCGCTATTCAATGATGTTCTAGGTACATTGAAATTCTACATGGTTCTATATACCCAAATCTAGTCAAATAATTCTGGAAGTATGCTTCGACGAAATTTGATGGTTCTTCTGTCTCCTCAATTTTTATTGGCAATACTATCACCATCTCTCCTACAACCATTGATGTTGCAATTGGGTCTACTAAAATCGGAACAACTGTTAAACTTCATAGGTTCAAACACTTCATGATTGAAAAAACCCAGTACCATTTTCAACATGTCCATCAGATGTAACCCAACTGATCCCAATAACTTTCTTCCCATTGCTAAAGTGTGGTTTCAACTTGTGTTGTCAAACTTCCGTCTAAGAGGTATCAACATGAATTCTATGCCTCATGATGATAGAATTCTAGTCTATTTTCCTGTGAATCATAAAAAGGTTGATATGCCTCAAATTATCTTCAACCAACTAAGATACTCGATTATTATTTCCAGAAATCAACACCTGTCCTTCACCCCCTTTGGAAGAGTTCTCTCTGAACTTTTCTTTAGGACCGAGATGATTAGAGATGTTAGGTATAACGGACGTGAAAATTATTTTGTAGAACAAATATGTGAAGTCCTTAGAGTTTAAGTAGTTCTGGCTATGTCTACTAGTTATATTATGCTCTTAGTTATGTTTATTTTTCCTCCATGCATTGTGTATGTAATTTCTTGATCTGATTAATGAATTGTTTGTTGGCTTTATATAAATCCTCTAGTTTTATGTTCTGTTTAAATCCTATCAATAAAAAAAATTATTATTTCATTTTCCTCTAACCATCTTCTGCGTAATTAATATAAGGAACTTTGAGAAAACTCACTAGTTTTCTTTTAGACAGATTATCTGATGACCTGACGCTATGCATCTGATAAAAATCAAGTGTTCTAATAACACCTTGATACGTCATCAACAAACGACTTTAGTCATTCTCTATCATATTCTCTTGGGTCTTAATTAAGAAAAATACCCAGACATCCTTAATCGACCAGAGACGTTGATAAGCACATTCTACCTATTCTTGTGTTTCCTTTGTCCTTTATGTTTACTCTCTCTCTTAAATAATCTTGGGTGTTACAGTTGTCTTTCTATCCTTCCTCGGTCATTTATTTTTGAGTTTCCCAATGACTGATCATCTTAAGAAAATAATCAATTCTCTTGTCAGTTACATCTTCACCCCTTCTCTATTTCAACTCCTATTTTGTTTCATCCTTCATTCATTCCTTCACAAAAATCCTTCTCAAGACTTCTCAAAATGACTCCAACAACTTTTCGTGGTAACAATGACCTCTTAGAAGTTATCAATGAAAAATGTACCTCTATACCAGCAGGTGCTGGACAGGACTTCCATCTCGGTATTCACTTTCAGAATTGGAATGGATACATCATTATGCTAAGGGGACCCATCTATCTAACCCTTTTGAAATCCTTATGGATAAATGATTCTGTTAGTGTGGAGGGAGTCTCTATCTCATTTGATATCTATGGTTTCCATGTGTCATTCACTTCTACAAACATTATTGAGGCCATTGGGTGTTCTCAAAAGGGTATCACTACAAGTCATGATTTGATTAGATGCACACCTGGTGCTAACATGTTCTCAATATTTAATGTCTCTTCTGGTTTCGAACCTACTCAAACAACCGGCTGAAAATCATCAAACAATGAAGTCGCCATTGAACGTCTTTTATCCCAATATGAAGGGAAAGTTAAACATTGAGAAAACCTGAAAAGGGTGAAATCACGATCAAACGACCGAGAGATCGGGTAAGGGAGTCTATTACGCAAGGGGAAGGTGTTAGAACCCCACACACCTGTAGTACTCTACAGTGTTGTACCCCAAAATTTTCTCTCTCATATTTTCCCAAGAACTTTCTCTTACATGGTGATCACAAGAATTTGATTAAAGGAAAGATAATTTTTTTTGAAAAATAAGCAAGGAGTTTTCGATTGGCATTTTGACAAAATCCTTCAATCGGCATGTTAAAAGGCCTTTCGATTGGTATTTGGACATGCTTCATTTGAGCGCCTAACCTCCTCCAAGTTTGCCTCAAAATTCCAAGCTTCGATTGAAGCTTGGCCTTTTTCTTGTTTGCTGCACACCAGCTTCGATTGGGCATGTTTTCCCTTTAAAACAACCTCCTTCGATCCAAAGGGGAAGGGATTCTTGTCAGTGCTCCTTCGATTTCACCGTTGTCTTTGCATACTGGCTTTACTCACCAATGTAATGGCTACCTGCACGCAAATTGGATCCATGCTTCGATTGGGAATTGTTTTTCCTTGGAGCAAGCTTGTTTCCTGCTTCTACTAGGAAAATTATCCCTCTGGGCGTGCCTTCAGCGTACAAAGCAAGAACTTCTCCAAACTGGCCTTCGATTAACAAAATTCCCACTAGGCAAAAGACCCTTCAGCGTGTCACCAGCGCGCGTATGCCACTTCAGCTTTCCTTTAGCACACAAGGCTAAGATTCCTTCGGGGTTGCCTTCGACCACAAGGCACTGGCCACCATTGTGCCAGCATTGCTTAGGCAATGACCTCCTTTACGCCTGCCTTGACTTGATTCATTCTAGCATCCATAAGGCATAGGCTGCCTTTGTGCTAGTTTCGAGTGGGTGCTAACCTCCCTGTGAAACAATTATACACACTTCCACTCACCAAAGGCCCATTCGAAGGGTGCACCAAAAGGACCATCTAAAGACCCATTCGAAGGAAGTAATACTAGATCCAGTCCAAGGGTACACAAGAGGTACATTTAAAGACGCATGCAGAAGGCTAAGTCGAAGGCTACACAAAAAGGCCCATTCGAAGGGTGCATGAGAGGTCCAATCGAAGGATAGAGACCGGGGGTATTCGAAATCCAAAATTGTCCACATTTATTCAAAATTCAAAAAGAAGACAAGATCCCCTGTTTTTTGCCACAGTTACAAAACTTTATTCATGGCCTTGAAAACATTTGTTTATGGCAGTTTAAACTATTGTCTTCTTGTCCTCTCCCTCCTACTCTATATAAGTAGAGTGCTTGCAAGCTAAAAAGACAAGTACACACACACATTGAAGATACCTTTCCCCCATAAACCCACCAAAGTTATCAAAAAGTCTCGTAAGTGATCCAAGTCAAAGCAACCCTTAAACAAAGGTACCCACGTTCAGAAGCCAAATCGAAGCAATCATCAAACAAGGGTACCTACACCCGTAATAACATATTCATCTATCAACCATTGGTAAGAATTGGTAAAAAGATCATTCTCTACATTTGTATGACATATTAACATTTATAGTTTTATTCGATCTATATTCAAGATTAAGGACATGGGTTCAACACCCAGGTCTACATTTGCTTTGTTGCTAACACTTGCTTCAGATGTAGCCTGAATAGACCCAATGAGTACATAATCAAAAGTCTGGGTTTGACACTCAGGTCATGCTTTTCGTTTTTGACAACATGTTGGCAGATGTAATACCCTCATAAGTGATCCATCATGCAATTCCAGCAGCTCCTTCTGGATCGAAAGCCACATCCTGTCACTGGATCAAAGGGTAATCGAAAGCCAGTTTCCTCTTCATATAGTTGAAAGGCACCATCTCCCTGCAATCGAAGGATGCTTCCTTTTCTATTTTTGTTTTTTGTTTTCATTTCTTTATTAACCCTCCTTTATTTAAATTGACATTAAATCAAAAAATCACAAAAAATTAGGCTTAGACATTTAAATTAAATAATAATTTTCTTAATTAATTGATTAATTAAATTCTAACTATTTTCTTAACTTAAAACAAACTAGAATTTAAGACTTAATTTAGATTTAATTTTCTTTTCATAATAAAAAAAAGCAAAAAAGAAATTATTTTATTTTATTTTCCAAATAGACTTTAGGATAATTTGAATTTAATTATTTTCTTAAAATAAAAACAACCAAAAATTTTTTTATTTCTTAGGATATTTTTAGATGTTATTTTCAATTTCACGGCGTTTATTTAATTTCGTATTTTTATTATTAATGTACTTGCCCACTAGATGTAATAGATTAAAACTAGGATATTTATTGTTTTATCTCCCTCATTCTTGTACAGTGTAAATCCCCTCCCCAAAGCATTGTAATAACGTAGATTTAAATTCCTGCACTTTAATATTCTGCAATATGTATTAACTGCTAGTAATTAGGCGTGTATGAAAAGACTGAAATCAAACGTTAGCAAACTTAACAAAAAGACAAAATAACTGAACATAACACATTTGCACATGTACACCTCTAGGATACGTCATTTTGGTTGCCTTCAGAAATAAAATCAGTCATGAGGCAGGAACGCTTTAGCAAAGACCCATAAATCAAAAGATCATAGTCCCTCGATGACCTTACAGTTTCCTTTTCGGTAAATGATCTACTCCCTAAATAAAATTGCTAAAGGGTATCCACAAGTTGCCTTCGTGGCTGTAAACGTCCCTTTGAATGTCCCTTATACATCCAACGATAGGGCTACCTACTCACTAATAGTAAGATAGCATTGTCTAAAGGATATGAGAAAAAGAACGACGCTTTTTCGAGTACAAAGTAGATAGCTGTTAGAAGTTTGCTCAAAACATTGTTGCACTTACAAAAAAAAACTATTTTTCAAAAACATTTTCAAGACACTTTGTATACTTTCTCCACATTCCCGAGAAACATTACAAAGTCTTCCATACCAAGGCATTTTAAAAATAAACTTTCAAATACACAAAGCACAAAGGTATTTCAAAATGAGCAAACCTCTAAGAGCCCGTAGATAACTACTGATGGAAAGTGTTCTAACACCTTCCCTTCTCAAAAAGGTCTTTTTCTGTTCTTTTCACCCTTTCCTTTGTTGGATAAAATAAAAGTAGGTGGCAACTCTTTCTTACCGCAACATTTGCAAATACAAATGCAAAACCAGTATTAAACAGTTGGTTCTGCCACTGTATCACAGAATTGGCAAATCTGTTGGGGAATAATAAAAGTGGGGTTACCTTAGAGTTAGTTCATTATTTAACTGCTTTTGTATGCTTTGTTTGCTTTACCTTTTGGAATTGTTTTGTTTACTATAGATCCTACACCCGGATCTGGGGAACCTTTTAGGTAAGTAGCAATAGATCGTAGAAACTTTGCGGGGTATACCGACACCGTGAAAGCGATAGTTATATTGATGTGACACTTTGGTTGGTACCTGTAGCCCTTGAGTAGTCAAGGAGAATATGGGGCCGCTGCGTGGTGTCATAAAGCCTAAACTGACCTTAGAACCTTTAATTGAACAACTTGGCCATTAGGAAGTAGTGAGATAGCCATTTTTAGTGTAGCCCGGAGTCGGTTGATACTCGATACTACACTCATTGAGATTTGACTCCTGAGTTTTGTTTGGTGGCAAGTTAGTTGTCTATCAGAATGAAACTTGTGGAAAAGATCAGTGATATTGAGATCCCTTAGAACCCGGTTACTATTGATAGGACAGGTTGAGCCAACTAAACTTCAAGAGGATACTTACCTGAAAACCCATGCAAGCCTTAAACCTAAGGTCTTTGTGTGATTTTCTTGTGCTTACTATGCTTGTGCTTTCATAGCATGATATCATAACATCATAACATGGCATGTCATACTAACCACTTCAAGGATTTTTAGGGCTTATCTTTGTGTTGTTTTGTAGGACATGGCATCAACTTGCATGAATATTATCCAAGTCAACATCATAAGGGTACCTCCTCAACTCAAGGAATTAGCATTAAGGGTTCCTGAAAACTCTCTATTCACTGAAAGACATGGCCGACTTCTCAATTTGGTCACCTCAAGCCCTAATTAAGAAATGTTGAAAGTGCTCTTTCAATTCTTCGACCCTTTACATCACTGCTTCACCTTTCCTGACTACCAATTGGTGCCTACCATTGATTAGTGCATTTTGATGCATATTATTTCATGATTGTACTTATGCATTTCCATGGTTTGTTTAGCTTATTTTTGTATTTTATAGTGTTTTTCTATTTTAGTTTATTTCTACTCTTATTTTATTTTCGCACTTTATTTTCAGCATTAGCAGTCTGCACGAATAAATTCATAACTTGAGCTACAGAAGTCGGAATGAGGCGTGCTATCAGTCGTTGGAAAGCTAAGAGAAAGAGCTATGGTTTTCATTCAGAAGTCAAGAGCTGAATCGGAGTGTAGAAGGGCCATAAAATTCGTTGAAGTTGCAGCATTTTATATTTAAGTTTTGGGTAATTTGTTTTGGGTCTGGGTTATGTTTTCGACCCAGTTGGGTTATGAACCGAATCCTTGTCCTTGCTATACCTAGCAGCCGCTACAATAATTTCGTTTTTTACCTTTTCATTATTTAGAAAAAAATACATTTTGCTTTTACGCTTGAATGAAGAACTAATCATCCAGAGTTGATCTATTGTAATCGTGTTCCAATGTTTTGAGGTTTTTAACTTATCAATTCAATTTTGTTTCTCTTTCAATTCTATTTTATGAAATTGCATTTGCTTAATTTTTTATTTCATGGAATGTCTTGATTAAATTCGTATGATTGTATTCCTAATCTTTAATCGTTGTTTACGTTGCTTAGTCGTTAAATTGCGTTTTATATCGTGTTTGCTTAATTCACGATTGTATTAATCCGTTTGCTTAATTCGGAATGAGAATTCAATCTATTTTATATCTATTGTCAATTGGTATTGAAATCAAATAGAGGTCGAAGCCGCTTAGGGAATTGGTAAGGTAAAAACCAATGATTAGCAGGAACCTGAAAACAGTAGATCGACTTATTTTTATAATCACTTATTTTAATTACTTATTTCGTGTTATAAATCGATCCTAAAACCGACCCCCCATTCGATTTATATTAGTTAATAACAATACAAAAATCCTCGCAATACGATACTCGAGTCACTGTCGCTAAACTATATTTTTCAAAATAATTCGTTTTTGATCCGTGTGTGACAGCAGATCAAATTGGCGCCGTTGCCGGGGATTCTTGTTGTTATTAATTAATATTTTAGTCATAGGTATAGTGTTCTTGATTTTTTTTTCTTGTTTTTTTCGTTGTGTTTGTTGATTTTCAGGGTTGCAATTTAGGTTGCAGTACAGTTTTTCAGTCTACCAGGTAAGTTTGAAACCTACTGTTTCGATTTGCTCAGAATTTTTTTCAGAAGTTTAGAAAAAAATCAACGAACAGTACTCCTTTAGAATATAATTCTAAAATATTTCGGCCCTCAAAATCGCAAATTCTTCTTTTTTCTATTTTAAAATAATTTTGTACTGTTTTCATAGTGTCGAAAAAATCCATAAAAATTCTTAAAATTCTTATTTTGCTTCATTAGATTATATTTTGTGTTTTTGTTTTTTTATATATTTATTTTAATCGTTTTCCTTCTTTCTATTTGTTTTTGTCTATTTCGGACATAGTTGGTATTTATGTGTTTATTGATAACATGGATGAAAAAAGAACTTTGAGGTAGTTGGTTGTCCCTGATGTGAACTATAATTGTTTACATATTGACTATCCTACAATTGATGCACCTTTTGAATTGAAATCTGATTTAATATATTTGTTGTCAAAGTTTAATGGTTTTGCAGGTGAGGATCCGCATAAGCATATGAATGAATTCCAGGTTGTGTGCTCAGAACCTTCTGAACCTTCGCTAGAGGATATTGTCAAACAAATGGCTGCAAATAATCTCAAGTATGAACAACAAATAGATTCTACTCTTCAAACATTGCAAACACAGATTGAACAACTTGCCTCTTTAATGAATATCATGCAACAAGCTCAAGGATCTAACCAACAACCCTTGGAAGAGAATTCTGTTTTTCCAATAGAGTTTCTTTCTGAGACTGTTGATGATACTTGTACTGATTTATTTGCAGCTGATTTTCCATCATTATCTGATTTTGATGATGTTTACTCTTGTGATGTTTGTACTGATATTAAAATTTGATCTATTTGTGCTGAAATTGAGGTCGCCTTGCAAGTTGACATTCTTACTGCAGATGAGGTTGCAAATGAAGTTGTTCATGTGGATGAAGCTCTCGAAACTCTGGCTTCCCGAAACAAATCATCCATCGAACCACCACCTTCTTGAGAGCTGAAACTAATTCCTGAAAATCTTAAATATGCTTATTTAGAGATGAATGAAAAACTTCCGGTTATAATTTCTTCTAAACTTTATTTTGATCAAGAAAGTAAATTTTTGCAGGTATTGAAGAAGCATAAGAAAGGAATTGGATGGATATTGGATGATATTTATGATACTAGTCCGTCCAAGTGTATGCATAGGATCTCAATTGAAGATGTAACAAATATAATGAGGCAACCCCTCAATCTTTTGATCTTCGGTGTTGTGGAAAAGAAGATCACGTGCCCATTTAACACTTTTACTTATCAAAGGTTCTTCTTTGATCCTGGAATAAAAGGTGAAGGAACTAATAAAAATTTCAAGTTCAATTCACATTACCCAAAGCTACTCCATGAGAGTCCCACGTTGGAAGAAAAAATGTAGAAGAGATCTCATTGGGAAAGGCTACTTATGCGATCATCTATCCACCTTGACTCCTTGGGTGTGTTCTTTCCTATCTCCTCGCTCTTATTTTATGCTTGTTACTTTTAATGAGGACAATATGTGTTTTAAGTATGGGAGAGTGAATCATTTACTTGTTTTGTTGTCTTTGCTTTTGTTCTCTGTTTTCTTGTTTTGTTTTCAGTTATAAAAAAAATTAAAAAAATATGCATCTTTTTGAAAGCTTTGGGTTATAGATTAATCTGAGGTTAGTTGTGGAGACTTGGGAAAAGTTAACAAGATCGGTATCGTCTTAACACTGTAAGTCTCCTGTATATGGAAATTGATTTGAATTCTTATTATGTTTTTAGCCTTGAATTCTCATTCTCTGACAGCCCTTGAGTAGTTTATTTTAGCAGTCAACACCACCTCACACACACTCTACGCAAGGAAGCCGATGAATATAAGTGAGTGTTATGGAAAAAAAATTGAAAAAAAAAAAAGAAAAAAGAAAGGAATGCGCCTTCTAAGTTTGGTGACTCTCACTCGGTCACTTAACCCAACGGTCATAGAACCTACAAAAAAAAGTTGATAATAAGACTCGTTGTTAGTTGGTTCAGCGGTTTCTGGTGCTGAACTTGGTAGGGCGGATTACGGTCCGATCCTCCGGAACTACAACCGAGTAAGCAAAAGGTTAAGCCATGTAAGTACCAGAACCCCGTGCAAAAAGGATCAGAGTCACTAACCGGTCGCCTTGCTATGAG
Organism: Vicia faba; assembly: GCA_948472305.1. Lineage (NCBI taxonomy): Eukaryota > Viridiplantae > Streptophyta > Magnoliopsida > Fabales > Fabaceae > Vicia > Vicia faba. Next base: position 1,434,277,352 of record OX451737.1, on the reverse strand, counting down.
TGTGTGGAGATAACGGGCTTAATGTGATTGTGCCTGAATGAAAAAGAGCAAAAAGGAGGATAAATAAGTTAGGCTTTGGCATAATAATATGATTCGAATTGGTTTGTATATTCAAGAGACAAGATCAGTGTTCCTACGATATCCTTAGTGTGCAAGATTAGTACCTATTGATGCAATCTTAACCGAAGAAGAGTTTGTAGCCTAGAATGAGTAGCTGATGATGTTGTTGTATTTCTTTTGATTTTATTTTGCTCGGACTGCATAAGTTTAAGTGTGGGGGAATTTGATCAGTGCATTTTGATGCACATTCTTTCATGATTGTACTTATGCATTTCCATGGTTTGTTTAGCTTATTTTTGTATTTTATAGTGTTTTTCTATTTTAGTTTATTTCTACTCTTATTTTATTTTCGCACTTTATTTTCAGCATTAGCAGTCTGCACGAATAAGTTCATAACTTGAGCTACATAAGTCGGAATGAGGCGTGCTACCAGTCGTTGGAAAGGTAAGAGAAAGAGCTATGGTTTTCATTCAGAAGTCAAGAGCTGAATCGGAATGTAGAAGGGCAATAAAATTCGTTGAAGTTGCAGTATTTTATATTTAAGTTTTGGGTCATTTGTTTTGGGCCTGGGTTATGTTTTCGACCCAGTTGGGTTATGAACCGAATCCTTGTCCTTGCTATACCTAGCAGCCGCTACAATAATTTCGTTTTTTACCTTTTCATTATTTATAAAAAAAATACATTTTGCTTTTACGCTTGAATGAAGAACTAATCATCCAGAGTTGATCTACTGTAATTGTGTTCCGATGTTTTGAGGTTTTTAACTTATCAATTCAATTTCATTTCTCTTTCAATTCTATTTTATGAAATTGTATTTGCTTAATTTGTTATTTCATGGAATGTCTTGATTAAATTCGTATGATTGTATTCCTAATCTTTAATCGTTGTTTACGTTGCTTAGTCGTTAAATCGCGTTTTATATCGTGTTTGCTTAATTCACGATTGTATTAATCCGTTTGCTTAATTCGGAATGGGAATTCAATCTATTTTATGTCTATTGTCAATTGGTATTGAAATCGAATAGAGGTCGAAGCCGATTAGGTAATTGGTAAGGTAAAAACCAATGATTAGCAGGAACCTGAAAACAGTAGATCGACTTATTTTTATAATCACTTATTTTAATTACTTATTTCGTGTTATAAATCGATCCTAAAACCGACCCCCCATTCGATTTATATTAGTTAATAACAATACAAAAATCCTCGGGATACGATACTCGAGTCACTGTCGCTAAACTATATTTTTCAAAATAATTCGTTTTTGATCCGTGTGTGACAGCAGATCAAATTGGCGCCGTTGCCGGGGATTCTTGTTGTTATTAATTAATATTTTAGTCATAGGTATAGTGTTCTTGATTTTTTTTCTTGTTTTTTTCGTTGTGTTTGTTGATTTTCAGGGTTTCAATTTCGGTTGCAGTACAGATTTTCAGTCTACCAGGTATGTTTGAAACCTACTGTTTCGATTTGCTCCGAATTTTTTTCAGAAGTTCAGAAAAAAATCGACGAACAGTACTCCTTTATAATATAATTCTAAAATATTTCGGCCCTCAAAATCGCAAATTCTTCTTTTTTCTATTTTTAAATAATTTTTTACTGTTTCCATAGTGTCGAAAAAATCCAGAAAAATTCTTAAAATTCTTATTTTGCTTCATTGGATTATATTTTGTGTTTTTGTTTTTTTTTTAATTTATTTTAATCGTTTTCCTTCTTTCTATTTGTTTTTGTCTATTTCGGACATAGTTGGAATTTATGTGTTTATTGATAACATGGATGAACAAAGAACTTTGAGGCAGTTGGTTGTGCCTGATGTGAACTATAATTGTTTACATATTGACTATCCTACAGCTGATGCACCTTTTGAATTGAAATATGATTTAATACATTTGTTTTCAAAGTTTAATGGTTTTGCAGGTGAGGATCCGCATAAGCATATGAAGGAATTCCAGGTTGTGTGCTCAGAACCTTATGAACCTTCGCTAAAGGATATTGTCAAACAAATGGCTGCAAATAATCTCAAGTATGAACAACAAATAGATTCTTCTCTCCAGACTTTGCAAACACAGATTGAACAACTTGCCTCTTTGATGAATATCATGCAACAAGCTCAAGGATCTAACCAACAACCCTTGGAAGAGAATTCTGTTTTTCCAATAGAGTTGCTTTCTGAGACTGTTGATGATACCATTACTGATTTATTTGCAGCTGATTTTCCATCATTATCTGATTTTGATGATGTTTACTCTTGTGATGTTTGTACTGATATTAAAATTTGCTCTATTTGTGTTGAAATTGAGGTCGCCTTGCAAGTTGACATTCTTACTGCAGATGAGGTTGCAAATGAAGTTGTTCATGTGGATGAAGCTCTCGACACTCTGGTTGTCCGAAACAAATCATCCATCGAACAACCACCTTCTTGAGAGCTGAAACTAATTCCTGAAAATCTTAAATATGCTTATTTAGAGATGAATGAAAAACTTCCGGTTATAATTTCTTCTAAACTTTATTTTGATCAAGAAAGTAAATTTTTGCAGGTATTGAAGAAGAATAAGAAATGAATTGGATGGATATTGGATGATATTTATTATACTAATCCGTCCATGTGTATGCATAGGATCTCAATTGAAGATGTAACAAATATAATGAGGCAACCCCTCAATCTTTTGTTCTTTGGTGTTGTGGAAAAGAAGATCACGTGCCCATTCAACACTTTTACTTATCAAAGATTCTTCTTTGATCCTAGAATAAAAGGTGAAGGCACTAATAAAAATTTCAAGTTCAATGTACATTACCCAGAGCTACTCCATGAGAGTCCCACGTTGGAAGAAGAAACTATAGAAGAGATCTCATTGGGAAAGACTACTTATACGATTATCTATCCACCTTGACTCCTCGGGTGTGTTCTTTCCTCTCTCCTCGCTCTTATTTTATGCTTGTTTCTTTCATTGAGGACAATGTGTGTTTTAAGTATGGGGGAAGGAATAATTTAATTGTTTTGTTTTCTTTGCTTTTGTTCTCTGTTTTCTTGTTTTATTTTCAGTTATAAAAAAAATTAAAAAAAATATGCATCTTTTTGAAAGTTTTGGGTTATAGATTAATCTGAGGTTAGTTGTGGAGACTTGGGAAAAGTTCACAAGATTGGTATCGTCTTAACACTGTAAGTCTCCTCTATATGGAAATTGATTTGAATTCTTATTATGTTTTTAGCCTTAAATTCTCATTCTCTGACAGCCCTTGAGTAGTTTATTTCAGCAGTCAGCACCACCTCACACACACTCTACGCAAGGAAGCCGATGAATATAAGTGAGTGTTCCGGAAAAAAAATTGAAAAAAAGAAAAGAAAAAGGAATGCACCTTCTAAGTTTGGTGACTCTCACTCGGTCACTTAACCCAACGGTCATAGAACCTACAAAAAAAATTGATAATAAGACTTGTTGTTAGTTGGTTCAGCGGTTTCTGGTGCCGAACTTGGTAGGGTGGATTACGGTCCGATCTCCCGCAACTACAACCGAGTAAGCAAAGGGTTAAGCCATGTAAGTACCAGAACCCCGTGCAAAAAGAATCAGAGTCACTAACCGGTCGCCTTTCTATGAGTGTGTGGAGATAACAGGCTTAATGTGATTGTGCCTGAATAAAAAAGAGCAAAAAGGAGGATGAGTAATTTAGGCTTTAGCATAATAATATGATTCGAATTGGTTTGCATATTCAAGAGACAAGATCAGTGTTCCTACGATATCCTTAGTGTGCAAGATTAGTACCTATTGATTCAATCTTAACCGAAGAAGAGTTTGTAGCCTAGAATGAGTAGCAGATGATGCTGTTGTGTTTCTTTAGATTTTATTTTGCTCGGAGTGCAAAAGTTCAAGTGTGGGGGAATTTGATCAGTGCATTTTGATGCACATTTTTTCATGATTGTACTTATGCATTTCCATGGTTTGTTTAGCTTATTTTTGTATTTTATAGTGTTTTTCTATTTTAGTTTATTTCTACTCTTATTTTATTTTCGCACTTTATTTTCAGCATTAACAGTCTGCACGAATAAATTCATAACTTGAGCTACATAAGTCGGAATGACGCATGCTACCATTCGTTGGAAAGCTAAGAGAAAGAGCTATGATTTTCATTCAGAAGTCAAGAGCTGAATCGGACTGTAAAAGGGCCATAAAATTCGTTGAAGTTGCAGTATTTTATATTTATGTTTTGGGCTTGGGTTATGTTTTTGACCTAGTTGGGTTATGAACCGAATCCTTGTCCTTGCTATACCTAGCAGCCGCTAAAATAATTTCGTTTTTTACCTTTTCATTATTTAGAAAAAAATACATTTTGCTTTTACGCTTGAATGAAGAACTAATCATCCAGAGTTGATCTACTGTAATCGTGTTCCGATGCTTTGAGGTTTTTAACTTATCAATTCAATTTCGTATCTCTTTCAATTCAATTTTATGAAATTGCATTTGCTTAATCTATTATTTCATGGAATGTTTTGATTAAATTCGTATGATTGTATTCCTAATCTTTAATCGTTGTTTACGCTGCTTAGCCGTTAAATCGCGTTTTATATCGTATTTGCTTAATTCACGATTGTATTAATCCATTTGCTTAATTCGGAATGGGAATTCAATCTATTTTATATCTATTGCGCTTGTCAATTGGTATTGAAATCGAATAGTGGTCGAAGCCGCTTAGGGAATTGGTAAGGTAAAAACCAATGATTAGTAGGAACCTGAAAATAGTAGATCGACTTATTTTTATAATCACTTATTTCGTGTTATAAATCGATCCTAAAACCAACCCCCATTCGATTTATATTAGTTAATAACAATACAAGAATCCTCACAATACGATACTCGAGTCACTGTCGTTAAACTATATTTTTCAAAATTGTTCGTTTTGATCCGTGTGTGACAGCGGATCAACCATGGGGAAATTTTACCAGTTATTCGGGGTGTTCATTCTTGATCAGTTACCTTTCAATGGTATGGAAAGAGACCCAAAACCTGAAGAGATTGCTCATGCTCTGTCTCTACAACGATCTGATGTAGTGGCAAATTGGGAAACTAGAAGAGGCATTAAAGGGTTCCTAGCTAAGTTTCTATTTGAGAAGGCTCATCATTTTTGGGATACCTTGGATTTATGAGCTTTTGAAGAAGTGTTGTCCCTTCTCATCTATGGGATGGTACTATTTCCTAATCCGGACCAACTCATAGATGTGAATACGGTCAAGATTTTTCTGTCTCATAATCTGGTGCCTACTTTACTTGGAGATATCCTACACTCTCTGCATACCCGCATTGTAAAAAGAAGAGGAGCCCTCCTATATTTCACTCATCTATTGGCTAGCTGGTTTATTTCGCACCTACCACGATCTATGTTGAAGAATGAACAGGGATTGAGATGGTCTAATAGATTGATGTCCCTCACACATTCTGACATTCATTGGTGTCTTCGATCCTTGGGGAATGTTACCATCATTGACTACTGTGGAGAATTCCATAATGTCCCTCTCATAGGCATTAGGGGAGGAATCACTTATAATCCTTGTTTGGCATTGTGACAGTTTGGTTATGCTAGGGGGGATGGTCCTCATGATACACTTGTCCAAGGAATCGTATTCAACTATGAGAATGATGTTCAGGGTTATCGCCAGAGGTTCATAAGAGCGTGGGGAATGGTGAACAGAGTTGATAGCAAAACACTGGGGCATAAGAACTCCATTCCTTTGGAGCCTTATCTTAAGTGGGTATGAGCCCGTCCTCAAAGTCTCAGGATACCTTATGAGGCCATTCTACCCATCACCATGGAGCCAGTTGCTGGGGGAGACACTCATTACATTGTTCTTCATCCTGACATGGCGACTAATTTTGAGAAGTTACAAAAATCCTGGATTTAACTCAAAGAGGAACAGGATACCTTTGAAACCCAATTCTACGCCAGCGAGAAGAAGGTTTTAAACCTCACCCGGCTACTTCATGAAGAGAAGAGTATAAATGCCTAAATTGCACCAACGAGGATGCGCCCGTGGGAAAATTGAATCCTTTTTTTATTTTGAGAATTCATTTTTGCTTTGTTACTGTAAGCCCAAGAGGCATCATTGTAACTACTTAAACTTTTCAATACAATTAACGTTTGTTTTCCCTTTGGATAAGCAAATTTAAGTCTTAGAAGTCCTTGAAAACATTGCATACATATATCATACATATCATTGCATAAACAGGTTTCAAGACATGCTTTTTATCTTCTTCATTGTTTATTTCAGCAATGGCTCTTGAACAAACAGTCAGGGAGCTTCAGACACAGAATGCCCAATTCCAAGAAATATTCTTGAATCTGGATAAGGGACAAGAAGATTTGAAAGCTCTGATTCTCAAGGACAAGAAGAAGAAAAAGAAACAAGCTGGTTTAGTGAATTTTGGAAGAAGGATCAAAGGATCGGTTAAGCGAGTTCTGCATTTTGCAACCATGTCGGAGGAAGGAGACAATCAAGATGGAGAGCCCGAGGAAGGAGACAATAACCTTGGGTCTAAAGAAGATGAAGCTGATTACAACGAGAAACAGTATCCTCCTGCTGATAATAAATACAAATAGCTGGAGGATCGGCTCAATGCAATGGAGATCCAAAAGGTGCTCGGGTTGGATTTTGAAGAGCTAGGACTGGTCTCAGGGGTGGTCATCCCGCGGAAGTTTAAGGTCCCGACATTTTCTAAGTACGACGATGTCTCCTGCCCTAAGCTACATTTAAGGTCGTATGTCAGGAAAATTTAACCCCACACTACTGACAGAGATATATGGGTACACTTCTTCCAAGAAAGTTTGGCAGGAACTCAGCTGGAATGGTTCTATCAGCTAGAAAGAACCAATGTGCGTAATTGGGAAGACCTGGTTGTTGCTTTCTATAAGAAATACCAATATAATGCTGACCTAGCCCCAAATCGTACGCAATTGCAAAGTATGTCTATATGTTCTGGAGATGGCTTTAAGGACTATGACCAAAAATGGAGAGACCTTGCGGGAAGAGTGCAACCTCCATTGTCCAATAGGGAGCTAGTAGACATGTTCTTGGGAACATTATCCGGGTCATTCTTTAACCACCTAATTGGAAGTTCTTCTGTTGGGTTTACGAAATTGATCTTGACAGGTGAACGAGTAGAGGTTGGCATTAAAAGTGGTAAGACACAGAGGGATGCATCCTCCAGCACTGCAAAGAAACCATTCACAGGGAAGAAGGAGGTCAATGGTACTTATGGACGAAGAAATCTTAACAAAACTGAGCATCGTCCGACGGTAGGGACTGTTATGATTTCTAATTCTACATCATACCGACAACAGAATAATCAGTCCAGAACAGATAAGCCAAGGAGACAGTTTACTCAAATCAATATGATCCTATCTCAGGTTTTACCACATCTGCTGAAATCCAATTTGGTTACCCTAAAATAGGCTCCCAAGAACCCCCAACACTACATCTCCTCACTACAATACAAATGCTCGGTGTGCTTACCATTCTGAAAGTCCAGGCCATGATACAAACGAATGTTGGGCTTTGAAGAACAAAATACAGGATTTAATTGAGGCAAAAGAGATTGAGTTTGGCGCTCTTGAGACTCCTAATGTTATTACTTCCCCTATGCCCAAGCATGGCCGTGGCGTCAATGCTATTGACGATGACATGTTTGTTGCTTTTATTTATGAATTGGCTACTCCACTCTTGACTATTAAGAAGAATATCTTGCAGGCCGATTTATTTCTGGGTTGTAGTGAAGGTTGCCATTTATGTTTGTCCTTACCTAATGGTTGCCATATGTTGAAGGAAGACGTTCAGTGCCTGATGGACTATAAAGAAATCCTATTCGACAAGATTCCAGCTACAAGTACTTTGTGTGAAGATGTTTCTATCATATCCATTTCTGCCAATCCTCCTAAGGCCTCCTCCAAAAGACCTGTCAGGATTACATATATTCTGAATGTTGCTCTGTTCATAATTATCTTCCCTGGACCTATACCATATTCCTCGAATAAAGATGTTCCCTGGAACTATGGGGATAACGTCTATTACCATGGCGTCAAGCAAGATTTGCTGGTTGAAGACTCTGATCCTGACATTAGTAATATCATTGGGACCAATAAGATAACAAGAAGCGGAAGAGTTTTCTCTCCCGAGATCTCTCCTCCTAAAATTGTTACTACTCCTGTGATCATCCCTGTCGCTTCTCCTATTAATACTCCCAATACTACTCCTATGATTGTTCCTACTACTACTCCTGTTGTTACCCCTGCCACTGAGTCGGCCAAGACTCGGGGCAAAGAGATATTGGTTGAGCCTGTCCAGACAAATGTGCCCCTAGAAGTCATTTCTAAGCAAGAGATGGAGGAAATCTTAAAGATAATCAAGAAGAGCGGCTACAATGTGGTTGAGAAACTAAGGCAGACCCCTTCCAAGATCTCAATGCTGGCCCTGTTATTATGCTCTGAAGCCCATTCCAAGGCTTTAGTGAAATTCCTCAAGACTGCTCACGTGCCATAAGAAACCTCCGTTGATCAATTTGAAGACTGCATGGCCAGTTTGACTGTTGACAATGGGCTAGGTTTCTATGACGCTGATCTGACTCCCAGAGGAAGGAAACATAATGATCTCATGCACGTCTCTATCTGTTGGTGTAAGCCCTAGAGGCCAATACTTTTGGTACTTGTATCGAATTATTTATTAATAATAAAAGGCATTTCTTTATTATGTTTTCTTTCCAAAATAATGAAGTCCCTATAATGGTTTATTTGTTTAATTAAATGTTAAGTGTGACTTAATCATGAGATCCCATTAAACATAAGACACTATTCTTAAAGTATCCGTAGTCAAGCTTTAATGTGAAGTGGGATAACATTAAAGCATTAAGATTATTATGAAGATAGATTGATGATCACATCTCATGGATCATAGATAAGGAGTTATCAAGTCTTGACATAGGTATGTGTTGTACCCCAAAATTTGCCCTCCCATATTCTTCAAGAGATTGCCAAGCCAAGCTAGAAAATTCCCCAAGGGTTGTGCAGTGCAACAGTCTCCCATACAGTCAAAATTAGGGTTTTGAGTCTGATCAAGAAAAAGAAGTTTTCAAAGGGCCAATCAAGTCTCATATGCTTACAAACATGGTCAAGCACCCCCATATCAAGTTTCAAGGCATTCAGCTCAAGATTGCACAGTCAAAACCCTAAATTGCACTACAGTCAACTGTAGGGGCAAAATGGTCATTTGGCAGTCAAAAGTTCAAATTTTTGGTCAATATATCATTTTGAAGCCACAAACATCATTTGATCAATGCTTGATCATGATTCTCAAAATTTGGCTCAGAAATCATCAAAGATGCAAAAGTTGCTATATTTGGATAGCTGAAAAAGTCAACTGAAATTGACCAGGGCATAACTTTCACATGGATTATCAGAAAAATTCCATCCAAAGCTCATTTTGAAGAGAAAGACATTTCCTACAACTCATCTTCATACTTCAAGTCCAAGAAATGCTCTCACAAAAAGTTACCAATTTCAACATTATAGGTCATTTTCAAAAGTCAACAAAAAGGGACTTTAAGTCAAAGACCATAACTTGAGATTGGAAAATCAAAATGACATGGGACCAAAGGCATTGGTTAAAGGACTCAAAGACCTTTCCAAAATGTCCAAGAACATGTGAAAAGCTTAAAAATTGAGCAAGTTATGCCTTGTAGAAGTTGGGAAAATTTTGTGAAATGGCAAAAGTCAACTATCCTTGAAAATCCAATTTTTGACAAAAGGGCCCCATTGTTTCCACTTGGTTCATCCTTGTCATGCCACACACGTGTCCCATGATTAATTTCAAGACCAAATATTGATTTTTTTATTTTATTTAATTTTTGATAATTTAATTCATTTTAAATCTTTGAAAATTCAAATAAAATTTAAAAACCAATGGAATAGTGTCATGTGAACTTGGACAATTTCTATGTATCATGGGCCAACTCAAAAACTCAAGCTAGGGTTAAGTTTCATACTAGGTCTAGGTCTTGGATAAAAAGAAGGAAAAATGGTCAATGGTAAAAACCCTAAGACTTGTTCATTCATGAGCTTGAATCTAGGTCAAATAACTAGCCAATTCCATTCCATGATCATCACTGAGTCAAACCCTAACCATAGGACATCATAAGCTGCGCCCAAACAAGCTTTGGCACATTGAAATTTTGGATAAAAAGACAAATCTGATTTCAAAGTTGGAGATTTTTTGAGGCCTTAATTCTTTTTCCATAAGCATCCTTAAGCATCCCTGAAGGTGTTCCAATTGATATCAATCACAAAAGCTCAAAGAATTAGGGTACAGAACTCAAGAAATTCCATGGAAACTTCAAAATCGTATTTCATATTTTACGCATTTTCATGACATTTCATTGATTGATTCGTGTTCCTCATGATGTTCTAAAGCTAACCATACTAATTAATTTCATTTTTGAGCAATACATGTGATTTGGCCATGAACGATATTTAGGGTTACAGTTTTTTTTGAATTGGGGCTTTGGCATAAGGGAAAAATTAGGACTCAGGAGTACCATAATTGGATTCAGTGCCTCAAGACGAAGACATCTTGACCCTCGCGCCTAATTTCTGATCACCATAGCGCTAGTCGCTATTTCTCCATAGCTTGCCTAACACCACGGTTGCAAAACCGTTGCTTATTTGTCTTGTTTTGCAGGGACGAAGAAGAAGGACTCGTGGCATGTAGGGACAGGTCCATTCAAATTTGCGCGCGTTTGACTATTATGCGTTGGTTTTAATATTTATTATTTGTTAACCATATTATGTTAATTGAAACACAAGTGGCTCAGTGGACAAGTATCAATGCGTTAACCTCAATGACCTGGGTTCAAGTCCCAGGTCTGGCAAAATTCCATATTATTTTTCAAAACAAAATTCTATGCTTTGCTAATGTCCAGGTACACCATGCACACTCAAAAATCAACCTCCACGCGTCCATTAGAAGCAATCCAAGGGCCATGACCAAAGGTGTATCATAGACTCCAGTCAACGTGCAGCACTCTATCCAGGAAAGTCAACTAATTCAATGCAAATGGGCCTGATTTGCTAGGCCTGCACCTCACAATTTTGGGGTCTACCCCCCTGGTTTGCCTTATTAATTTTTATTCTTTCTTTAATTTTTCTTTTTTATTTCTTTTATTTGCTATTTATTTAATTAATTATTTTCACATAAATATAATAAAAACATTCAAAAATCAGAAAAGACCAAAAAAAATATAATTTTTATTTTGTTATTGTCATAAATAAATACTTGTAATTATTTAGTTTTAATTAGGTTGCAAATTCAATTCTTTTAATAACTAAAATCCAAAAAAATAGAGTTTAGGTTTAATAACTTTTTATTTTCTTTTTTAATTTTCCTTTTTTTTCTTCAGAATAATAATATTATTTATTTATTTCCATAAATCAAAAGTTGTACATAAATTAATTTAGAGTTAAATTAGGTTAAAAGTCAATATTTTCATAATAAACTTAAAAAACATTAGAACTAGGGTTTAGCATTTTAATTTTAGTTAATTTTTCTTTTTTCTTTTAAATCTAAAAAACACAAAAATACCATTTTTCATTTAATTTTAATTTTAGATAACTTAATTATTTTAATTCCTTTAAAGGGTTCAACGCCCTCGCATTCGATTATTTTCTTTTTCGCGCGTTTCATTTATTTCTTTTGTGAATATAATGTACTTGTACCAAAGCCATGTAATAGCTATTAGGCATTTCTTTTCTGCAATTTATTTTAAATCGGGTCTGGATTAATTTGGCGTTGTAGACCCGCGCCCTTTGTAATAGCGTAGGACTTTTATCTTTTCCGCACTTTAAATTCCCGCACTTTTAACTGTTAAACAATAACATGAAAGAATGAATGCCCAAAAATAAAATCGAATCGTTAGATCACCAATGCATGACAAGACAAACAATAAACTGAAAATGACACACAATTCACACACCACCCCTAGGGTACGCTTCACTGTTGCCTTGCCCCTCGAAAGGTGATCGTCGAGTAGAGGATGTTTTAGTAAGTCCTTGTGTCCATTGATCTAGTTGCCTAAAACAAAGTTGCCTAAAACAAAGTTGCCTCGAATAAGTTGCCTCAGAATAAAAGATCAATGGCATAAGGGTAGCTTCTAAGGTGTCTTCCCATTGCTCCGGTGATCACCACGTCCCTAAAACTCGAATTGACCCGAACACCTCCAACGGTGGTGCTACCTACCTCTCAATGGTGGGATGGCACTACTTTAAAGGACATTTACACAGACGAATTCCTTAGGGTAGGTAGACGACTCTAGATACTTGCTCTAATTTCAAAACAAACATTCAAAGACTTTTCACACTAACACTTTTCAAAAGCTTTCAAAGCAAATTTTTCAAACACTCTGACGTACGAGTCGAACTGAAATTTTTCAAAGAAACTTTTAAAACCCACATTGAAAAGCAAACAAACAATTTTGAAAACACATTGAGCAAGTACCTAAGAGCCCATGGATAACCATGGATAGAAAGGGTGCTAACACCTTCCCTTTCTATAACCTACCTCCCGAACCGAGAGCAATCTCTTTAAGGAATTTTTCTGTGCTTTTGTCCTTTCCATTTGGAGAAAATAAAAGACGGTGGCGACTCTTGCTTCCGCGACATTTCGCGAACCAGCTTTAAAACAGTCAGTTCCAGATCCACCGATCACAGAATTGGCGACTCTGCTGGGGACTTAAACTTAAAGTGAGGTGTACCTTAGGGTTAGTTCATAACTGTGTTTTCAATTGTTTTCTTTGCTTGCTTTAAATTGTGGGACTGTCTTGGGAGCTCTATAGATCCTAAACCCGGATCTGGGGGATACCTCTCTTAGAAAGTAGCAACAAGGCTGTGAGGGAACTGTGCGGGGTATACCGACATGGTTGAAACAGTCTGCTACGTTGATGTGGCACTTTGGTGTGTACCGGTAACCCTTGAGTTCAGTCAAGGAGAGTACGGGGCCTCCATGTGGTGTCATGAAGCATCAACAGACCTTAGGAACCTTAATTGAACCATCTTGGCCTCTTTAGGGTAGTGAGATAACTGACTTTGGTGCAGTCCGAGGTTGGTTGATACTCGATACTACATCCAATTGAGGGTTGCTTTCCTGGAATATTTCGGTCGCCAGTTCAGTGGCTAAATCGAAACGATGAACAATGAAAGCAATCCCGTGATATTGGGAACCTTAGAACCCGGTTACTTTGATAGGACAGGTTGAACCCACCAACTTCAAGAGGGTACTACCCAGACTCCGTGCTGGTTTAAACTTTAAGGGCTTCTCTTGTGTGACTTGTGTGCCTTCCTACTTGAACTACTTGCATGCTTATTACCTGACATTTGTCTCTTGCAGGTTGTGTTTGTAGTCCTTAATTAGGACTCATAACAGGGTATCCTAAGTTTCTTGCAGGTTTTTGCAGTCCTTAATTGGGACTCATAACAGGGTTACTCACATTACCCCATGCATATCATGACATCATACCATTGCATACATCCTAACCCATTTCAAGGATCTCAAGGGCTTGTGATACAGGTCATATAAATCAAACATCTAGCAAGGGGCAAAGAGGATTTATTTTCTTCTAGCCAATGTTGTCAGAGGCTATGACCCACTTGATATGGTGAGCTCTGACTCCTGAAGAAGGTTCCCTAACCAAGGTTGTTTGGAAATCAAAACCAGACATGATGACTAAAGTCAGGGGCTATGACCCACTTGATATGGTGAGCCTTTGACTCTTGAAGAAGAGTTCTCAATAACATGGGTGCCCTTCAATCAAGCTCTAAATTCCAATGCTAATTTTCTGGTTTACCCCGCGAGATCCTTGAAAACATTGCATGCATATCATACTCATCCTTACATAACAGGTATCTTTGTTGCAGGTCACTTACCTTTCCCGCTGTTTATTTCAGCAATGGTTTCACAACAAGACAACCAGGACCTTCTTGCTCAAGAGACTCGGTTCGGGGAAATCCTCCTGAATCTATCCAAGGGGCAGGAGGAGCTAAGAACACTTCTCGTAGAGACTTTTGCCAGGAACAGTGCTGAGGATGAAAGGCTGAAACACCTACAAGCTGAGATGGATGCTATGAAAGCCCAAATGCTGGAGCAGAGGAACGCCATTCAGGGTTTAACTCAAAGACAAGATGAGCTCGGGGTTCTCGTCAACAAACTGCTTCAGGGTAACCAACTGGGGCAAACATCTAAGGGTAAAAAGCCAATCATCGTTCAACCACCTTTGAGACAAAGAGGCAAGGAGAAAGCTCCTCATATGGCTCCAGTATCACCAATTCAGCAGCAACTTCACCAACTTCAGACAGACAAGCCCAGGAGGCAGTTCACCCCGCTCAATATGTCGTTGTTTCAAGCTTTACAACGCCTGTTGAGATTGAACCTGGTCACGTTAAGGGCTCATCCCCAGAACCCCAACACAGCACATCCTGCTTATGATCCCAATAAAAGGTGTGCCTACCACTCTGCCTGTCCAGGACATGATGCAAACGAGTGTTGGGCTTTGAAAAACAAGATCCAGGACCTGATTGATGAAGGAGCACTGGAATTCACACAAGATGGTCAGGCTGAATTTTTCTACCATCCCTCCAAGGCTCACCATTTGAAGTGACAAGCCCTGAGACTAGAAATTTTTGTTCATTCGAATGTTCAAGTTGCAATTTTCTTTTGTTCAAACATTTATTCATGTTAAAACATTGTTATTTCATTAATGCATCGCATATGTCTGTTCTGAAACAATATATTCGTATTCACTAAATGCAAATTATTCTCATATTTTTTCTGATGTCAGCTCTTGATCTAAAATTCTAAGCCTCTTGAGGGAGGATGACGAAAACGATACCACAATGTACAGTATGCTTTTGAACAGACCCCGCTGATGAGGTACAGGCATTGTTTCAATCCCTAAACACTGGAGTTATAAGGATGATAATCCCTCGTCAACCCATCTGAGCCAAAGAAGTAGGAGTTTTTCTTTTCGCAATTTAAAACCCTTAATCATAACCTGGGGCAGGGTTCTCTCAGTTGATCTAAGTGCATGACGAATAGCACCGAAGAGATCTTTACAAAACGAAGAAAGACAGTGATGGATCTGAATAAATCACAAGGATAGGCAGTCATTATCTCAAAAATGAAAAACCCATTAAGTCAAAACCCATGAAGAAGACTTACAAAACTGGGGCATCCCGCTGACTGTAATTCCAAAAAAGGAAACAGTTCAGGCAAAAAATAGGGATAACAAAATCAAAAAGAAAGAGGTCCCACAAACCCTCGACAAAAAATGATGACTGCCTATTCAGAATAAATCATCAATATCCGAACCATCACTGGAAAATCAGAACAAAGACTCAAACTAGGTCTAACGTATGATCAACTGAGTTTAGGTTTGGAGAATATCACGAAGAGCGGGTGGGTACAAATAATTTGAGCCTTTATCCTTTGTTTCTTAAACCGTGAACCAGGCCATGTTATAACCCTTAAAAGTCCTAGCTGAAGCATGGGTTAGTTTGAAAGCATACTGTTACGAAAGGTATCCTGACTCCTGAAGGCCTACGGTAAATACGGAGTTGACATCACGTTTTACAAACAATCATTTGTTTTATGAAAGAAAATACATTTTCAAAATCTTTGAGACAGACATAAGCTTTGCATTTTTAACATAACTTTGTTTGTATATGACTTTTTGTTTGAACAGCATAGAAATTCGCATGACGAAAGTCTAATGAACAAGAGTATCTTCAATCAAGGGGCACGGCATGATCATGGTCTACCATCTGGGGCAGTTAAGTCAAGATCCAGAGAATCTCTCAAAAGGCCAAAAAGCCTGGGGCAAATCTCTGCCTGAGTCACTTGGGGCACTCCAGCAACGAATCTTGCCTGATCAAATATCTTCTGGTAGCAGGGCAACCAAACACTTCTAACAGGGGCAACTCCCTATATTCTGAGAGAGTGGACATAGTCGAAAAATACTACGCATAATCAAAGACCCGCTAGGTTGACACACCTAGGCAAAAATAAGGGCTTCCCGGCGAACCAAAAGGGTTCGGGCAAAATGAAGGGATGACATGAAAAAGCTGTACACCCGGCAAGTCGAAAACCTGAAAAGGCGGCTGGGGCAAAAATGGGTATCCCGGTGGACTGAAAACCCGAAAGGGCAGTCCAGGCAAAAGTTAGGGATTAAAGCGTACGACTATGTCCCGCCATCTGTCTACCAGAAGAAAGTTTGTCCGCCAACAACTATCAGCACCCCACAAGAAACAGGGGCAATAAAGGTTGGTCTGGGCAGTCTGATTGTTCTATCCTCCAAGGTATCAGGGTAGGTCCTGTTGAAGAACACAACCAGGTATCTTAATTCCCCAGAGAGCGAGCCAGCAAGCAGTATACTCTCCTCAGGCAAAGCAGTTATCAACCTTAAGGAAGTTGAGTATCCTCTCGCAGATCTCAACACTCCCCAGCAGCGTATATTCTTAACAAGCATCCCCGGCAGCCTTGGTCTAAAGATTGTTCCCCGGTGGCATACAAACATTCAAAGGAATCACTTCCCCCGCAGTTCAAAATTTCCCCAGAAGAGTCCAATTAGTTTCCCCAGGAAAGTTGGAATTTATATCTCCCCAAGCAGTAAGCTTATCCCCAGTAAATTCTGGAAGCTTATCCTTCGCAGAGCACGAACGCGTCGTCTGGCTTGATTTAAAGAGTTATTTCCTTAACAGGATATAACTGGGTTATCCTCAGCCAAAAGCCAAGGGAAGGTCGTCGTCAACGTAGTTCTTTCCTATCCCCAGCAAAGTCAATTCACACTTCCAGTACAACAACGGTATCCCCAACAGAGTTACTATCAACATTCAGCAAGGCATCACTCTGCCCACAGAGTATTGCTTTCCAGCATGATCGCAAGAGTATCTTTTCTCCCCGCAGAATCTTCCATTCGCCAAGTTATTCCGCCACGGAGTCATCTCCTCCTACCGGTATTCTTGCAGTTATCATCCCCAGCGGAAGCAAAATCTATTCTTCAACATCAGCCCAGGATACGACTTCCCGGCACCCGTCAAGGATTCACTTTCCTAGACAAAAATATACATAAAACATCACATACATCATCATAGCATGCATGTACACGTCATATCATACAAATCTCATTTATGTTGAGAACATCATTGCTTGATCCATATCATGCATTGCATATGACTGACTTTTATCTTTCAGGAAAGATCCAGTTAAGTTCTCAAGCTACATTTCAAGACCTAGACCGGTTCAGTTAAATCGTCCCAAGATTTTCCTGATGCTTATCCAGTCAAAGGCCTTCTCTGGTTCAGTTAAATCGCCCCAAGATTTTCCTGATGCTTATCCCAGTTGAAGACATTTCAAGACCTAGACCGGTTCAGTTAAATCATCCCAAGATTTTCCTGATGCTTATCCAGTCAAAGGCCTCTCTGGTTCAGTTAAATCGTCCCAAGATTTTCCTGATGCTTATCCCAGTTGAAGACATTTCAAGACCTAGACCGGTTCAGTTAAATCATCCCAAGATTTTCCTGATGCTTATCCAGTCAAAGGCCTTCTCTGGTTCAGTTAAATCGCCCCAAGATTTTCCTGATGCTTATCCCAGTTGAAGACATTTCAAGACCTAGACCGGTTCAGTTAAATCGTCCCAAGATTTTCCTGATGCTTATCCAGTCAAAGGCCTTCTCTGGTTCAGTTAAATCGTCCCAAGATTTTCCTGATGCTTATCCAGTGGAAGACATTTCAAGACCTAGACCGGTTCAGTTAAATCGTCCCAAGATTTTCCTGATGCTTATCCAGTCAAAGGCCTTCTCTGGTTCAGTTAAATCGTCCCAAGATTTTCCTGATGCTTATCCAGTGGAAGACATTTCAAGACCTAGACCGGTTCAGTTAAATCGTCCCAAGATTTTCCTGATGCTTATCCAGTCAAAGGCCTTCTCTGGTTCAGTTAAATCGTCCCAAGATTTTCCTGATGCTTATCCAGTGGAAGACATTTCAAGACCTAGACCGGTTCAGTTAAATCGTCCCAAGATTTTCCTGATGCTTATCCAGTCAAAAGCCTTCTCTGGTTCAGTCAAATCGTCCTAAGATTTCCCTGATGCTTATCCAGTTGAAGACATTTCAAGACCTAGACCGGTTCAGTTAAATCATCCCAAGATTTTCCTGATGCTTATCCAGTCAAAGGCCTCTCTGGTTCAGTTAAATCGTCCCAAGATTTTCCTGATGCTTATCCCAGTTGAAGACATTTCAAGACCTAGACCGGTTCAGTTAAATCATCCCAAGATTTTCCTGATGCTTATCCAGTCAAAGGCCTTCTCTGGTTCAGTTAAATCGCCCCAAGATTTTCCTGATGCTTATCCCAGTTGAAGACATTTCAAGACCTAGACCGGTTCAGTTAAATCGTCCCAAGATTTTCCTGATGCTTATCCAGTCAAAGGCCTTCTCTGGTTCAGTTAAATCGTCCCAAGATTTTCCTGATGCTTATCCAGTGGAAGACATTTCAAGACCTAGACCGGTTCAGTTAAATCGTCCCAAGATTTTCCTGATGCTTATCCAGTCAAAGGCCTTCTCTGGTTCAGTTAAATCGCCCCAAGATTTTCCTGATGCTTATCCCAGTTGAAGACATTTCAAGACCTAGACCGGTTCAGTTAAATCGTCCCAAGATTTTCCTGATGCTTATCCAGTCAAAGGCCTTCTCTGGTTCAGTTAAATCGCCCCAAGATTTTCCTGATGCTTATCCCAGTTGAAGACATTTCAAGACCTAGACCGGTTCAGTTAAATCATCCCAAGATTTTCCTGATGCTTATCCAGTCAAAGGCCTCTCTGGTTCAGTTAAATCGTCCCAAGATTTTCCTGATGCTTATCCCAGTTGAAGACATTTCAAGACCTAGACCGGTTCAGTTAAATCGTCCCAAGATTTTCCTGATGCTTATCCAGTCAAAGGCCTTCTCTGGTTCAGTTAAATCGTCCCAAGATTTTCCTGATGCTTATCCAGTGGAAGACATTTCAAGACCTAGACCGGTTCAGTTAAATCGTCCCAAGATTTTCCTGATGCTTATCCAGTCAAAGGCCTTCTCTGGTTCAGTTAAATCGTCCCAAGATTTTCCTGATGCTTATCCAGTGGAAGACATTTCAAGACCTAGACCGGTTCAGTTAAATCGTCCCAAGATTTTCCTGATGCTTATCCAGTCAAAGGCCTTCTCTGGTTCAGTTAAATCGTCCCAAGATTTTCCTGATGCTTATCCAGTGGAAGACATTTCAAGACCTAGACCGGTTCAGTTAAATCGTCCCAAGATTTTCCTGATGCTTATCCAGTCAAAAGCCTTCTCTGGTTCAGTCAAATCGTCCTAAGATTTCCCTGATGCTTATCCAGTTGAAGACATTTCAAGACCTAGACCGGTTCAGTTAAATCGTCCCAAGATTTTCCTGATGCTTATCCAGTCAAAAGCCTTCTCTGGTTCAGTCAAATCGTCCTAAGATTTCCCTGATGCTTATCCAGTTGAAGACATTTCAAGACCTAGACCGGTTCGGTTAAATCGACCCTAAGATGTTCCTGATTCTTACCCAGTCAAAGGCCTCTCTGATTCAGTCAGATCGACCCTACGATCTCCCTGATTCTTATCCCAGTAGAAGACACCCCAGATTTTTCTCAACGAGCGTAGTTGAAGTTAAAGTCACCCAAGGCTCTCTTACCATTCATGCTAAGGAAGTAATCATCCCTGGTTCTTTCATCGCCGTTTGAAGCTCCAGACTCAGCTCCTATAACCAATCAGGACACATCTATACCAGGCATCTAAAAATCAGCTCCTGCAACGTGTCAGGTACTCATTTTCTGTTTTGCAGGTATGCAGGTTCTCGCCAAGGAATCTCTTACGCAATCAGACATCCAGATGGCATCTATAAGCCCATTCCCCCATCATTGCTAACATGTGAGCGCAAATTTCTGGGCACTCTAGTGTCCAATCTTCTTTTACCATCGGATTACGAAAGGCACGTCAGCCAATCTGCATCCTCAGGTCTAAGAAGATTGAACAGGGGCAACTGTTGTACCCCAAAATTTGCCCTCCCATATTCTTCAAGAGATTGCCAAGCCAAGCTAGAAAATTCCCCAAGGGTTGTGCAGTGCAACAGTCTCCCATACAGTCAAAATTAGGGTTTTGAGTCTGATCAAGAAAAAGAAGTTTTCAAAGGGCCAATCAAGTCTCATATGCTTACAAACATGGTCAAGCACCCCCATATCAAGTTTCAAGGCATTCAGCTCAAGATTGCACAGTCAAAACCCTAAATTGCACTACAGTCAACTGTAGGGGCAAAATGGTCATTTGGCAGTCAAAAGTTCAAATTTTTGGTCAATATATCATTTTGAAGCCACAAACATCATTTGATCAATGCTTGATCATGATTCTCAAAATTTGGCTCAGAAATCATCAAAGATGCAAAAGTTGCTATATTTGGACAGCTGAAAAAGTCAACTGAAATTGACCAGGGCATAACTTTCACATGGATTATCAGAAAAATTCCATCCAAAGCTAATTTTGAAGAGAAAGACATTTCCTACAACTCATCTTCATACTTCAAGTCCAAGAAATGCTCTCACAAAAAGTTACCAATTTCAACATTATAGGTCATTTTCAAAAGTCAACAAAAAGGGACTTTAAGTCAAAGACCATAACTTGAGATTGGAAAATCAAAATGACATGGGACCAAAGGCATTGGTTAAAGGACTCAAAGACCTTTCCAAAATGTCCAAGAACATGTGAAAAGCTTAAAAATTGAGCAAGTTATGCCTTGTAGAAGTTGGGAAACTTTTGTGAAATGGCAAAAGTCAACTATCCTTGAAAATCCAATTTTTGACAAAAGGGCCCCATTGTTTCCACTTGTTTCATCCTTGTCATGCCACACACGTGTCCCATGATTAATTTCAAGACCAAATATTGATTTTTTTATTTTATTTAATTTTTGATAATTTAATTCATTTTAAATCTTTGAAAATTCAAATAAAATTTAAAAACCAATGGAATAGTGTCATGTGAACTTGGACAATTTCTATGTATCATGGGCCAACTCAAAAACTCAAGCTAGGGTTAAGTTTCATACTAGGTCTAGGTCTTGGCTAAAAAGAAGGAAAAATGGTCAATGGTAAAAACCCTAAGACTTGTTCATTCATGAGCTTGAATCTAGGTCAAATAACTAGCCAATTCCATTCCATGATCATCACTGAGTCAAACCCTAACCATAGGACATCATAAGCTGCGCCCAAACAAGCTTTGGCACATTGAAATTTTGGATAAAAAGACAAATCTGATTTCAAAGTTGGAGATTTTTTTAGGCCTTAATTCTTTTTCCATAAGCATCCTTAAGCATCCCTGAAGGTGTTCCAATTGATATCAATCACAAAAGCTCAAAGAATTAGGGTACAGAACTCAAGAAATTCCATGGAAACTTCAAAATCGTATTTCATATTTTACGCATTTTCATGACATTTCATTGATTGATTCGTGTTCCTCATGATGTTCTAAAGCTAACCATACTAATTAATTTCATTTTTGAGCAATACATGTGATTTGGCCATGAACGATATTTAGGGTTACAGTTTTTTTTGAATTGGGGCTTTGGCATAAGGGAAAAATTAGGACTCAGGAGTACCATAATTGGATTCAGTGCCTCAAGACGAAGACATCTTGACCCTCGCGCCTAATTTCTGATCACCATAGCGCTAGTCGCTATTTCTCCATAGCTTGCCTAACACCACGGTTGCAAAACCGTTGCTTATTTGTCTTGTTTTGCAGGGACGAAGAAGAAGGACTCGTGGCATGTAGGGACAGGTCCATTCAAATTTGCGCGCGTTTGACTATTATGCGTTGGTTTTAATATTTATTATTTGTTAACCATATTATGTTAATTGAAACACAAGTGGCTCAGTGGACAAGTATCAATGCGTTAACCTCAATGACCTGGGTTCAAGTCCCAGGTCTGGCAAAATTCCATATTATTTTTCAAAACAAAATTCTATGCTTTGCTAATGTCCAGGTACACCATGCACACTCAAAAATCAACCTCCACGCGTCCATTAGAAGCAATCCAAGGGCCATGACCAAAGGTGTATCATAGACTCCAGTCAACGTGCAGCACTCTATCCAGGAAAGTCAACTAATTCAATGCAAATGGGCCTGATTTGCTAGGCCTGCACCTCACAATTTTGGGGTCTACCCCCCTGGTTTGCCTTATTAATTTTTATTCTTTCTTTAATTTTTCTTTTTTATTTCTTTTATTTGCTATTTATTTAATTAATTATTTTCACATAAATATAATAAAAACATTCAAAAATCAGAAAAGACCAAAAAAAAATATAATTTTTATTTTGTTATTGTCATAAATAAATACTTGTAATTATTTAGTTTTAATTAGGTTGCAAATTCAATTCTTTTAATAACTAAAATCCAAAAAAATAGAGTTTAGGTTTAATAACTTTTTATTTTCTTTTTTAATTTTCCTTTTTTTTTTCAGAATAATAATATTATTTATTTATTTCCATAAATCAAAAGTTGTACATAAATTAATTTAGAGTTAAATTAGGTTAAAAGTCAATATTTTCATAATAAACTTAAAAAACATTAGAACTAGGGTTTAGCATTTTAATTTTAGTTAATTTTTCTTTTTTCTTTTAAATCTAAAAAACACAAAAATACCATTTTTCATTTAATTTTAATTTTAGATAACTTAATTATTTTAATTCCTTTAAAGGGTTCAACGCCCTCGCATTCGATTATTTTCTTTTTCGCGCGTTTCATTTATTTCTTTTGTGAATATAATGTACTTGTACCAAAGCCATGTAATAGCTATTAGGCATTTCTTTTCTGCAATTTATTTTAAATCGGGTCTGGATTAATTTGGCGTTGTAGACCCGCGCCCTTTGTAATAGCGTAGGACTTTTATCTTTTCCGCACTTTAAATTCCCGCACTTTTAACTGTTAAACAATAACATGAAAGAATGAATGCCCAAAAATAAAATCGAATCGTTAGATCACCAATGCATGACAAGACAAACAATAAACTGAAAATGACACACAATTCACACACCACCCCTAGGGTACGCTTCACTGTTGCCTTGCCCCTCGAAAGGTGATCGTCGAGTAGAGGATGTTTTAGTAAGTCCTTGTGTCCATTGATCTAGTTGCCTAAAACAAAGTTGCCTAAAACAAAGTTGCCTCGAATAAGTTGCCTCGGAATAAAAGATCAATGGCATAAGGGTAGCTTCTAAGGTGTCTTCCCATTGCTCCGGTGATCACCACGTCCCTAAAACTCGAATTGACCCGAACACCTCCAACGGTGGTGCTACCTACCTCTCAATGGTGGGATGGCACTACTTTAAAGGACATTTACACAGACGAATTCCTTAGGGTAGGTAGACGACTCTAGATACTTGCTCTAATTTCAAAACAAACATTCAAAGACTTTTCACACTAACACTTTTCAAAAGCTTTCAAAGCAAATTTTTCAAACACTCTGACGTACGAGTCGAACTGAAATTTTTCAAAGAAACTTTTAAAACCCACATTGAAAAGCAAACAAACAATTTTGAAAACACATTGAGCAAGTACCTAAGAGCCCATGGATAACCATGGATAGAAAGGGTGCTAACACCTTCCCTTTCTATAACCTACCTCCCGAACCGAGAGCAATCTCTTTAAGGAATTTTTCTGTGCTTTTGTCCTTTCCATTTGGAGAAAATAAAAGACGGTGGCGACTCTTGCTTCCGCGACATTTCGCGAACCAGCTTTAAAACAGTCAGTTCCAGATCCACCGATCACAGTATGAATATTAGGAGTAATATTTATACTGGATTGACCCGCTATGAGAATACTACATAGAATGTTATGCAAAGTGTCATAAGTTATTCTCATGATGATAATGGTGTATACCACCCTTCGACCTGAAACCACTATGGACCCTAGATGTAGAGTCAAGTACTTTATTGCTGATCAAACGTCATCCGTAACTAGATGACTATAAAGACGGTTGATGGGTACTTCACAAAGCATGCTAAGGGACATGAGTGACCTAGATGGAATTTGCTCATCCTGCATAACAGGATAAATGTCTAAGGGTCCAATATTGAACTGGACAAGGGTGACACAATGTATGCCTTGTGTTCAATATAGACATGAGGGCTAAAGGGTAATTGTACAACACAAATATTATCACGGAAAATGTTTGGTCAGATCACATGACATTTTCGTGACTTGGGTAACAGTGATGTGTTGCTAGATACAGCTCACTGTTTATTATATTAAATGTGTGATTTAATATAATTGCCAACGTCGTGAAAACCTACAGGGTCACACACATAAGGATAGGTTGATAAGAGATAGAATAAATAAGGAACACCGTAAGATACGGTGGACTTAAGTGTAATATGGAAAGTGGTAAGGTACCACGTGGATAAGTGATATATGGTACATCATAAGGTATGATGTCCATAAGCTTAATTGGAATTTTTAGCTTATAGCCTTAATTGGGCTTTTAGCTTGTAGCCCACACGAGTGATTCTATAAATAGATCCCTTGTGATGAAGCAATTTCACTTGATGCAATTTCGTTTTTGATTCTCTCTCTCACTCAAGGTTTCCGTTCGTGATCAGCTAGCACTGTAACCGGAAGCGATCTGTTCGTGTGGACTGAGTAGAGGCGTTGTTCTTCATCAACGCTCGTGATCATAACATCAAAGGTCTGAATCGCCACAAGAGGTAAATATTTCTATCACTGACCATGTTCATTCGTAAGGATCTCTAAAGGAAAATTTTAAATTTCGCTGCGCTTTTGATCATAATTTTCCTTCAGTGGTATCAGAGCCACTTACGAAACCATGGATCTGATAGTTGTTTATGTTCTATATTTTCTGTTTTGATTCGATTAAAACCAGAACGAATTGAATAATAAACGAGTAATTAAATTTGGAATCTGTTGTGTACGATTTGGATGATTGATGTTGACTATGCTTCGGAATCCGACATTAGTATGGTGAAGCAGCGATACATCGATCGTCCATAGGTTACACAAATAAGATCGATCACTTTTATATATGATATAAGTAAATCTGATGCAACGATGGTATATAGGATATACTGTTTCTGTTTCGTTTATTCAAACACTTGATGATTGTTATTCCTTTGACCGATCATTGTTCATATGCTTCGGAATCCGACATTAGTATGGTGAAGCAATGGCATGTGATTAATCATACTGAATTATCAATCGAAATGTGTTTGACAACATGAAACTGTTGCATTAGGGTTCATGATGGCACAAGTGTTATGTTGTTGCAGAGTTATGCGATTAGGGTTGTGAATGCACAAGAGTTCTGCAAAAATGACGCCGATTTCAAATGAATTGTTCATTAAAATTTTGCATCGGGGCGCTGCCCCTAACAACCCCGCAAAGGTGCACTGCCCCCTTGACCCCCGTCCGCTGAACGGTCAGCGGAACCCCCGGCTAACTCTGCGTAGTGTGATCAATCGTCGAAATTTAATTTGCCTTTTTTTAATTAACAAAATTTAAACTAATAATAAAAGTGTGTTTATTATTATTGTCTTGTGGTGATCAGTTATGGCCTTAGTTTTTTCCTTTATTTTGTTTTGGGATTGTAAAATACGGCCTGCGTGTCGTGCCTCTCTCTAAAAATTCTTGATGTAACTTCTTTTCTCATCTCACTCCCTCGTATGTAAAATGAGTTTCTTTTATGTAATGTAATGTTATGAAGAAAGAGAAGAATACAATATCAAAGGAGGATAACCTTGGAGATCTTGCTTGGAGAAGTTTAGATCGTTATTAGGTTAGCTTAGGTTCTCTCATTGGCTTGGGAGAACAATTGCGCTAGGGGCCATAACTGTATCCTTTTATGTATATTGATGCATGTGTTTGTATGTTGATGCATGAGAGAGATGAATTGCATGTTAAGCCGGTGAGATCAAACTAATAACAAAATCCCTCAAGTTAAATATTAAGTTCATGCTTTCCAAGTTTTAGCACTCATCAAGACTAGTATCGAACAATGTAGGTTTCGCCTACGCGAGGTGCATGTTCTATATTAGTAAGGTGCGATGGGATAATTCTAATATCCAACTGCTAAAACAATGGGTCAAACTTAACTAAACACATTATAATAAGATTATACATGTTTAGAAGCAAGAGTTGGGAATGATTCATATGATGAATTAGAATAAGGAGTTATTCACCCAACTGAAAATATTCGAGAGTTGTATGAGATACAATTGGAAGGAGTTCCTACCTAAATAACCTAGTTTTGTGTAATCAGCCTAACGCTGACTTAGAACGAAGTGAAATGTGGATCTCGACCCACTAGAAAGTCTTCCAACGGGATTTTCTGAATCAAATGATGAGGGTCATTTGGTTTGAGTAAAATAGTGGGAGCATATTTGATTAAAGGCCTAATTAAATATGTTGTTTTAATGATACTTATATTTTCAATTTTTTGTAGATTACCATGACAACAAACAACCATATTTTGCAATCAATCCTAGATAAGGAAAAATTGTATGGGACAAATTTCCTGGATTGGCACCGAAATCTGAGGATTATCCTCAAGCACGATAAGAAGTTGTATGTCTTAGAGACACCTGTTCCTGAAGAGGAACCGCCTAGTTCGGCACCTAAGGCAGAAAGAGATGCTTATAAGAAGCATTTTGATGATGCTAACGAAGCCGCTTGTCTCATGCTAGCTACTATGAACTCGGAGTTGCAAAAGCAACACGAGAACATGTCAGCATTCAATATGATCGGAAATCTGAAAATGCTCTATCAAGAGCAGGCAAGAAATGAGAGGTTTCAGGTTTCAAAGGCCCTTTTTAACAGCAAGTTATCTGAGGGAAACCCTGTAGGTCCCCATGTACTCAAAATGATTGGGTATGTGGAGAACCTTGAAAGGTTAGGGTTTCCGCTTGGAAAGGAACTTGCAACTGATTTTATCTTGCAATCGTTTCCAGATAGCTTTAATCAGTTTGTCATGAATTTCAACATGAATGACATGGATAAGTGTCTTCCAGAATTGCTAAGCATGTTGAAAACTGCTGAGCAGAATATGAAGACAAAAGAGAAGTCCATTCTGATGGTCAGTAATGGAAAGAAGCTGAACAAGAGGCCTACCAAGCAAGTTAGTAAAGGGAAAGGCAAGGAAGTTGCCAACCCTAAACCTATTGTTCCTGCTTTGAATCCTAGTGGAGGCATAGCAAAGGAGGGCACTTGCTTCCATTGCGGTAAGACCGGACATTGGAAGAGAAACTGCCCAAAGTACTTGGAAGATATGAACAATGGAGTAGGGACTTCAAATTTAGGTATTTTTGTTATTGAAATTAATTTATCTACTTCTGTATCATGGGTATTAGATACTGGATGCAGTTCTCACATTTGTACTAATGTGCAGGGGCTAAAAAGGAGTAGAGATTTAGCAAAAGGTAAAGTTGACCTACGAGTTGGAAATGGAGCAAAGGTTGCTGCTTTAGCCATAGGAACTTATGTTTTGACTTTACCTAGTGGTTTAATAATTCAGTTAGAGAACTGTTATTGTGTACCTGCAATTAGTAGGAATATTATTTCCGTTTCTTGTTTGGACAAGTTTGGTTTTTCATTTATAATAAAGAACAATTGTTGCTCTATTTATTTGAATGATATATTCTATGCTTCTGCACAAATGAACAATGGACTATATGTCCTTGATCTTGAAATGCCAATTTATAACATTAATACTAAACGGATTAAACCTAATGAGTTAAATCCAAGCTACCTTTGGCACTGTCGCTTAGGCCACATAAATGAGAAACGCATTTCCAAACTCCATAAAGATGGACTCTTGGACTCTTTTGATTATGAATCATATGAGACATGCAGATATTGTTTAATTGGAAAGATGACAAAGTCCCCATTCACAGGAAAAGGTGAAAGGGCTAATGATCTTTTGGCCCTTATACATACTGATGTATGTGGACCACTGAACATACCAGCCAAAGGAGGTTTTCAATACTTCATCACATTTACTGATGATTTCAGTAGATATGGTTATGTGTATTTAATGAAACACAAATCTGAAACCTTTGAAAAATTCAAGGAATTCAAGAATGAAGTACAAAACCAACTAGGTAAGAATATTAAAGTTCTTCGATCAGATCGAGGCGGTGAATATTTAAGCCTAAAGTTTGATGACCATCTAAAGGAATGTGGGATTTTATCCCAACTTACTCCTCTCGGAACACCACAATGGAATGGTGTATCTGAGAGAAGAAATCGAACCTTGTTAGACATGGTCCGATCCATGATGAGTCACGCCGATCTTCCGAACTTCTTTTGGGGACATGCACTATTGACTGCAGCTTACACACTTAACCGGGTTCCATCCAAAAGGGTTGAGAAGACACCATATGAGATATGGAGTGGTAAGAAACCACATATGTCTTACATGAAGATTTGGGGTTGCGAAGTTTATGTGAAACGACAAATTTCAACTAAGCTTGAACCCAAATCTGACAAATGCTTATTTGTGGGGTATCCTAAAGAAACAAGAGGGTATTACTTCTACAATCCTTCTGAGGGCAAAGTGTTTGTCGCTTGAATTGGAGTTTTTCTGGAAAAGGATTTTATTTCCAAAAGAATCAGTGGGAGGAAAATAGAGCTTGAAGAAATTCAAGAACCACAAAGCATTGATACACCTATGGAGGAATTAGAGCAGGAAACACAAGTAGTTGTGGAAGAGCAACCTGCTCAAGTAGAACAAGACCAACGTAGGTCAAGCAGGATACGTCAACAACCCGAGAGATATGGATATCTCATAAGTGATCAGGGTGATGTATTACTCATGGATCAAGATGAGCCTGTGACCTACCAAGAGGCCATAACTGGTCCTGAGTCCGAGAAGTGGCTAGAAGCCATGAAATCTGAAATGGATTCCATGTACACAAACCAGGTTTGGACCTTGGTAGAGCCTCCTATAGGAGTTAACCCTATAGGATGCAAGTGGGTCTTCAAAAAGAAGACTGACATGGATGGTAAGGTACATACCTATAAAGCAAGACTGCAAAAGGCTATAAAAAAATTCATGGGGTTGACTATGATGAAACCTTTTCACCAGTTGCAATGCTTAAACCTGTTCGGATTTTACTTGCTATCGCTGCATATCATGATTATGAAATATGGCAGATGGATGTCAAAATAGCTTTCCTTAATGGGAATCTTCTTGAGGATGTGTACATGACACAACCTGAAGGATTTGACATACCAGAAGAAGCCCAAAAGATATGTAAGTTACAGCGATTAATTTATGGATTGAAACAAGCTTCTAGAAGCTGGAATCTTCGGTTTGATGAAACAGTAAAACAATATGGATTCATCAAGAATGAAGATGAGCCTTATGTCTACAAGAAGGTTAGTGAGAGCATGATCGTATTCCTGGTATTATATGTAGATGACATATTGCTTATTGGAAACGATGTCCCTACCTTGCAACAAGTGAAGACTTGGTTAGGGAAATGCTTTTCAATGAAGGACCTAGGTGAAGCAGCCTATATATTAGGAATCAGGATCTATAGAGATAGGTCACAAAAACTGCTTGGCCTAAGTCAGAGTACATACATAGAAAAAGTGTTGAGACGCTTTAATATGCATGATTCCAAGAAAGGATTCATACCTATGCAACATGGCATGTGTCTGTCAAAAACACAATCCCCTTCAAGTAAGGAAGAAAGGGATCGCATGGATAAGATTCCATATGCATCTACAATAGGATCTATCATGTATGCCATGCTATGTACTCGACCAGATGTCTCGTATTCTTTAAGTGCAACGAGTAGGTACCAGTCTAATCCCGGTGATGCTCATTGGATAGCTGTCAAGAATATCCTTAAGTACTTGAGAAGAACTAAGGACTCATTCTTGATATATGGAGGTCAGGAAGAGCTTGATGTAATTGGATACACCGATGCTAGCTTCCAGACAGATAAGGATGACTTTAGATCACAATCTGGTTACGTGTTTTGTTTAAATGGTGGCGCTGTGAGCTGGAAAAGTTCAAAGCAAGATACAGTTGCTGATTCTACAACCGAGGCTGAGTATATTGATGCCTCAACTGCAGCAAAGAAAGTTGTTTGGATCAAGAAGTTCATTCGTGAACTTGGCATAGTCCATAGCATTATGGATCCCATTGATCTCTATTGTGATAACAATGGTGCTATCACACAAGCTAAGGAGCCTAGATCTCACCAACGATCCAAACACATACTTAGGCGTTATCATCTCATTCGAGAGATAATCGATCGGGGAGATATGAAAATATGCAGAGTACCTACACTTGACAATGTTGCTGACCCATTAACAAAGCCTCTTGCGCAGCTGAAGCATGATGTCCATACTAGATCTATGGGTATTAGGGGTATGCCTGATTGGCTCTAGTGCTAGTGGGAGATTCTTGGTGTAAGCCCTAGAGGCCAATACTTTTTGCGCAGCTCAACTTAGGGTTTATTTGTTTAATGAAATGTTAAGTGTGACTTAATCATGAGATCCCATTAAACATAAGACATTATTCCTAAAGTATCTGTAGTCAAGCTTTAATGTGAAGTGGGATAACATTAAAGCATTAAGATTATTATGAAGATAGATTGATGATCACATCTCATGGATCATAGATAAGGAGTTATCAAGTCTTGACATAGGTATGAATATTAGGAGTAATATTTATACTGGATTGACCCGCTATAAGAATACTACATAGAATGTTATGCAAAGTGTCATAAGTTATTCTCATGATGATAATGGTGTATACCACCCTTCGACCTGAAACCACTATGGACCCTAGATGTAGAGTCAAGTACTTTATTGCTGATCAAACGTCATCCGTAACTGGATGACTATAAAGACGGTTGATGGGTACTTCACAAAGCATGCTAAGGCACATGAGTGACCTAGATGGAATTTGCTCATCCTGCATAACAGGATAAATGTCTAAGGGCCCAATATTGAACTGGACAAGGGTGACACAGTGTATGCCTTATGTTCAATATAGACATGAGGGCAAAAGGGTAATTGTACAACACAAATATTATCACGGAAAAGGTTTGGTCAGATCACATGACATTTTCGTGACTTGGGTAACAGTGATGTGTTGCTAGATACCGCTCACTATTTATTATATTAAATGTGTGATTTAATATAATTGCCAACGTCGCGAAAACCTACAGGGTCACACACATAAGGACAGGTTGATGAGAGATAGAATAAATAAGGAACACCGTAAGATACGGTGCACTTAAGTGTAATATGGAAAGTGGTAAGGTACCACGTGGATAAGTGATATATGGTACATCATAAGGTATGATGTCCATAAGCTTAATTGGGCTTTTTAGCTTATAGCCTTAATTGGGCTTTTAGCTTGTAGCCCACACGAGTGATTCTATAAATAGATCCCTTGTGATGAAGCATTTTCACTTGATGCAATTTAGTTTTTGATTCTCTCTCTCACTCAAGGTTTCTGTTCGTGATTTGCTAGCACAGTGACCGGAAGCGATCTGTTCGTGTGGACTGAGTAGAGGCGTTGTTCTTCATCAACGCTCGTGATCACAACATCAAATGTATGAATCGCCACAAGAGGTAAATATTTCTATCACTGACAATGTTCATTCGTAAGGATCGCTAAAGGAAAAATTTAAATTCCGCTGCGCTTTTGATCGCAATTTTCCTTCACTATCGAGTGTAGGGGCACTACTTTGGCCCATGTTCTAGTGGATACAGGTTCATCATTGAATTTCTGCCTAAGAAGGCCCTTGACAGGTTAGATTGCGAAGGTTTGACTCTGAAGCCTAATAACATTATAGTGAGAGCCTTCGATGGTTCTTAAAGAATGGTGCATGTGGAGGTGGACATCCCTATCAAGGTGGGCACTTAGACGTTTTATTCCATTTTCTACATGATGGACATCCTCCCATCTTACTCCTGTTTATTGGGTCGACCTTGGATCCAAGGGGCAGGCGCTGTGACTTCCACCCTACATCAGATGCTGAAATACCTAGTAAATAGGAAAATTATCACGATCCATGGGGAGGAGGAGTATATGGTAAGCCACCTGAACTATTTCAGGTACTTGAAATGGACGACGAGTTGATTGAGTCCCCTTGTCAGAACTTTGAGGAGGTTCCACAGACCATTGCTGCAACCAAAACCTCTTCCAGTGTTCCAAAGACTACTAAGCATCCACTGAAGATGGACTCCCTGAAAGATGCCAGAGCAGTTGTTGAAGAAGGTGGGTGTACAATTTGGGGCAAACTCCAGAATATTCCTTACAAATCTAACAAATTTGGTTTGGGTTTCACATCAGGAGCTCAAAGGGATGTTCGCCGTGCTCGTGCCGGAGGACCACCCCTATGCATCGACAATCATGGGGTTAATGCTTTGGAAGAGAATGACGGTGACTGTGACATGGACCAGTGGATATTCCCAACTGTCAGCGGAGGACTCACCAACTGGAAGGCTAAAGACTTTGTGTCGATTAATTTTATTCAGGAGTAATTGTCCTTTTTTGTTTTTTGATATGTAATAAATGAATAATACAAACTCTAAAACCTTGTGTCTTACCCGAGGCACAATGGTTATTTTGTGAGGGTTATCATGTTTCATTATCATATATCATTAATAAAGCACTGGACATTTTACATACAAATTCTGCACTCTTTGCCTTTATTTTCTGCTTTTTACTTTATTAAAACAGTTATGCTCTTAAACACACTCACATATCAAACTGCAGATCCACATCCACTCTGGATACCATTTATAACGGTTCTGCTATTGCTCATTATGATTTTGAAAATCCGATCAACCAAGCTGAGGACGAAGGGGAGGAAGATTGTAAGGTACCAAGAGAGCTTGTCGGACTGTTACAATAGGAATAAAGGGCATTACAGCCTCATGAGAAGCCAATTGAGACGGTGAGCTTTGGCACTGAAGATGACAGAAAAGAAGTCAAGTTAGGTGCTAACTTGGAGCCCAGTGTCAAACAGCGGTTAATACATATGCTACATGACTATGTTGTGGTTTTTTCCTG
The DNA here is from genome assembly GCA_948472305.1 of Vicia faba. Lineage (NCBI taxonomy): Eukaryota > Viridiplantae > Streptophyta > Magnoliopsida > Fabales > Fabaceae > Vicia > Vicia faba. The sequence continues at coordinate 1,434,244,139 of OX451737.1, read as the reverse complement.
GTCATATGAGGACATGCCGGGACTTGACACCGATATTGTGGTTCATCGCCTACCTACAAAAGAGGACTGCCCTCCAGTGAAACAGAAGGTTCGTCGTATGCGACCGGATATGTCATAAAAGATCAAGGATGAAGTCATGAAACAGTTCGATGCCGGTTTCTTAGCTGTCACGTCTTATCCATAATGGGTCGCCAATGTTGTTCAAGTACCTAAGAAGGACGGTAAGGTACGTATGTGTGTGGATTAGAGAGAACTGAACAGGGAAAGCCCCAAGGATGACTTTCCGCTTCCCCATATCGATATTCTGGTTGACAGCACTGCATAACATAAGGTATTCTCCTTCATGGATGGTTTCTCCAAGTATAATCAGATCTAGACGGCGCCTGAAGACATGGAGAAGACGACCTTTATCACACATTGGGGCACTTTTTGCTACAAAGTTATGCCATTTGGGCTAAAGAACACCGAGGTAACCTATCAGCGCACCATGGTAGGTTTGTTTCATGATATGATCCATCATGAGATAGAGGTCTACGTTGATAACATGATAGCCAGGTCTCAGACTTAAGAGGAGCATCTTGATCACCTACAGAAACTATTTGACAGGCTGAAGAAATACAAACTGAGGCTAAACTCGAATAAGTTCACTTTCGGTGTAAGATCTGATAAGCTCTTAGGCTTTGTTGTCAGCGGCAAAGGCATTGAAGTGGATCCTACAAAGGTCAAAGCTATACAAGAAATTCGAACTCCTTGCACTCAGAAGGAAGTTAGAGGATTCTTGGGATGCTTAAACTACATATCCAGATTCATTTTACATCTGACCACTACTTGTGAACCAATCTTCAAATTACTGAAGAAAGATCAGGCAGTGAAGTGGAATAACGATTGCCAGTATGCCTCTGACAAAATCAAGGAATACCTCCAAGAGCCTCCAATTTGGATGCCTCCAGTTGAAGGAATACCTCTGATCATGTACTTAACAGTATTAGAGAACTTCATGGGGTGTGTGCTAGGGCAGCATGACGAGTCTTGTCGAAAAGAGCATGCAATATACTACCTTAGCAAAAAGTTTACCGACTGTGAAACAAGATACTCACTGCTCAAGAAAACTTGCTGAGCTTTGGCATGGGTTTCTGGCTGACTAAGGCAGTATATGTTGGCCCACACTACCTTGTTGATATCTAAGATGGATCCTATCAAGTACATCTTTGAGAAGCCTACTCTCTCCGGAAAAATAGCAAGATGGAAAATGATCCTGACCGAATACGACATTAAATATACCACCCATAAAGCAATTAAGGGGAGTATATTAGCTGGTCATTTGGCTCATCAGGCTGTGGATGACTACCAATCATGAATTTTTAGTTTCTGGACGAGAACATCATGCTAGTAACTGATTGTGAAGAACCTGGACCGGATGAAGGAACTGAAAAAGGATCCAGATGGACTATGGTTTTTGACAGAGCTTCTAATGCTCTTGGCAATGGCATCAGCGCAGTGATCATATCTCCTGAGGGTTGTCATACTCCTTTCACTTCCAGGGTATGTTTCAATTAAACCATAAATATGGCTGAGTATGAAGCATGTATCATGGGTCTCAAAGTTGCAATCAATTTAAGGATCAAGTTCTTAAGTGTGTTTGGAGATTCAGCTTTGGTAATCAGCCAAATCAAAGGAGAATGGGACACGAAGCACCCTAACCTCATCCCATACAAAGAACATGTGTTGACACTAATCCCATACTTTGAAGAAATTACCTTTGAGCATTTTCCATGAGAGGAAAATAAACTAGCGGACGCGTTAGCTACGATGTCATCCATGTTCAAGGTCATATGGGATGATAAAGCTCCTCATATCAGTATTGAAAGAATGGAAGAGCCAGCATACTGTCACGAGATTGGTACTGAAGAAGTAATGGATAAACCTTGGTTCCATGAAGTCAAAAGATATCTGGAAGCCCAAGAATACCCTGAGGGAGCTTCGGTCAATGATAAGAAGTTCCTAAGAAGGTTCTTTGCTAAGTTCTTCCTCGGTAACGGGATCCTCTACAAGCGCAATCATGATTCTACCTTGCTTTGGTGTGTAGACAAGAGTGAGGCAGAAAGGATTATGGCTGACTTACATGAAGGTACCTTTGGCACTCATTCTAGTGGACACTCAATGGCTAAAAAGATCCTACGGGCAGGACACTACTGGTCCACTATGGAAACAGACTGTTATCAGCATTTGCAGACTTGTCACAACTGCCAGATCTATGTTGATAAAGTACATGTACCTCCGGTTCGCTTGAACATCTTGACTGCTCCTTGGCTATTCGGAATGTGGGGCATCGATATGATTGGAGAGATCAAACCTACAGCTTCAAATGGGCACCGATTCATCCTGGTTTCCATTGATTACTTCACGAAGTAGGTCGAGGCAGCTTCATTTTCTTCTGTTACCAAGAACGTTGTGGCCTGATTCATCAAACACAACCTTATCTGTCGGTACGGAATCCCAGAAAGAATCATTACAGATAATGGTACCAATATCAACAACACTATAATCACCTAGCTTTGCATGCAATTCAAGATTCAACATCATAACTTTTCTCCCTACCAGCCGAAGATGAATGGCGTTGTTGAAGCTTCTAAAAAAAATATCAAGAGAATCATACAGAAGATGACGGTGACATATAATGATTGGCATGAGATGTTACCATTTTCTCTTCATGGTTACCGCACCACAATGTGCACGTCAACAGGGGCAACTCCTTTCTCTTTCGTATACGGTATGGATGTTATCCTGCCCATTGAAGTCCAGATCCCTTCCCTAAGAATCATAAAGGATGCAGGGCTTAGCAAAGATGAATGGGTCCAGACTCGACTTGACCAGTTAAACCTGATTGACGAGAAAAGACTCGCGGTTGTATGTCACTGTCAGATGTAACAAAAACATATGATCAAAGCTTTTAACAAGAAGGTCATACGTCATATATATCAGGCTAGTGACCTGGTAATCAAGCGCATCATACTGCCACAAGGTGATCCCATGGGCAAATGGACCCCCACATATGAGGAGCCATTTGCAATCAAGAACTTATTCTCTGGTGGAGCCATGATCCTAAGCACTATGGACAGTGACAACCTTCGGCACCCTATAAATGCGGACATAGTTAAAAGATACTACGTATAAACAAAGACCCTCTAGGTTGACTTGCCTAGGCAAAATAAGGGCATCCCGGTGAACCAAAAGGGTTCGGGCAAAAATTAGGGATATACATAAAAAAATATATACACCCGGCAAGTCAAAAACCTGAAAAGGTGGCTTGGGCAAGAAAGGGTATCCCGGTGGACTGAAAACCCGAAAGGGCGGTGCAGGAAAAAGTTAGGGATTCAAAGCGTATAACTATGTCCCGTTGGATAACCTTACAGTCAATCTTCAGTATCAATTATCAAGCTCAAGCGGTACTAATCAATCCCAATCAACTTCGGACAAGCAGCGAAAGGGATGAGACACTCAAGGACATAAAGGCAATAGCAGAATGGGAACTCAATGGGATTATTTCACATAGTTATCTTTCTTTGTATACTATTTTTTATTCTAATGACGGCATTCTCTTACTAGGATGTATGTCTCCTTGTACAAAAACGCTTACTTTAAGTTAATATAAAACTATTACTTTGAAAGTGCAAAACTTCTGTTTTTATTTTTTTCTGCTTTATGTGCGAAAACGTCCAGTGATTATTTGTGAACATATGCATTTGAATATGATTACTACTTACAAATACATGCATAAAAACATAAATACAATCTCTAATGACTTTAAGAAACGAGAAAAGATCTAAGGGCCACCCACAAAATCCTTGCAGATGTTTTCCCTAACAGATACCTTCTCCAGCAGGTACAGAGGTAGAGATGTCTTACTACAAGGTCTATGCCACATTCTCAATATACATCCTAAAAATACTAGGTTCTCATATCCCTGGCCAAGAAACAATTTCCAAACTACCGCTTTAACATCTGAGGAAAATTCCCCATTAAAGTTGTTAAGCTTCTCGAGATTCCCCAACAGGATTTCAACAAAATTCCTAAGCAGTTTGTGAAGTTCACCTTCAGCAACAGCGTTTTATAAATCTCAAATAGTTTATAAAACCTTATCCCTAGTAGAGTTTATTTTTCTAGCTATGGAAATTCATCCCTCAGCGGAGTTTATTTCTCCAAATTGGTGAAATCTTTCAACAGAGCTCTTCCCCTTGGAAAAATCATTCTCAAACAGAAGTCAAAAATCCTCGGCAGAGAGAGGGAATTTCCAAAAAAACTATCTCCATTTATCATCCCCAGCAGAAATGGAAGAATCACTTTCTTCACTCACCAACAGCAGTCCGGGAATCAACTTGCCAACGCTCTTCAGCAGCAGTCAGGGATTTATTTTACCAGACAAAGATACTGCGCAAAAGTGTTACATGTTCATACATCATGGCATGCACATACAAATACATAGATCATTATCTCATTTATTTTGGGAGCATCATGCAATTCATACATCATGACATCACATGAAACTGATTTCACCTTTTCAGGTTAAATTAGAAGAAAGACAAACACTATCAACCTTAACAGTAGGTCAAAGATTGACACCCGAAACCAGACGGGGAAACTATCTACACGACCAAGTGGTATGAACTCTTGAAGCAACACGGGTTTACCAACAAATATAGCAGGCCACCAATTAATTCCCGAAACCAGATGGGGAACTATCCATGTGATAAACATTTTCAAGTTCCAGATTAATACCTGTAACCAGACAGGACAACTATCTGTGGACGACCGATGTTAGATTAATACTTGTAACAAGCCAGGAAAATTATCTACATGAGCAGATTGAAGATTAATACCCGAAACCGGACGGGAAAACTATCTTTCTCCCAGGTCAGAGTTTAACTCCCGAAACAAGTCGGGGCAACTATCTCCATGACCAACAACAATAAGTGTTTTCCAGATTAATGCATGTAACAAGCCAGGAGAACTATCTGTGGACGACTGACTGTAGGATTAATACCTATAACATGCCAAGAAAACTATCTACATAAGGAGGTGGAAGATTAACACCCAAAAACAGACGAGAAAACTATCTTTCTTTCTCGGGTCAGAGATTAATACCTGAAACTAGCTAGGACAACTATCTCAAACGACCAATAAAAGTAAGTTCTAGATTAATACCTAAAACCAGACAGGACAACCATCTGTGAGCGACTGATTATAGATTAACACCTGAAACCAGACAGGAAAACTATTTACATGACCACCCTGAAGCAATCTTACACGGGTTCCTTCTCAACATCCAGATACAGTCTAGCAAGGAATCATCATAGAACGGCCCTATACAGGCTCTTTCTAGTACATTACCAGATATTGGTTAATTCCATTATCCCCAGCAAATCACTGAAAACCTGGACTTCAACCAGAATACAACAAACCCTTATCTCTCTAGAGATAACTCTTGAGTAGAGCCTTGGACAACTGAAGTTCCTAGACTCTATTCCCCACATAGTTTTCCTCAAATAGGAGAACAACAGAAACCCACATTCCCCAACGGACTCCTCCTCAGACAGCAGGAACAGGAACCCCAAAGGGACCACGTGTAAATCAGCATCTACTTTGGATGGCATCTTTAAGCCCATCTCTTACGACTCTCTGTCATCTCCTCCAAATGGCATTGGTAAGGCCATTCCCTATAACATCAATCATCAGTGTTATTTCATGTGAGTGCAAATTCTTGGGCACTTTAGTGTTCAATCATCTCCCACCTTCAGATCACAAAAGGCAGACAAGTCAATCTAAATCCTCAGGTTTAAGAAGATTGAACAGGGGCAGCTGTTGTACCCCAAAATTTTCCCTCTCATATTTTCCCAAGATTTATGTCTTACATGGTGATCACAAGAATTTGATTAAAGGAAAGATAAATTTTTTTGAAAAATAAGCAAGGAGTCTTCGATTGGCATTTTGATAAAATCCTTCGATTGGCATGTTAAAAGGCCTTTCGATTGGTATTTGGACAGGCTTCAATTGAGAAAATAACCTCCTCCAAGTTTGCACACCAGCTTCGATTGGGCATGTTTTCCCTTTAAAACAGCCTCCTTCGATCCAAAGGGGAAGGACTTCTTGTCAATGCTCCTTCAATTGCACCATTGTCTTTGCATGCTGGCTTGACTCACAAATGCAATGGCTACCTGCATGCAAGCTGAATCCCTGCTTCGATTGTGAATTTGTTTTCCTTGGAGAAAGCTTGTTTCCTGCTTCTACTAGGCAAATTATCCCTCTGGGCATACCTTCAGTGCACAAAGCAAGAACTTCTCCAAACTGGCCTTTGATTCACAAAATTCCCATTGGGCAAAAGACCCTTCAGCGTTTCACCCGCGCATGTATGCCTCTTTATCTTGCCTTTAGCACACAAGTCCAAGACTCCTTCAGGGTTGCCTTCGACCACAAGGCACTTCCCACCATTGTTCCAGCTTCGCTTAGGCAATGACCTCCTTTACGCATGCCTTGACTTGCTTCATGCTAGCATCCACAAGGCATAGGTTTCCTTTTTGCCAGTTTCGACTGGGCGCTGACCTCCCTGTGAAACAATTGTACACACTTCCACACACCAAAGGCCCATTCGAAGGGTACACCAAAAGGACCATCTAAGGACCCATTCGAAGGAAGTAATACTAGAGCTAGTCGAAGGGTATGCAAGAGGTACATTTGAAGAAGCATGCCGAAGGCACAGTCGAAGGCTACACAAAAAGGCCCATTCGAAGGGTGCATGAGAGGTCCAATCGAAGGATAGAGACCAGAGGTATTCGAAAGCCAAAATTGTCCATATTTTTTCAAAATTCAAAAAGAAGACAAGATCCCCTGTTTTTGGCCACAGTTAAAAAACATCATTCATGGCCTTGAAAATATTTGTTTATGGCAGTTTAAACTATTGTCTTCTTGTCCTCTCCCTTCTACTCTATATAAGCAGAGTGCTTGCAAGCTAAAAAAACAATTACACACACATTGGAGATATGCTTCCCCCATAAACCCACCAAAGTTATCAAAAAGTCTCATAAGTGATCAAAGTTAAAGCAACCCTTAAACAAAGGTACCCACATCCAGAAGCCAAATCGAAGCAATCATCAAACAAGGGTACCCACACCCATCATCACATATTCTTCTATCAACCATTGGTAAGAATTGGTAAAAAGGTCACTCTCTACATTTGCATGACATATTGGCATTTATAATTTTATTCGATCTATATTCAAGATTAAGGACCTGGGTTCGACACCCAGGTCTACATTTTCTTTGTTGCTAACACTTGCTGCAGATGTAGCCTGAATAGACCCAATGAGTGCAGACTCGAAAGGCCATGGTTTGGAACTCAGGTCATGCTTTTCATTTTTGACAACATGTTTCCAGATGTAATGCCCTCATAAGTGATCCATCGGGAAATTCCAGCAGCGCCTTCTGGATCGAAAGCCACATCCTGTCACTGGATCAAAGTGTAATCGAAAGACAGTTTCCCCTTCACAGAGTCGAAAGGCACCATCTCCATGCAATCGAAGGATGCTTCCTTTTCTATTTGTATTTTTTGTTTTCATTTCTTTATTAACCCTCTTTTATTTAAATTGACATTAAATCAAAAAATTAAGCTTAGACATTTTAATTAAATAATTAATTTCTTAATTAATTGATTAATTAATTTTTAACCATTTTCATAACTTAAAACAAATTAGAATTTAGGACTTAATTTAGATTTAATTTTCTTTTCATAATAAAAAAAAGCCCCAAAAGAACTTATTTAATTTTATTTTCCAAATAGACTTTAGGGTAATTTCAATTTAATTATTTTTTCAAAATAAAAACAACCAAAAATATTTTTATTTCTTATGATATTTTTAAATGTTATTTTCGATTTCACGCGCGTTTATTTATTTTCATATTTTTATTATTAATGTACCTACCCACTAAATGTAATAGATTAAAACTAGGATATTTATTGCTTTATCCCCCTCATTCTTGTACAGTGTAAATCCCCTCCCCAAAGCATTGTAATAGCGTAGATTTAAATTCATGCACTTTAATATTCTGCAATATGTATTAACTGCTAGTAATTAGGCGTGTATGAAAAGACTGAAATCAAACGTTAGCAAACTTAACAAAAAGACAAAATAACTGAACATAACATATTTGCACATGTACACCTCTAGGGTACCTCACTTTGGTTGCCTTCAGAAATAAAAATAGTCATGAGGCATGAACGCTTTAGCAAAGACCCATAAATCAAAATATCATAGTCCCTCGATGACCCTACAGTTGCCTTTTCGGTAAATGATATAGTCCCTAAACAAAATTGCTAAAGTGTCTCCACAAGTTGCCTTCGTGACTGTAAACGTCCCTTCGAATGTCCCTTATACATCCAACGATAGGGCTATTGTTGTACCCCAAAATTTGCCCTCCCATATTCTTCAAGAAATTGCCAAGTCAAGCTGCAAAATTCCCCAAGGGTTGCACAGTTCAAGGGTCTCCTATACAGTCAAGATTAGGGTTTTGAGTCTGATCAAGAAAAGGAAGTTTTCAAGGGCCCAATCAAGTCTCATATTCCTACAAATATGGTCAAATATCCTCATATCAAGTTTCAAGGCATTCAGCACAAAATTGCACAGTCAAAAACCCTAATTGCACTACAGTCAACTGTAGGGGCAAAATGGTCATTTGACAGTCAAAAGTTCAAAATTTTGGTCAACATATCATTTTGAAGCCACAAATATCATTTGATCAATGCTTGATCATGATTCTCAAAATTTGGCTCAGAAATCATCAAGATGCAAAAGTTTCCTTATTTGGACAGCTGAAAAAGTCAACTGAAATTGACCAGGGCATAACTTTCACATGGATTATCAGAAAAATTCCATCCAAAGCTCATTTTGAAGAGAAAGACATTTCCTACAACTCATCTTCATACTTCAAGTCCAAGAAATGCTCTCACAAAAAGTTATCAATTTCAACATTATAGGTCATTTTCAAAAGTCAACAAAAAGGGACTTTAAGTCAAAGGCCATAACTTGAGATTGGTAAATCAAAATGACATGGGACCAAAGACATTGGTTAGAGGACTCAAAGACCTTTCCAAAATGTCCAAGAACATGAGAAAATCTTAAAAATTGAGCAAGTTATGCCTTGTGGAAGTTGGGAAATTTTTGGATATTTTGAAAAGTCAACTTTGATTCAAATGACCTAAAATTGCTAATGGGCCCATTTTTCTTCCATGATTCATCATTCCAAGCATGTGCACGACCACTTGGCCCAAAGGGAAGTATTTTCTCATTTTTTATTTATTTATTTGAATTTTTATTTATATTAATTCATTTAAATCATTTAAATATATGAAAAATATTTAATTCACCTTAACCAATCTTTTTATACATGTTTTATGCTCAATATTTCGTGCCAAGCCAAATAAGGAAAGAATTGGAGAAATTGGATATGATTTGAATCAAATGCACATGGAAAAAGATATAAAAAGATCCTTAGAAAATCAATTATCAAAAACAATGAATGCCATGGATTTGATTGGTTTTTCTTGACCTAATAGACTCCATACAAATGCTGGATCACAACCCTAATCACAATAGACACGCAACAGCTCAGAAGAGGCCATTGCAGACTTGAATTTTTCTCTAAAGAACTCAAAACTGAAATCATTGTTACAGGTCGATTCAAAGCACAAAACTTGTTTCAATAGCTTCCTCAAGGATTACTGATCACATTCCAATCAAGAACAACCGTCCAAACGCAAGGAATTGGTATACAGAATCTGGAATACCTTGTGAAAAATTTGTGATCGTGTTTTAAAATTTATGCATCTTCATGACATATTATTCATTGATTCATATTCCTGATGAAGTTCTGAAGCTAACCAATATAGTTAATTGCTTTTTCATGTGCTACACGCGATTTCACCATGTTTGATATTTAGGGTTTGCAGGATGTTAAATTAGGGCTTTTGCAATAAGGCAAAATTAGAGGCTGAGACCAAGACCATTGAGTTCAACGCATGTGGACGAAGAAGAAGCACCCATCGCGCCAAATTTATTGATCCTCTAAGACCTATTCGCTATTTTCTTATAAGCTGCCTAACAGAACGCATACAAAACCGTTGCTCAATGTTTTTGTTTTCAGGAACATGAGGAAGACGACTTCGTGGCTGCCAGCGATTGGCTAATTTAAATCTCGCGCGCTCTAACCCACTAACATCATGTTTTTATTTATTACGTTTGTATGTTATTATATGTTAAAAGTACAAGCGATGGTTCAGTGGCAAACGCGTTGTTTGGAACGGTACATGACCTGGGTTCGAGCCCCAGGTCTTACATGTTTCAATATTATTTTTCATTAGCAACTCCTATGCGCTTCCAAACTGCAGACGCACCATACACCTCAAGATCCAGCTATCCACGTGTCCCTGGAGATCAGATTAAAGGCTGAAGATTGATGAACGCTATAGGCCTGAGTCAACATGCTGGCATGTGAATAAAAAAGTCAATAAGGCCAAGGTCCAAATGGGCCAGATTACTAAGGCCAAGACCTCCACTTTGGGGACTTCCACCCCCCCCCCCCCCCCCAGGTTTGTAATTTTCCATATTTTTCTTACATTTTATTTTCAATTATTGTTTTATTTTCTTTATTTGTTTAATTTAATTAATTATTCTCACAAAAAATATAAAGCACACAAAAAAATCAGAAAAAGATCAAAAATATAATAAGTATTTTCTTTTAATTATTTTCATAAATAAATTGTAAATTAATTAGCTTAAATTAGGGTTTTTAATTTTAATTCTTTTAATAACAAAAATACAAAAATGTAAAAATAGGTTTAATAAATGTCTTATTCCTTTTAATTTTTCTTTTGTCACTATAATATTATTTATTTTATTTTCATAAATAAATGCATGTAAATAAATTTAGTTTAAATTAGGGTTTGCAATATTAATTCTTTTCATAAAAAATCTAAAAAATGTAGAAATAGGTTTAATTAATGTTTTATTCCTTTTTAATTTTTCTTTTTTTACAATAATAATATTTATTTTATTTATTTTTTATAATTAAATTTGCATGAAAATAATTTAGGGTTAATTTAGGTTAAAAACTTCAATATCTTTCTTAATAACTTAAAAATAATTAGAATTAGGTTTAGCCTTTTATTTTTGATTTTAATTAATTCTTTTTCTATTAAATCTTAAATACATAAAAACAACAAAAAACAAATTCTTGCCTCTTTTTAATTTTAATTTTAATTCCTCATTAATTTTAATTTTTGCAAAAGGGTCCAACGCCCATGTTCTTAATTTTTATTATTTCGCATATTTATTTTACGTCATTTAAATAATTATGTACCTCTCCCGAAGCCTTGTAATTACTTCTCGCACTTTTCAATTTCTTTATTTACTTTGCTTTATTTATTTTTCTGTCAAATCGGGTCCGGTTTAATTTTGGCGATGTGGACCCGCGCCATTTGTAATAGCTGTAGATTTACTTTTCCTTGCAACTTTTAACTGTTAAACAAAGCATGAAAGAATGAATGGCCTTAAATAAAATCAAGCGTAGAACACCAATAACATGACAAGATAAATGCAAATGAAAACGACACACAAATCGCACACACCACCCCTAGGGTACGCCTCACTGTTTCCTTGCCTCGAAAGGTGATCGTCGAGTAGAGGATGTCTTAGTAAGTCCTCATGATCCGGGAACCTGGCATGAGGGTAGCTTCTAAGGTGTCTTCCCATTGCTCTGGTGATCACCATGTCCCGAACCTCGAATTGACCCGAACACCTCCAACGGTGGTACTACCTACCTCTCAATGGTGGGATGGCACTACTTTAAAGGACATTTACACAGACGAATTCCTTAGGGTAGGTAGACGACTCGTGGATACTTGCTCTAATTCAAAATAAAACAAATCAAAAGTACTTTTCACACCAACACATTTTCAAAAAGCTTTCGAAAGCATTTTTCAAACACTCTTGAGGACCGACACAAGAGTCGAACTGAAATTTTCAAAGAAACTTTTTAAAACCCACAATTAAAAAGCAAACAAACCTTTTGAAAACACAAATGAGCAAGTATCTAAGAGCCCATGGATAACCATGGATAGAAAGGGTGCTAACACCTTCCCTTTCTATAATCTACCTCCCGAACCGAGAGCAATCTCTTTAAGGAATTTTTCTGTGCTTTTGTCCTTTCCATTTGAAAATAGGCAAGTGTTTTCTTTGCAAATTGACAAGTACTTAAGAGTTATCTACCCTAAAGTTTTCTCAAAGATTTTTGTCATGTTTTAAACCTTTTGACAATTTTGTTCCACCATTGCATTTGGTGGACAATCTTGTATTAGGAGGTGAAAGGGACGGGCGCGGGTCATCGTTTAGACCATAACTGCAATAGTGTTAAATGTCTTTGGGCAATTTTTCTTTAAAAGGGACTTGATCATTTATTTAGGCAACATTTTGAGGGACTATGATCATTTGATTGTTTGTTTTACCCAAAGAAATTCAACATGCAATATGGCCCAATTATTTGAAGGCAACAAAGTGGAATACCCTAGGGGTGCAAGTGTGAAATGTGTTGTCCATTTTCATGCTTATTTATCTTGAAGTTAGGTCCAACTATTTTGTTCGTTTTATTCGCATTCAAACCCTAATTCTAGCATGGTATGTTTAGAAAGCGTTTAAAGTGCGAAATTTAAATTCCTACACTATTACAACACAATAATATGGGGAGGGGGTACAATGTTTCAAATGGGGTATATTTAGACAAGAAATTAAACCTAGCTATTACATCATTTTTCTTTGAATATTTACAATACAAATAATTGCATAATTAAATGGAAATGAAATAAATATGCAAAAATGTAAAAAGAATTTTTATGTGTATGAAAAAAAGTATTATTTATGTAAAAATAAAAAGAGAAATAAAAAGGTATTATTTTTTGGAGTATTCTCATATTTAGGACAAAACCCTAATTTTAATCAAAATGGTATTAGTTATTTAATATATATCATATTTACTATTTATATACAAAAAATAAGATAAAAATATAGTATATTTATAAAAATGTATTTTTTAATATTAAATATTAAAAAATAAAATATGTACATTTTTTTGGCATTTATATCCTAAGTGTATTAATATATATCTATTTATTTATATTATTTACAAAATATGTATTATGTATATTAATTAATAATATTTAATATTCAAATAAAAAAAGTATTTTTCTATAAAAAAATTTCAGGAAGTAAAAATAAGATAAAAGTGTGTAAAAATGTATTTCCAATATTTTAATATTTTAAACAAAACATATATATATATATATATATATATATATATATATATATATATATATATATATATATATATATATATATATATATATATATATATATATATATATATATATATATATATATATATATATATATATATATATATATATATATATATATATATATATATATATATATATATATATATATATATATATATATATATATATATATATATATATATATATATATATATATATATATATATATATATATATATATATATATATATATATATATATTTATTTATTTATGTTCAAACTAAAAGAAAAAATACTTAATAAAATTAAAAATGATGAGAAAAAATATTTTTATATTTTTAATATGCTGAGAAAAAATAAATGAGTCAATTAAAAAAAGAAAAAGTTAAAAAACATCAAAAATGAAGCAAATGGGCTCAGGGGTACAAAACCAAAAAAGTGGTGTGAATAAGAAAAAAGCTCAGGCCCAGCCCAAGAAGACATTGTCTTCAACCTTCAGACAAACCAGTTCAAAAACGCGCGCCCTTCTTCTCAAACTTCTAGATCCAGCGTTAAACAGTCAGTTCCAGATCCACCGATCACAGAACTGGCGACTCTGCTGGGGATAAATACTTAAAGTGGGGTGTACCTTAGGGCTAGGTCATAACTATGTTTTCAATTGTATTGCTTTGTTTGCTTTAAATAGTGGGACTGTCTTGGGAGTTCTATAGATCCTAACCCGGATCTGGGGGATACCTTTCTTAGAAAGTAGCAACAAGGCTGTGAGGGAACTGTGCGGGGTATACCGACATGGTTGAAACAGCCTGCTACGTTGATGTGGCACTTTGGTGTGTACCGGTAACCCTTGAGTTCAGTCAAGGAGAGTACGGGGCCTCCGCGTGGTGTCATGAAGCATCAACAGACCTTAGGAACCTTAATTGAACTATCTTGGCCTCTTTAGGGTAGTGAGATAACTGACTTTGGTGCAGTCCGAGGTTGGTTGATACTCGATACTACACTCAATTGAAGGTTGCTTTCCTGGAATATTTCAGTCGCCAGTTCAGTGGCTAAATCGAAACGATGAACAATGAAAGCAATCCCGTGATATTGGGAACCTTAGAACCCGGTTACTTTGATTAGGACAGGTTGAACCCACCAACTTCAAGAGGGTACTACCCAGACCCCATGCTGGCCTTAAACCTTAAGGGCTTGTCTTGTGTGCCTTGTGTGCCTTACATGTTTGTCTTTGTAAATATCTGTGGTGTGTTTAATCATAGTATTATGACATCATCCAGCATCATATGCATTGACTAACCATTTCAGGGGTTCGAATTTTCATCTTTGTTCTTGTTTTGTAGGACATGGAAACTGTTCGTAGAAAGACAATTCAAGTCAGTCTTGTAAGGATCCCTCCTCAGCTTAAGGAACTTATATCCAGGATTCCCGAGAACTCTTCATTCAGTGAAAGGCATGGAAGCCTCATCAGTTGGTCAACACCAACATTGAGGAAGATATGATAAAGGTCTTGTTCCAGTTCTTTGACCCTCTGCATCATTGTTTCACCTTCTTGGACTATCAGTTGGTACCTACATTGGAGGAGTTCTCCCGGCTCCTGAAGATCCCTATCCTTGATCAGCTACCCTTCAACGGTACAGAAAAGGAACCTAAGCTTGAAGAGATTGCTAAAGCCTTGCACCTACAGTCATCTGACCTCAAGGGACATTAGGAAGTTAGAAGTGGTATCAAAGGGTTCCTAGCCAGGTTTCTGTTTGAAAAGGCCCATGAATGTTGGAACTCCCTTGACTTGCAGGCTTTTGAAGAGGTTGTGGCCCTCCTTGTCTATGGTTTGGTGTTGTTACCTAACCCAGATCAGCTTATTGATATCAGTGCTGTTCAGATCTTTATGTCCAGGAATCCTATACCTACGTTGCTGGGGGACATCCTTCACTCATGTTACACTCGAACCATGAGAAAAAGAGGTGTCCTTATGTGTTGCACTCCTCTCCTGGGAAGGTGGTTTATTTCGCACCTTCCGCAATCAGTCTTGAAGAATGAGCGGGGTTTGAGATGGTCACAACGGTTGATGACTCTTACACATGCAGATATACATTGGTGCCCTAGGTCCAGAGAAGATGTCACTATCATCGATCGTTGCGGGGAGTACCCTAATGTTCCTTTACTTGGAATCAGAGGAGGTATTACTTATAGCCCATGCCTGGCTTGGAGACAGTTTGGTTATGCTCGGAGGGATGGTCCTCATGACATGTTAATTCCTGACATAGTTTTTGACTTCGACAACGATACTCAAGGACTTCGCCAGAGATTTATCAGAGCCTGGAGGATGCCAAGTAGGATAGACAGCAAGACACTGGGGCACAGGAATTCCATCCCGTTGGAACCTTATCTCAAGTGGGTACGAGCTCGCTCCCAGAAGCTAGTGATGCCCTATCCTCATATGCTCCCGGTGATCAAAGAGCCTGTCTTGGAAGGGGAAGTGTCCCACATTATTCAGCACCCTGATATGCCCACATCCTGGGAAGAGATGCAGAAGAGCTGGATCCAGCTTAAGGAAGAGCGGAATTCTCTTGAGACTAGTCTACATGCCAGTGAAAAGAAGGTCTTGGAGCTCACCCGTCTGTTGCATGAGGAGAGGAATCTCAACACCTACATAGCTCCAAAGAGGATGCGCAGTGTATTTTGGGATTGATTTGATTTTTGTACTTTTGCCCATGAGGCTCTGATGTATTAAACAATGATTTCTTTAATGATAACGTGTGTTCCTTTTTGTCTACAACAAATTTGAACTTTCGAACCCTTGAATGCATTGCATACGCATTTCATACATCATGTGCATAGCAGGTTTTTCCTCCTTTCAGGTTGCTTACAGTTCTTCGCTGTTTATTTCAGCATCATGAATACCGACTTTGCATCAACTGAGACATCAATCAAGGCTCTTCAGGCGCAGAATGCGCAGTTTCAAGAATTAATCAAGGGTCTGGCTCAAGGCCAAGAAGAACTGAAGGCTATGCTCCTGAAGAAGGAGAAGAAGAAGAAGAGAAGAACTGTTATGTTCAACTCGGGCCGAAGGTTTAACAATACTCTACAACAGGAAGAGGCTGGTTCTTCTGTTGACAAGAATTCTCCTCAGGCAGAAGCAAGGGTTCCTAGTCCGGTAGTCTCCGACAACGAGACCGATTTTGATGAAGAGCAGTACCCTCCTGCAGACGACAGATATAAGCAATTGGAGGACAGATTGAAGGCTATGGAGGTTCAACAGGTACCGGGGCTGGATTTCGGAGATCTGGGTTTGTCAACTGGTGTGATCATCCCTCACAAGTTCAAAGCACCATCCTTCTCTAAGTATGACGGGGCGTCTTGTCCCAAGCTGCATCTAAGGTCCTATGTTCGGAAAATTCAGCCGTACTCTGCGGATAAGAATTTGTGGATCCACTTCTTCCAGGAGAGTCTTTCAGGGACTCATCTCGAATGGTTCTATCAGCTGGATGGGACCAAAGTTCGTAACTGGGAGGAGTTGGCTACTGCTTTCTATAAGCAGTATCAATATAATGCCGACCTTACCCCCACACGTACCCAACTCCAGGGTATGTCGTTAGGTGCAAGCGAAGGTTTTAAGGAGTACGCTCAGAAGTGGAGAGACCTGGCTGGTAGGGTGCAGCCACCATTGACTGATCGAGAGTTGGTAGACATGTTCCTGGGGACCCTATCTGGGCCATTTTTCAACCATCTCATTGGGAATTCTTCTGCTGGGTTCACTGATTTGATTCTGACTGGAGAGAGAATTGAAGCTGGGTTGAAGTCTGGAAAGATTGCGAAGGGTGCATCGTCTAGTTCGGAAAAGAAACCCTTCAAGAAGGAGTCTAGTGCCGTATATGGTTCCAGGAAATCAGAGAGACCTGAGCACCGCCAATCTGTCAGTGCGGTGATGATCGCTAAGCCTGCTGCCGCTCCCCGGCCAAATAATCCTCAAAGGGCTGAAAGACCCCGGAGGGAGTTTACCCGATTAAGCATGACCCTATCGCAGATCCTGCCACAGTTACTATCCACCAATCTGGTGACGGTCAGGGAGGCGCCAAAGTTCCCAAATACAACATCTCCCAAGTACAACCCGAATGCTCGTTGTGCTTACCATTCAGATAGCCTGGGGCACTCTACCGATGATTGTTAGGCGTTAAAGAATAAGCTGCAGGACCTTATTGACGCCAAGGAGGTACAGTTTGAGGCATCTGACAAGCCTAATGTAGTGACAGCTCCCCTACCTGCTCATGGAGTTAATGTTATTGGGGACGAAGACGAAGTGGACGATGCTGAGTTTGATAGCTGGATCTACCCGGCAACCGACAGTGGACTTAACAATTGGAGCGCAAAAGACAATCTCCATGTTTCTCTTGTTACTAAGTAATGAATTCCTATGTTTTTGGTATCTGTAATAAACAATGATAAACTCTATGGCCCGGTGTCTTACCCGAGGCACCGTGGTTCTATTTGTGAGGGCATACAAACTGTCATTTCATATATCATGAATAAAAATCTTGGACGTATTTTCGCATTGCAAATATTGTGCTCCTTTTCTGTCTTTCCTTTCCTTTACATAATTTTCGAAACAGCTGTATTTACACACACACTCACTCATACAGGTTTCAATCCACTATGGATCTTACTGATAATAACTCTGCTACTTCCAATTATGACTTCGAAAATCCGATCAACTTAGCCGAAGATGAAGGTGAAGATGATTGCGAAGTACCTGGCGAGCTCGCAAGACTGTTGCTTCAGGAAGAGAGGGCAATTCAACCCCATGAAGAGACAAAGGAAACCATAAACTTGGGTACTGAAGCAGACAGAAAAGAGGTAAAGATTGGTGCCAACCTAGAGCTCAGCGTGAAGCAACGGTTAACCAAGATGTTACATGATTATATGGAGATCTTTGCCTGGTCCTACGAAGACATGCCCGGGTTGGATACCGATATTGTGGTCCATCACTTGCCAACTAAGGAAGACTGCCCTCTAGTTAAGCAAAAGGTCTGTCGGATGCGTCCAGAGATGTCTGAGAAGATTAAGGCCGAGGTTATGAAACAGTTTGATGCTGGGTTCCTTGCAGTGACTTCTTATCCTCAATGGGTTGCTAACGTGGTGCCGGTACCTAAGAAGGACGGTAAGGTCAGAATGTGTGTCAATTACAGGGATCTGAACAGGGCCAGCCCCAAGGATGACTTCCCCCTACCTCACATTGATGTCCTTGTTGATAATACAGCTCAGCACAAGGTATTCTCTTTCATGGATGGCTTTTCAGGTTACAATCAGATTAAGATGACACCTGAAGACATGGAAAAGACTACATTTGTTACTCAGTGGGGCACCTTCTGTTACAAGGTCATGCCATTCGGGTTGAAGAACGCTGGGGCAACCTACCAACATGCCATGGTTGCTTTATTTCATGACATGATCCATCATGAGATAGAAGTGTATGTTGATGACATGATCGCAAGGTCCCGGACTGAGGAAGAGCACCTAGATCATCTGCAGAAATTGTTTGACCGGTTGAAACTGTACAAGCTGAGATTGAACCCGAACAAGTGCACCTTCGGGGTAAGATCTGGGAAGTTGCTAGGCTTTGTGGTCAGTGATAAAGGTATTCAAGTGGACCCTGCTAAGGTCAAAGCTATTCAAGAGATGCCAGTTCCTAAGACAGAGAAGGAAGTCAGAGGCTTTTTAGGACGCCTGAATTATATCGCTCGATTCATCTCACACCTGACTGCTACTTGTGAGCCAATCTTCAAGCTGCTGAAGAAAGATCAGGTAGTACGTTGGAACGATGAATGTCAGGCTGCGTTCGACAGAATCAAAGAGTATCTCCAAGAACCACATATCCTTATGCCACCGGTTGAAGGGAGACCTCTGATACTATATCTAACAGTGCTGGACAATTCAATGGGGTGTGTGCTGGGGCAGCATGACGAGTCTGGCCGAAAAGAACATGCCATTTATTACCTTAGCAAAAAGTTTACCGACTGTGAGACCCGATACTCACTGCTTGAGAAAACTTGCTGCGCTTTGGTATGGGCTGCTCGCCGGCTGAGACAGTATATGCTGACTCACACTACCTTGTTGATCTCAAAGATGGATCCTATAAAGTACATATTCGAAAAGCCTGCTCTATCTGGAAGAATTGCAAGATGGCAAATGATCTTGACGGAATACGACATTCAGTACACGACCCAAAAAGCCATCAAGGGAAGTGTATTGGCAGACCACCTGGCGCATCAAGTTGTAGATAACTATCAGTCCATGAACTTCGAGTTTCCAGATGAAAGCATCATGATAGTGACTGATTGTGAAGTACCTGGACCGGATGAAGGACCTGAACCAGGATCCCGATGGTCTATGCACTTTGACGGAGCCTCCAATGCTTTGGGTAATGGTATCGGCGCCATCATCATATCTCCTCAAGGTACTCATACTCCACTCACCGCCCGGCTATGTTTCAACTGTACCAACAACATGGCGGAGTATGAAGTGTGCATCATGGGTCTCCAAGCTGCGATCGACCTAAGGATCAAGTTTCTGAGTGTCTTCGGAGATTCCGCTCTTGTGATCAATCAGATCAAAGGAGAGTGGGATACGAAACATCCAAACCTGATTCCTTACAGAGAATGTGTGTAGACCCTGATCCCCCACTTCACAGAGATAACCTTTGAGCACTTTCCAAGAGAAGAGAATCAGCTAGCGGACGCGTTAGCTACAATGTCTTCAATGTTCAAGGTCAAATGGGATAATGAGGCTCCCCGGATCATCATCTGGAAACTGGACGAACCGGCATACTGTTGTGATCTCGAAACTGAATTGGTGACTGAGAAGCCTTGGTACCACGAAGTGAAGAGATATCTGGAAGCTCAGGAATACCTTGAAGGTGCCTCTGTCAATGATAAGAAATTCCTGAGGAGGTTTGCAGCCAAGTTCTTCCTAAGCAACGGCATCTTGTATAAACGAAACCATGATTCGACCTTACTGTGTTGTGTGGATAAGACTGAAGCATAAAGAATCATGGAAGAGCTACATGAAGGGACCTTTGGTACGCATTCCAGTGGACATACTATGGCTAAGAAAATCCTACGGGCAGGATACTATTGGTCCACAATGGAAGCTGACTGCTACCAACACTCCAGGACATGCCACAAGTGCCAGATTTATGCAGATAAGGTGCATGTTCCTCCGGTTCCCCTGAATGTTCTGACTGCGCCTTGGCCGTTTGCAATGTGGGGCATAGACATGATCGGCGAGATTAAACCTACGGCATCCAATGGACATCGCTTCATCCTAGTGGCGATTGATTATTTCACGAAGTGGGTTGAGGCAGCATCCTATGCTACGGTAACCAAGACTGTTGTGGCACGGTTCATTCGGCATAACCTGATCTGTCGGTACGGCGTCCCTGAGAGGATTATCACAGATAACGGTACCAATCTGAACAACAAGATGATCGCTGAGCTCTGCGAACAGTTCAAGATACAGCACCACAATTCTTCTCCTTATAGACCAAAGATGAATGGGGCTGTAGAAGCAGCAAATAAGAACATCAAGAAAATCGTGCAGAAAATGACAGTGACTTACAAAGATTGGCACGAGATGTTACCGTTCGCTCTACATGGGTACCGTACCTCAGCTAGGACGTCAACCGGGGCAACTCCTTTTTCCTTAGTTTATGGCATGGAGGCAGTCTTGCCAATCGAAGTGCAAATACCCTCTCTCCGGATAATGAAGGATGCAAACCTGAACGAAGATGATTGGATCCAGACCCGACTTGATCAACTCAACCTCATTGATGAAAAGAGACTTGCTGCTATCTGTCATGGTCAGACGTATCAGAAACGGATGATCAGGGCATTTAACAAAAAGGTCAGACCACAGGAATATCGAGTTGGGGATCTGGTAATCAAGCGAATCATCCTTCCTCAGAGTGATCCAAGGGGCAAATGGACCCCTACGTACGAAGGGCCATTTGTGGTTAAACATGTGTTCTCAGGAGGAGCCATGATATTGACCAACATGGATGGTGACGACCTGCCTCACCCCGCCAATGCGGACATAGTAAAAAGATACTACGCATGAAAAAAGACCCGCTAGGCTGACATGCCTAGGCAAAAATTAGGGCTTCCCGTCGAACCAAAAGGGTTCGGGCAAAATGAAGGGATGAAAATGAAAAAATCTGTACACCCGGCAAGTCGAAAACCTGAAAAGGCGGCTTGGGCAAAAATGGGTATCCCGGTGGACTGAAAACCCGAAAGGGCGGTCCAGGCAAAAATTAGGGATAAAGCGTAATACTATGTCTCATTGGATCACTTTGCATCCATAATCCGGTATCTACCTCAAGTTCAGACGGCATCGATCAGTCAGCTTCATCTTCAACCAAGGTCATCAAGTGATGAGACGATCGGAGTTATAAAGGCAATAGCAGAGTTGAAACCCAGTGGATCATTCATATTTCACACAACTGTTTTATTTTCTTTTGTACAAAATTTGTATAAACTCTTTTGTTCGGCGGCGTTCTCTTACTAGGACGTCAGCCTCTTGTACACAAAACGCCTATTTTCAGGCCATTCAAAAATCAATACAAATATATTTTCAGTTAAACGTGCCAAGTGTTTTTCTTTTTCTGTTTTGTTTTGCGAAGAACGTCCAAGGTTCAATTTGTGATATATGCATTGACAATAATTTGCTAACTCATAAATATTTGCATACGAAACAAAGGGATTAATTACAGGTGACACTAGAAACAGGGGCAATAAAAGATTTGTCTGAGCAGTCCAATTGTTCTATCCTCCAATGTACCAAGGTAGGTTCGGCTAAAGAACACAACCAAGTACATATTAAATCCCCAGAGAGTGGTTCAGCAAAACAATACATTCTTCTCCAAGCAGAATCATCAAATCTTAAGGAAATTGAGTATCCTCCTGCAGATCTCAACATTCCCCAATAGCATACATATTCTTAACAAGCATCCCCGGCAGTCTTGACCTAAAGATTGTTCCCCGGAGGTATACCAGACATTCAAAGGAATCACTTCCCCAGCATATCAAAACTTCCCCAGAAAGTCCAATCCAGTTTCCCAAGGAAAGTTGGAGTCCATCTCCCCCAAGCAGTAAGCTTATCCCCAGTAAATTCTGGAAGCTTATCCTCGCAGAATACGAACGCGTCGTCCGACTTTATTCAAAGAGTTATTTCCTTAACAGGATATAACTGGGTTATCCTCAGCCAAAAGCCACGGAAAGAGCGTCGTCGACAAAGTCTTCCGATCCCCAGCAAATTATTATCTACACTCAGCAAGGCATCCCTCTCCCCACAGAGTATTGCTTCCCAGCATGGCCGCTAGAGTATCTTTTCTCCCCGCAAAATCTTCCATTTGCCAAGTTTATTCCGCAACGGAGTCGTCTTCTCCTACCGGTATTCTTTCAGTTATCATCCCCAGCGGAAGCGAAAGCTTATCCTTCAATATCAGCCCAGGATATGACTTCCCGGCACCCGTCAAGGATTTACTTTCCTAGACGGAAACATACATTCATAAAACATCACATACATCATTATAGCATGCATAGACACATTATATCATACAAATCTCATTTATGTTGAGAGCATCATTGCTTGATCCATATCATGCATTGCATATGACTGACCTTTACCTTTCAGGAAAGATGCAGTTAAAATGCTCAAACATATTTCAAGGCCTTCTCTAGTCCAGCTAAATCAACTCCCAACAGATTTTTCTGATAAAGACTAAGTAGAAGTCATCCCAGATGTTTCCCTCTCCGACGGTGAGTGTGAGGTGATAGTCTCCTATGGTCCCCTCTCCGACGGTGAGTGAGGTGGTAAGTCCTTTTCAGATGTTTCCCTCTCCAACGGCGAGTGAGGTGATAGTCTCCTATGGTTCCCTCTCCAACGGTGAGTGAGGTGGTAATTCCTTTTCAGATGTTTCCCTCTCCGACGGTGAGTGTGAGGTGATAGTCTCCCATGGTTCCCTCTCCAACGGTGAGTGAGGTGGTAAGTCCTTTTCAGATGTTTCCCTCTCCGACGGTGAGTGTGAGGTGATAGTCTCCTATGGTCCCCTCTCCGACGGTGAGTGAGGTGGTAATTCCTTTTCAGATGTTTCCCTCTCCGACGGTGAGTGTGAGGTGATAGTCTCCTATGGTCCCCTCTCCGACGGTGAGTGAGGTGGTAATTCCTTTTCAGATGTTTCCCTCTCCGACGGTGAGTGAGGTGACAATCCCTTTTCTTATGATTCCCTCTCCGACGGCGAGTGAGATGATTCCTTTTCAGATTATAATGGCCTATGGTTCTCGTCCCGATCCTGCGAAGATGGTATTTCCCACCAAGATTTTCTCAACGAGCGTTGTTGAAGTTAAAGTCACCCAAGGTTCTCTTACCATTCAGGCTGAGGCAGTAACCATCCCTGGTTCATTCATCATCTTTTGAAGCTCCAGATTCAGCTCCTGTATCCAGTCAGGACATATCTATACCAAGCATCTAAAAATCAGCTCCTGCAACGTGTCAGGTACTCATTTTCTGTTTTGCAGGTACGCAAGTTCTCGCTAAGGAATCTCTTATGCGATCAACATCCAGATGGCATCTATAATCCCATCATCCTATCCAGCAACCTCTAAATGGCATCTATAAGCCCATTCCCATCATCACTGCTAATATGTGAGCGCAAATTTCTGGGCACTCTAGTGTTCAATCATCTTCTACCCTCGGATTACGAAAGGCATGTTAGCCAATCTGCATCCTCAGGTCTAAGAAGATTGAACAGGGGCAACTGTTGTACCCCAAAATTTGCCCTCCCATATTCTTCAAGAAATTGCCAAGTCAAGCTGCAAAATTCCCCAAGGGTTGCACAGTTCAAGGGTCTCCTATACAGTCAAGATTAGGGTTTTGAGTCTGATCAAGAAAAGGAAGTTTTCAAGGGCCCAATCAAGTCTCATATGCCTACAAATATGGTCAAATATCCTCATATCAAGTTTCAAGGCATTCAGCACAAAATTGCACAGTCAAAAACCCTAATTGCACTACAGTCAACTGTAGGGGCAAAATGGTCATTTGACAGTCAAAAGTTCAAAATTTTGGTCAACATATCATTTTGAAGCCACAAATATCATTTGATCAATGCTTGATCATGATTCTCAAAATTTGGCTCAGAAATCATCAAGATGCAAAAGTTTCCTTATTTGGACAGTTGAAAAAGTCAACTGAAATTGACCAGGGCATAAATTTCACATGGATTATCAGAAAAATTCCATCCAAAGCTCATTTTGAAGAGAAAGACATTTCCTACAACTCATATTCATACTTCAAGTCCAAGAAATGCTCTCACAAAAAGTTATCAATTTCAACATTATAGGTCATTTTCAAAAGTCAACAAAAAGGGACTTTAAGTCAAAGGCCATAACTTGATATTGGTAAATCAAAATGACATGGGACCAAAGACATTGGTTAGAGGACTCAAAGACCTTTCCAAAATGTCCAAGAACATGAGAAAAGCTTAAAAATTGAGCAAGGTATGCCTTGTGGAAGTTGGGAAATTTTTGGATATTTTGAAAAGTCAACTTTGATTCAAATGACCTAAAATTGCTAATGGGCCCATTTTTCTTCCATGATTCATCATTCCAAGCATGTGCACGACCACTTGGCCCAAAGGGAAGTATTTTCTCATTTTTTATTTATTTATTTGAATTTTTATTTATATTAATTCATTTAAATCATTTAAATATATGAAAAATATTTAATTCACCTTAACCAATCTTTTTATACATGTTTTATGCTCAATATTTCGTGCCAAGCCAAATAAGGAAAGAATTGGAGCAATTGGATATGATTTGAATCAAATGCACATGGAAAAAGATATAAAAAGATCCTTAGAAAATCAATTATCAAAAACAATGAATGCCATGGATTTGATTGGTTTTTCTTGACCTAATAGACTCCATACAAATGCTGGATCACAACCCTAATCACAATAGACACGCAGCAGCTCAGAAGAGGCCATTGCAGACTTGAATTTTTCTCTAAAGAACTCAAAACTGAAATCATTGTTACAGGTCGATTCAAAGCACAAAACTTGTTTCAATAGCTTCCTCAAGGATTACTGATCACATTCCAATCAAGAACAACCGTCCAAACGCAAGGAATTGGTATACAGAATCTGGAATACCTTGTGAAAAATTTGTGATCGTGTTTTAAAATTTATGCATCTTCATGACATATTATTCATTGATTCATATTCCTGATGAAGTTCTGAAGCTAACCAATATAGTTAATTGCTTTTTCATGTGCTACACGCGATTTCACCATGTTTGATATTTAGGGTTTGCAGGATGTTAAATTAGGGCTTTTACAATAAGGCAAAATTAGAGGCTGAGACCAAGACCATTGAGTTCAACGCATGTGGACGAAGAAGAAGCACCCATCGCGCCAAATTTATTGACCCTCTAAGACCTATTCGCTATTTTCTCATAAGCTGCCTAACAGAACGCATACAAAACCGTTGCTCAATGTTTTTGTTTTCAGGAACATGAGGAAGACGACTTCGTGGCTGCCAGCGATTGGCTAATTTAAATCTCGCGCGCTCTAACCCACTAACATCATGTTTTTATTTATTACGTTTGTATGTTATTATATGTTAAAAGTACAAGCGATGGTTCAGTGGCAAACGCGTTGTTTGGAACGGTACATGACCTGGGTTCGAGCCCCAGGTCTTACATGTTTCAATATTATTTTTCATTAGCAACTCCTATGCGCTTCCAAACTGCAGACGCACCATACACCTCAAGATCCAGCTATCCACGTGTCCCTGGAGATCAGATTAAAGGTTGAAGATTGATGAACGCTATAGGCCTGAGTCAACATGCTGGCATGTGAATAAAAAAGTCAATAAGGCCAAGGTCAAATGGGCCAGATTACTAAGGCCAAGACCTCCACTTTGGGGACTTCCACCCCCCCTGGTTTGTAATTTTCCATATTTTTCTTACATTTTATTTTCAATTATTGTTTTATTTTCTTTATTTGTTTAATTTAATTAATTATTCTCACAAAAAATATAAAGCACACAAAAAAATCAGAAAAAGATCAAAAATATAATAAGTATTTTCTTTTAATTATTTTCATAAATAAATTGTAAATTAATTAGCTTAAATTAGGGTTTTTAATTTTAATTCTTTTAATAACAAAAATACAAAAATGTAAAAATAGGTTTAATAAATGTCTTATTCCTTTTAATTTTTCTTTTGTCACTATAATATTATTTATTTTATTTTCATAAATAAATGCATGTAAATAAATTTAGTTTAAATTAGGGTTTGCAATATTAATTCTTTTCATAAAAAATCTAAAAAAATGTAGAAATAGGTTTAATTAATGTTTTATTCCTTTTTAATTTTTCTTTTTTTACAATAATAATATTTATTTTATTTATTTTTTATAACTAAATTTGCATGAAAATAATTTAGGGTTAATTTAGGTTAAAAACTTCAATATCTTTCTTAATAACTTAAAAATAATTAGAATTAGGTTTAGCCTTTTATTTTTGATTTTAATTAATTCTTTTTCTATTAAATCTTAAATACATAAAAACAACAAAAAACAAATTCTTGCCTCTTTTTAATTTTAATTTTAATTCCTCATTAATTTTAATTTTTGCAAAAGGGTCCAACGCCCATGTTCTTAATTTTTATTATTTCGCATATTTATTTTACGTCATTTAAATAATTATGTACCTCTCCTGAAGCCTTGTAATTACTTCTCGCACTTTTCAATTTCTTTATTTACTTTGCTTTATTTATTTTTCTGTCAAATCGGGTCCGGTTTAATTTTGGCGATGTGGACCCGCGCCATTTGTAATAGCTGTAGATTTACTTTTCCTCGCAACTTTTAACTGTTAAACAAAGCATGAAAGAATGAATGGCCTTAAATAAAATCAAGCGTAGAACACCAATAACATGACAAGATAAATGCAAATGAAAACGACACACAAATCGCACACACCACCCCTAGGGTACGCCTCACTGTTGCCTTGCCTCGAAAGGTGATCGTCGAGTAGAGGATGTCTTAGTAAGTCCTCATGATCCGGGAACCTGGCATGAGGGTAGCTTCTAAGGTGTCTTCCCATTGCTCTGGTGATCACCATGTCCCGAACCTCGAATTGACCCGAACACCTCCAACGGTGGTGCTACCTACCTCTCAATGGTGGGATGGCACTACTTTAAAGGACATTTACACAGACGAATTCCTTAGGGTAGGTAGACGACTCGTGGATACTTGCTCTAATTCAAAACAAAACAAATCAAAAATACTTTTCACACCAACACATTTTCAAAAAGCTTTCGAAAGCATTTTTCAAACACTCTTGAGGACCGACACAAGAGTCGAACTGAAATTTTCAAAGAAACTTTTTAAAACCCACAATTGAAAAGCAAACAAACCTTTTGAAAACACAAATGAGCAAGTATCTAAGAGCCCATGGATAACCATGGATAGAAAGGGTGCTAACACCTTCCCTTTCTATAATCTACCTCCCGAACCGAGAGCAATCTCTTTAAGGAATTTTTCTGTGCTTTTGTCCTTTCCATTTGGAGAAAATAAAAGACGGTGGCGACTCTTGCTTCCGCGACATTTCGCGAACCAGCGTTAAACAGTCAGTTCCAGATCCACCGATCACAGCTACCTACTCACTAATAGTAGGATAGCACTGTCTAAAGGATAAGATGAAAAAAACGACGCCTTTTCGAGTACAAAGTAGATAGTTGTTAGAAGTTTGCTCAAAACATCGTTGTACATACACAAAAAAACTATTTTTCAAAAACATTTTCAAGACACTTTGTATACTTTCTCCATATTCCCGAGAAACATTACAAAGTCTGCCATACCAAGGCATTTTCAAAATATACTTTCAAATACACAAAGCACAAAGGTATTTCAAAATGAGCAAGCCTCTAAGAGCCCGTAGATAACTACGGATGGAAAGGGTGCTAACACCTTCCCTTTCCATAATCTACCCCCTTACTCAAAAAACTCTCGAAAAGGTCTTTTTCTGTTCTTTTCACCCTTTTCTTTGTTGGATAAAAGAAAATTTGGTGGCGACTCTTGCTTACCGTAACATTTGCAAACACAAAAGCAAAACCCGTATTAAACAGTCGGTGGTGACTCTTGCTTACCGTAACATTTACGAACACAAATGCAAAACCAGTATTAAACAGTCGGTTGTTCTAATCTAATGGGTGTGTTTAATTTATGCTTACTATTTAAAAGAAAATGAAAAAGAGGAATGCATTCAAAATAAAAGAGAAAATAATGTAGGGAAAAATAAAGTTGTGCTTGTTCGGGCCCTACCCCAATGCCTACATATCCCTTTAAGGAATCAGAGCAGTCGTAGTTCGGCTCACATGTTTCTGTTTGTTTTGTGGTTTTTAATTGAACAATGTTAGGTTCAAATCAATCCACCGCGGCTCGACCTTTGGAGACTCAAGACCTGTAGTGGAAGGGAACTAACATGTTATTAGAAAATAAATGTCGATTGGCAAAAAGAAAGGTGTTGGTTTGTCTCTTTTACCTTGAGAAAGGATTTGAAAGTTTTACGTGTTTTATGATTTGCAAAGAAAAAGAAAAGAAAGTTTTTTGTTTTATTATGCAATGGATGCAAAAGAAAAGAAAACATCTAAGGGAGACTAACCTAAATCTATCCCTAATGTTTTCACACAAATGATTGACCCTAAATTTGAGTTTTGAAGGGGAAACTCTAACCTATGTTGACATGCTTGGATAACAATCCTAATGTATATCTCAAATCATCATCTATAGATGAATCAAGAAGTCCTAAAGGAGCATAGCAAAGGTCTATCACCTAAAACTATGTCTATCTCGAATCATCATCTATAGTTGAAACAAGAGCTCCTAAGAAAACATGTCGAGGGTATATCATCTCAAAACATGCACACAAAGACGAAATTAAGCAAGCAAGCCAACAAGCTCAAGAGAGCATAAAAAATATGTCATGAGCAGCACATGGTAACTCAAGTCAAATGCCTAACCATGATATAGATGATCAAGGTAGGTATAAAATCAGGTAGGGATGCTTTAGCCAAGAGGTCATATCAACTGAGGCAAACAATCGGCGAGAGGATAGAAGCAAATAGAACGGAGCATCAACGTCGACCAATGCAAGCTCAATACAAAATGTGGGGAATCGATTACAGATCCCTTTTCCATTTGACGACTCGATAACCATGATTTGCACAACTCCAAAGCATCTACGTACAACATGAGCTATGGATGACACAAACGATAATGTGCGGGGGTCAATTGTGGACCCTCCCCGCTTTCCTGCTTTTAAGGACTTATCATCTGTAATATAATGCAAGCACAAATGTAAACACACATGCAGAATACCTACTTCAAAGGTAGGATTTTAAACAATCACAATTAGCATACAGAAAGCGGTGCCTGCTACAGGTCTTTAAATAAATACTTCGAGTGCACTCTCTTTATTTCCTGCTTCCTACTTCTCATGATCTCTAGAAAGCAATAAATAATTCGATAATGAATGCGGTAAAAAGGTATGAGAGAAATACCAAACGAATAAAAATCCTTATCAAGCAAGCAAAAATAAGAAACCTGGAAAACTTCGACCAAGCTAGCATCAACAAAGAAATTCAGTGAGAATATGCGCCGAGGCATCAATAAGCAAGATCAGAATGTGTAGCAGACACATCCATATCACAAAGTTCCTGCACAAAATGCAACTATGCAAACCAACATTGGAATGTGTATCGACACATCCGTATTCCCGAGCACCTGCACAAAATAAAACTATACAAGATATGGGGCACAAGACAATGACATGTGTGTCGAACGCAAAAATCAGACCACAAATCGAAATTCCAAACAAGTTTTCTGATCAAATAATCGAGTAATAATTACATGATCGGAAACCATCCAAATGTACCTTGCACAATCAACACACATGTTAAAAATAACAAGGAAAATTAAAGTATAAAAGAGTAGAAGGAAATTTGGAACAAACAATAGCCAAAGCAAAGCCAAAGAAGTAAAAAGCAAAAATTTGGAAAAGATGCGTCGACCACAACAGGGCATGAGTCAACTCATCCCTGAAATTTTCTCAGTTTGCATCGACCGGAGGGTCGGTGCAACACTTCCCGTGGGTGACCAGAATGTTTGCATCAACCACAACAGGGCTTGAGTCGACTCATGCTTGGGATTTTTATCATTTTTCATCGACTGGAGGGTCGGTGCAACACTTCTCGTGTGTGGTCCAAACTTTTTGTGCCGACTTAACAAGGCTATGCATCGGCTCAACTGTAGTCTCGTTCAATTGAAACTTTGAAGCAACATAACTTTTGCATCGAGTGTCCGTTTCGCGCATGGTTTGAATCGTTGGAAAGCTTGAAAATCATAGAATATCCACGGCACGAAACGAAAACGAAAGCAACAAAAATAATATGACAAATTCCCCGATCTTAGCACGATTGACATGTGAATTCATGATCCAATTTCATGAGTTTCGACGCATTTTTATCGGATCAAAAACAAAATTCACATCAATTATGCTATGACTATAGCACAAGGAAATTTGTACATAACCAAAAAATAATTGAATCACACGGTAAGATCAAGGCACTATGGCTCAAGCATCTTGTCAAACACGCAATCTCCGAAATTCAACTCATAATTTTTGCACAGTTAGAGATCCAAATTATACCATATATAATCAATCAAGAATCATCAATTGAGCTTGAAACAACTTCAACATTTTATTTTCTCAAATAAGCACTTTCATGAAATTCAATTAATTGAATAAGCACTTATTTAATCATCCAATTTCGGATTTGCACATCATGATTCAAGATCAATTCACATTTTCATAATTGAAATCAATTCCATAATTCAAATTGGTCAAAGTTCAATTTATTGATCCACAAAAGTGATTATTTAAGAATCACTTATTTGAAAAGTACTTAAATCAAGAAAAGCTTACCGTAGAATTGAAGAGGAAGCTTAGGTATGGTGATCGTAACAATCGGATTCGAGATCATAGAAGAATTAAGCTTCTTTGACTGTTGGATCTTGAAGAAGTTGTTGGAAAAGTTGTTGGTGTTCTTGATGAAAATGAGAGAAAGTTGATCTTTGATCCTTGAGCAAGATGAGAGAAACTTTTTGAGTGTTTTTGAGAATTGGTCAATTATGAGAGAGTCCTTGAAAATTGAAGTGAATAAGAATATATAGTGTGCCCCTTTTTTGAATGAACGAGCCTCCAATAAACACAAGCAAATATGCAAATTTTCAGTTCATCAGAGTCCGACACCTTAAGGTCGAATTCGCAGGTCCCTCAGTGTGACTTTCAAAGTCAAAATATGAAATTAAAATGTAGCCAACTGATCAGTGCATTTTGATGCATATTCCTCTATATTTATACTTATGAATTTCTATGTTTTAGTTTGGTTATTTTTCCTTTTTATTTGTATTTTTATAATTTATTTTATTTTTGCACTTATTTATGTTTTGCACTTTATTTTCAGCTTTAGCAGCTTTCGCGAATAAATTCATAACTTGAGCTTCAGGAGTCGGAATAAGGGGTGCTACCACTCGTTGGAAAGCTAAGAGAAAGAGCTACGATTTTCATTCAGAAGTCGAGAGCTTAATCGGACTGTAGCAGGGCCAGAAATTTCGTTGAAGTTGCAGCTTTAGAAATATTTCTTGTTTTGGGTCATTTGTAATGGGCTTGGGTTATATTTTCGACCCAGTTGGGTTATGAACCGAATCCTTGTCCTTGCTATACCTAGAAGCCACTACAACAATTTCTTTTTTTTTACCTTTGATTATTCATAAAAATTATTTTTGGATTTTGTACGAATTTCATGGAGAACTAATTCATCTTGACAATTTGCTGTATTTAGGTTCTGACACCTTGAGGTTATAATAATTCTAATTCATATTTTATTTCGTTCAATATTAATCTATTCTCTTGTATGCTTAATTAAAATTGCATAGAGTATATTGATTTAATTCGATTGATTGTATGATCCTAACCATAGTCACGTCAATGTTTGCTTAATTCGTTACCGTGTCTGATTAATTCATGTTTGCTTAATTCATGAGGCTTAATTCTGTTTGTTTAATTCTGATAATAGGAACTAACATCACACTATTCTCATTGCGCTTGTCATTGAGTTTGTACTTGAATAGGAATAAATAATCCGCTTAGGGAATTGGAATTACAATAGCCGATGATAGGTAGAAACCAAATCAACAGATTGACTTTTCAGCTTATTTTGATAATCACTTATTTCGTGTTATAAATCGATCCTAAAACCAACCTCCATTCTATTTCTATTAGTTAATAAAATCAAGATTCCTTGTGAGAACGATATTCGAGTTACAGTTGTCGCTATATTACCGTTTCGCAAAAACACTCGTTTTGATCCGCGCGCGACAGCGGATCAAATTGGCACCGTTGCCGGGGATTCTTGTTGTTATTAATTAATATTTTAGGCATAGGTAATGTTCTTGCTTTTTTTTCTTTCTTGTTTTTTTGTTGTGTTTATTGATTTTCAGGGTTGCAATTTCGGTTGCAGTACAGTTTTCCAGCCTAGCAAGTAAGGTTAAAACCTACTGTTTTGATTTGCTCCGAATTTTTCATGAAGTTCCGAAAAAAATCGAAAAATAGTACTCCTTTAGAATAAAATTCTAGAAGATTTCTGCCTTCAAAATTGCAAATTCATCTTTTTTCTATTTTTAACGAATTTTTTACTGTTTTCATAGAGTCGAAAAAAATCGAAAAAAATATCAAAATTGTTATTTCTCCTAATTAGATTAAATCTGGTGTTATTTTACTTTTCTGAATTTTATTTAATCGATTTCCTTCATTGTGTTTGTTTTTTATTATTATGGACATTGTTGGCATTTTGAACATTGTTGTTGCATTGCTGTGTATTAGCCCTAGCTACTAGGTCTTGTTGTTCTGAATTTGTTGCTTTTGATCCTGAAGTAGAGAGAACCTTGCACACACGACGTAGAAAAGTCCAGGTTACCACTAGCACACCACCCACAATTGAGTCTGAATCTGAGTTCGAATATTTGCACCACTTGTTTGCTTGAGATTCTGAACTTGTTATTGATATGGCTGACCAAAGAACCTTAAGGCAATTGGCTGCCCCTGATGTGAATTATAATGGAATGTGTATTGATTATGATGATGTTGCTGCTCCTTTTGAATTAAAATTGGGTTTAATACACTTGTTGCCCAAGTTTAGTGGTCTTGCAGGTGAGGATCCGCACAAACATTTGAAAGAATTTCAGGTCGTATGCTCCACACTGTCAAAGCCTGAAGGGATCACTAAGGATCATATCAAACTTCAAGCTTTTCCTTTTTCATTGCAGGCTGCAGCGAAGGATTGGTTATACTATCTTGAGCCAAACTCAATTGCAACTTGGAATGCTTTAAAAAAAAGTGTTTTTGGAGAGATATTTTCCCGCCTCTAGAGCTGCCTAATAAGAAAGGAAATTTGCGGTATTAGACAAGGTAATGAGTCACTAACTGAGTATTGAGAGAGGTTCAAGCACTTGGTATCTAGCTGCCCTCAACACCAGATTACTGAGCAACTACTCATCCAATACTTTTATGAGGGGTTGTTACCGATGGACAGGAACATTCTTGATGCTGCTAGTGGTGGAGCACTCGTCGATAAAACTCCAGCTGCTGCCAAGGCTCTTATTGAGAATATGTCTCTTAATTCTCAATAGTTCACCACTAGAGATAATTCTATTCAAAGTAAAGGCGTGAATCAAATTCAAGCTTCTTCCAACAAAGCTTTGGAAACCAGAATTGACGAGCTCACTGCCTTAGTCAAACAACTAGCCGTAGAAAAACCTCAAACAACAACTTTGTGTGGTATTTGTACTTCTCATGAGCACCCGACCCATACCTATCCCATTCTGAGAGACGAGTCCATTGCTGAGATACCTCAAGCTTATGCAGCAAACCTTTACAATCAAAACAGGTACAACAATACTCCTGACCTGTCCATAAATAAATATCATCCTAATTGGAGGAACCATCCCAACCTTTGATATGGAAATCCACAAACCAGCCAACAACAGAACCCACCCCAAGTGGCTGTCCCTACACCTTCCGGACCATCCTTAGAGGATCTTTTCAAACAAATGGTTGTCAACAACCTTTAGTTCCAACAAAGAACCGATTCTAGCATTCAGACCTTGCACACACAGATGGGATAGCTTGCTACGCAAATAAATGCCATTCAATCCCAAGGGTCGAACCAACTTCCAACAGAAACTGTTGTCAATCCGAATGGTTCTAATGCTAATGTCAGCGCAATTTCTTTGAGATCTCGAAAGGTAACAGAAACAGCCCCTGAAAAAAATGAAAAAAATATTGAGCTAACATCTGAACCTTCTCCTTCTGAATTTGTTTCACCTGAAATTTCTCCACCTTCCGCTGTTGCGGTGGAAACTGAAAAAATTAAAGAAAAGGAGTATGTTCCACCAGTTCCCTTTACGCATAGAGTTCTAAAAAATAAAAGAATTGAGGAGGGAGAGAAAGAAAGAGAGATATTGGATGTTTTCCAAAAAGTTGCGGTAAACATTCCGCTTCTTGACGTAATTAAGCAGGTTCCTAAATATGCGAAGTTTTTGAAGGATTTGTGTACCAACAAGAGAAGGATTAAGGGAAGTGAAAGAGTAAACTTGGGCAGAAATATTTCTGCTTTTATTCAGACAAAACCTTCATCTGAAAAAGTTGTGGGCGAGCAAAATGTTTCAGCCCTCACTACTCAGGTTCTGCCACAAAAACAAAAGGATCCAGGAACATTTACTATTCCTTGCACCATCGGGAACAGTAAATTCGATAATTGCATGCTTGATTTGGGAGCGGGCATTAATGTTATGCCTACTTCTGTTTATAATAACCTTTGTCTTGGTCCTTTGCAGCATACAGGTTTAATCATCCAATTGGCGAACAGGAGCAACGCTCGACCAGTCGGCGTAGTCGAAGATGTTCTCGTTCAAGTTAACGACTTGATTTTTTCTGCAGATCTCTACATTCTGGACATGGAAGGAGAAACAAAGTCCAAAGCTCCCATCATTTTAGGCTGACCATTCATGAAAACGGCAAAAACGATAATTGATGTTGACGATGGAACCATGTCCATGGAATTTGGTGACATTGTCGCAAAATTCAACATTTTTAATGCCATGAAACATCCCTTGGAGGAGAATTCTGTTTTTCACATTGAGTTGATCTCCGGTTTAGTTGATGACACTTTTTCTGATTTATTTGCCATTGATTTTCCATCTTTATCTGGATTTGATGATGTTTATTTGTGTTCTGATTGTACTGAAAATAAGTTGTGTGTTGTTTGTGCTGAGATTGAAGTTGCCTTGCAGAATGATGTGTTTCCTACAGGAGAAGTTGTTACTGATGAAGTTGTTTTTACAGCTGATGCTATTGACATCCCGATAGCCCCGAACGCTCTATCAATAATCCAGCCCCCGTCCTTAGAGCTGAAACAACTCCCGGAGAACCTGAAATACGTTTATTTGGAGAGTAATGAAAAACTCCATGTTATTATTTCTTCTAACCTTGATTTAGATCAAGAAAATAAACTTTTGCAGTTTTTGAAAAAGCACAAGAAAGCAATCGGATGGACTTTAGCCGACCTTCCTGGTATTAGCCCATCGATGTGCATGCACAAAATTTTACTTGAGGAAGGAGCAAAAACATTAAGGCATCCCCAAAGGAGGCTTAACCCTTTGATTCTTGATGTTGTAAAGAAAGAGGTAACCAAACTCTTGCAAGCAGGTATCATTTATCCTGTTTCTGACAGTAAGTGGGTGAGTCCGTTGCAGGATGTACCTAAGAAATCTGGACTCACAGTGGTGAAAAATGAAAAGAATGAACTTGTTCCCACTAGAGTTCAGAACAGTTGGAGAGTTTGTATTGATTACAGAAGATTAAACCAAGAAACTAGAAAGGATCACTTTCCTTTGTCGTTCATTGACCAAATGCTTGAACATCTAGCTGGTAAATCACATTATTGTTTTCTTGATGGTTTTTCAGGTTACTTTCAGATTCATATTGCACCGGAAGATCATGAGAAGACCACTTTTACTTGTACCTTCGGTACTTTTGCTTACAGGAAGATGCCTTTTGGTCTTTGCAACGCTCCTGGCACCTTCCAGCGATGCATGATTAGCAT
The DNA here is from genome assembly GCA_948472305.1 of Vicia faba. Taxonomy (NCBI): domain Eukaryota; kingdom Viridiplantae; phylum Streptophyta; class Magnoliopsida; order Fabales; family Fabaceae; genus Vicia; species Vicia faba. The sequence continues at coordinate 1,434,207,494 of OX451737.1, read as the reverse complement.
TTTTTCTGATTTCATTGAAAATTGCATGGAAGTTTTTATTGATGACTTCACTGTTTATGGTTCTTCTTTTGATGCATGCTTGAGTAGTTTGAATATGGTTTTAGAAAGATGCATCAAGACTAACCTTGTTTTAAATTATGAAAAATGTCATTTTATGGTTGAACAGGGAATTGTTCTTGGTCACATAATCTCTGAAAAAGGTATTTCTGTTGACCCTGCTAAAATTGATGTGATTTCTACACTGCCTCACCCTTCTTGCGTTCGCGAGATTCGTTCTTTTCTTGGTCATGCAGGTTTTTACAGGCATTTCATTAAGGATTTCAGCAAGATAACTCTTCCGCTGTCAAACCTGTTGAAGAATGACGTTAGTTTCAACTTTGATGACAAATGCAAACAAGCGTTCGAGTTCTTGAAGAAAGCATTGACTTCCGCTCCAATAATCCAGCCCCCTGACTGGACCCTCCCTTTTGAGTTTATGTGTGATCCTTCCAATTATGCTGTTGGGGCTGTCCTTGCACAAAGAGTTGACAAAGCTGCCCATGTTATTTATTATGCTGCTAGGACTTTAGATTCTGCACAGTCAAATTACACTACCACTAAAAAAGAAATTCTAGATATTGTTTTTGCTCTTGATAAATTCAGATCATATTTGCTAGGTTTCAAGGTTGTTGTTTTCACTGACCATGCAGCTTTAAAGTACTTGCTGAAGAAGCCGGATGCAAAACCAAGATTGATTCGGTGGATGTTGTTGCTCCAAGAGTTCAATGTAGAGATTAAAGACAAAAGTGGAGCTGAGAACTTAGTGGCTGATCACTTGAGCAGGATAGAAAGAGATGAAGATCATTTCCCTATTCAAGATGACTTTCCTGATGAGCAGCTTCTACTTTTGCATGGGGTAACTCCTTGGTTTGCTGACATTGTTAATTATCTTGTTGCTGGTGTTTTTCCTACATGTGCATCCAGGTCACAGATTCACAAACTCAAGAGTGATGCCAAATATTATGTTTGGGATGATCCATATCTTTGGAATTTTGGTAGTGATCAGGTGATTAGGAGATGTGTCCTTGACTATGAGATTGAATCTATTTTGAATTTTTCTCATTCATCTCAAGTCGGAGGACACTTTGGTCCGCAAAGAACTGCAAGAAAGATCCTAGACTCAGGTTTCTATTGTCCCACTATCTTTAAAGATGCTTTTGAGACTTACCGCACTTGTAAAGAGTGCCAGATAGCAGGTACAAACATCACTCGTAAGAGTGAAATGCCTCAGCAACCTATGCTTTTCTGTGAGGTATTTGATGTATGGGGAATCGACTTCATGGGTCCCTTCCCTGTATCATTTGGTTTCATTTACATTTTACTTGCTGTCGATTATGTTTCAAAGTGGGTGGAAGCTATCCCCATTAGGACTAACGATTCTAGAGTTGTTGCAGATTTTGTCAGTTCTAATATCTTTTGCAGGTTTGGAATACCGCAAGCTATCATAAGTGACCAAGGCACTCATTTCTGCAACCACACCATGGAATCTTTGCTTCGGAAGTATGGAGTTATGCATAGAGTCTCTACTGCATATCACCCACAAAGTAATGGGCAAGCTGAGATCTCAAATAGAGAGATCAAACAGGTTTTAGAGAAAATGGTGCAACTAAACAGGAAGGACTGGAGCCGTCGTCTAGAAGACGCACTTTGGTCTCAAAGAACAGCTTTCAAGACACCCATTGGGAAGTCTCCTTATCGACTTGTTTTTGGTAAGGCATGTCATCTTCCTGTTGAGATGGAACATCGTGCTTATTGGGCGTTAAAGAGTTGTAATCTGGAGATGCAACAAGCAGGTATTGAAAGAAAACTCCAATTGTAACAGCTTGAAGAGCTTAGACTAGAGGCTTATGAAAGCTCTAGGATTTATAAAGAGAAAACAAAACACTTCCATGATAAAATGATTTATAGGAAGGAATTCTCTGTGGGTCAACAGGTTTTATTGTTTAACTCCCGCCTTAAGCTTATGGCTGGGAAACTCCGATCCAAATGGATTCACCCTTTTGTTGTTACTAATGTTTTCCCTCACGGTGCAGTAGAGATTAAAAGTGCAGGTACTGACAAAATTTTCAAGGTCAATGGGAAGCGCCTAAAGCTATTCTATAAAAGTGAAGTAGCTGAAGATGCAACCATAGAAGATCTTTCTTTGGAAGCACCCAACTACTCTGCAACTTGATCAGGGAGATTTTCTTCTCTTCTCTCTACTTTAATAGTTATGTCCTTTCATTGAGGACAATGCTTGTTTTAAGTGTGGGGGAGGGAATCCTTTGTTTTATTTGTTTTTGTTTCTTGTTTTCTTGTTTTGTTTTCAATTATAAAAATAAAAAATATATAAAAAATATAAAAAAAATTTGCATCTTTTTGAAAGTTCTGGGTTAGAGATTAATCTGAGGATAGTTGTGGAGACTTGGGAAAAGTTCACAAGATCGGTATCATCTTAACACTGTAAGTCTCCTGCATATGGAAATTGATTTGAATTCTTATTATGTTTTTATCCTTGAATTCTCATTCTCTGACAACCCTTAAGTAGTTTATTTCAGTAGTCAACACCATCTCACACACACTCTACGCAAGGAAGCCGATGAATATAAGTGAGTGTTCTGGAAAAAAAATTTGAAAAAAAAAAGAAAAAGGAATGCGCTTTTAAGTTTGGTGACTCTCACCCGGTCACTTAACCCAGCGGTTGTAGAACCTACAAAAAAAGTTGATAATAAGACTCGTTGTTAGTTGGTTCAGCGGTTTCTGGTGCTGAACTTGGTAGGGGGGATTATGGTCCGATCCCCCGCAACTACAACTGAGTAAGCAAGGGTTATGCCACGTAAGTACCAGAATCCAAAAAAGGATCAGAGTCACTAACCATTCGCTTTGCTATGAGTGTGTGGAGATAACGGGCTTAATGTGATTGCACCTTAATGAAAAAGAGCAAGAAGGAGGATGAGTAAGTAAGGCTTTTGCATAATAATATGATTCGAATTGGTTCGTATATTCAGGAGGCAAGATTAATGTTCCTACGATATCCTTAGTGTGCAAGATTAGTACCTATTGATGCAACCTTAACCAAAGAAAAGTTTGTGGCCTAGAATGAGTAGCCAATGATGTGTTTGTGTTTTCTTTGTTTTGTTTTATTTTAATTTTGCTCGGAGTGCAAAAGTTCAAGTGTGGGGAATTTGATCAGTGCATTTTGATGCACATTCCTCTATATTTATACTTATGCATTTCTATGTTTTAGTTTGGTTATTTTTCCTTTTTATTGTATTTTTATAATTTATTTTATTTTTGCATTTATTTATTTTTCGCACTTTATTTTCAGCTTTAGCAGCTTTCGCGAATAAATTCATAACTTGAGTTTCAGGAGTCGGAATGAAGCGTGCTACCAGTAATTGGAAAGCTAAGAGAAAGAGATACGATTTTTAATCAGAAGTCGAGAGCTGAATTAGACTATAGCAGGGCTAGAAATTTCATTGAAGTTGCAGCTTTAGAAATATTTCTTGTTTTAGGTCATTTGTAATGGGCTTGGGTTATATTTTCGACCCAGTTAAGTTATGAACCGAATCCTTGTCCTTGCTATACCTAGCAGCCGCTACAATAATTTCTTTTTTTTACCTTTGATTATTCAGAAAAATTACTTTTGGCTTTTGTATGAATTTTCATGGAGAACTAATTCATCTTGACAATTTATTGTATTCAGGTTCTGACATCTTGAGGTTATAATAATTCTAATTCATCTTTTATTTCGTTCAATATTAATCTATGTTCTTGTACGCTTAATTAAAATTGCATAGAGTATATTGATTTAATTCGATTGATTATATGATCCTAACCATAGTCACGTCAACATTTGCTTAATTCGTTACCGTGTCTGATTAATTCATGTTTGCTTAATTCATGAGGCTTAATTCTGTTTGCTTAATTCGGATAATAAGAACTAACATCACACTATTCTTATTGTGCTTGCCATTGAGTTTGTACTTGAATAGGAATAAATAATCCGCTTAGGGAATTGGAATTACGATAGCCGATGATAGGTAGAAACCGAATCAGCAGATTGACTTTTCAGCTTATTTTGATAATCACTTATTTCGTGTTATAAATCGATCCTAAAACCAACCCCCCATTCGATGTGCTTGCCATGTGCATATTCATATTTATATTGATGATTATGTGTGTTTAGAGCCACCGTGTGCTTAATTTAACGCAGGGACGAAGTTTTGCCATTGTTAGGTCAAAGCTTCAGCCAAGCTTCGTATCTCAAAATACAAGGCTCTACAGGACAAACCAGTCATGCCATCGTGTTCGCATGGATTTAATTAGTCCAATAGGGTTATTTCCATGCTTGTTTTCTTGAGATTTTGCAGGTTTGGGGTTTTGGCCAACCGGAAGGGATGACCGGAGCCACCACCTCCAGTGGCTTGACTGGTGTTGACGGAGGCGTGGTAGAAATGGATGCGATGATTGGCCCATTCAAATATTTGGACCCCACTGGAGCGCGCGTGCTTGCCAAATCAGCATTTTCACTTGTTTTGAATTATATACATTTCTTTGTGCTTATACTAACGGATGTAAAACCGTCCCAACGGTTGGGTGTGTGAGTGTTAAGGCGTTGTGTGTGAGAGGTCAGGGATTCGACCCCTACCTCTTGATTTTTATTTTTTCCTAACATTGTTTGCAGATCCAGTGCTCATAAGCTAAATACGTTTACCATGCACCATCAGCCCATCACCACTTGATCCAGATCCAACGCTTCCAAGGTGTAGACCATCATGCGCCTCCCAAGGCTGCCCTCACTAGATCACAAAATAGACATGGACTCTTCTTCAATTGGGCCCAATGAATTTCAAATTCCACCCCCTCATTTGATTTTACTACCCAAGCCCATTTGTTTTTTTTTGTTTTATCTTTTATTTTCTTTTTTAATTTGTTTTATTTAGTAAAAAAAATAATTAAAATCACAAAAAATATAGTTTTCGATTTTTTAATTAAATTAATTTTATAAATTAATTATTAATTATTTTAACCTCCTTTCTTAATTAAAATTAATTAGAACTTAGAATTTAATTCATTTTCTTTTCATAATAAAAGTAAAAAAATAATATTAGAATTAATTTCCTTTGATTAGTTTCATTTTTTAATTATTTCTATTTTTCTTTTAATCTAGATTTAGGTTAATTTTTTATTTAATCATTTTCTCAAATAAAATAAACAAAAAAGATTCTTTTTTTTTTCGTACCTTAGGATTTTTTAGACGTACTTACAATTCGCGCGCGTTATTATTTTCTATAGCATAATTTAAGATTTTTCTTTATTACTTTTTTTTCAAAGTTTGGACATGTAAATACCCCCTCCCCGAAGCATTGTAATAGTGTAGATTTAAATTCTCACACTTTAAATTGTTGTATATATTAACTGGTTAGATGTATGCCTAATAGGATTGTATGACAAGATTAATAAACAAAACATTAGAAAACTTAACACAAGACTAAAATAACTGAACGTAACACACCTTGCGCATATACAACTCTAGGGTATTCCCACTTCGATTGCCTTCAGAAATAGTCACAATTCTCGAAACGTGAGATATTTTAGTGGCTACCCTCCGGTTCAAAAGATCATAAGTCCCTTGGTGACCCTCTCGACGTTGCCTCGGTAAAAATATGATCTTAGAATCCTAGGGTAGTCACTAAAACTTCTTGCCAAGTTGCCTTTGTGACTATAAATCATCCCTTTGAATGTCCCTCAAAAATATAATGATAGGGCTACCTACTCTCTAATATTAGGATAACACTGTCTAAAAGAAAGGAGGAAAAGAACGAACCTTTAGAGTATAAGTAGATAGTTCCTAGATGCTTGCTCAAAAACAACTTTTACACTTACATAAAACATTTCAAAAACATTTTCAAAATGATTTATCAACACTCTTGAGGACTGATACAAGAGTTATCATAAAGAAAATCGCCGCGCTAAGGAATTTTCAAAATACTTTTCAAAAAAACACACAAAAAAGCACAGGGTATTTTTCGAATGAGCTAAGCATCTAAGAGCCCGTAGAAAACTACGGATGGAAAGGGTGCTAACACCTTCCCTTTCCATAATCTACCCCCTTAATTAGAAATAATCTCGAAAGGTCTTTTTTTGTTCTTTTCACCCTTTCTTGGTGGATAAAAGAAAAGTCGGTGGCGACTCTTGCTTACCGCAACATTTGCAAATACAAATGCAAAACCAATATAATAGTCGGTTCTGCCACCGTATCACACATTCAAATTTGAAAGCTGAAAGAAATATTTAGCCAACTAAATTTGTGAACCAATGTCACCAGAACCAGCTCAATACGATAAGAATCAACTGAGTTATGATTTTTCGAAGATGAAGCAGGTGAACCTTTGTTACAATTTTCTTATGCGAACATATTTGATAAATTCATATATTCGAAGACTCTGAGTAGAACTTGCTTCCGGCTATGAGATACGAAATATAGATGAAACCACGAAGGAATTATGGCCACTGAAATGGGTTCATACCGAGTCACGGGCTTCGAGTTATGAATTTTTTAGTGCGCCAAAACTGCACTTTCATAACCTTTTTATTTTTATTTTTACCATATAACTTCCAAAAGAACCAAGTATTCTGAGACTTTCCTTTGAGAATTAGCTTTTGGTCCGAACGCAAAAATTGAAGAGGACTTCGAGACAGTTTCAAAACCTCAAGAATCAACCCAAAACACCATTCCAATCTGGAGATGCGGATTTTCAAACTCAGATCAGTCAAAACACTGTTTCCAATTCGCACTATTTTAAATTCACCGAAAACATGCAAATCTTCCACAACTCAAACATGCATTGAAAATTTATGAGAGCTTTGTCGTGTTGACCAAATAACTTGACCCCATGAACACGGAACTAATGATATACATGCATGTGTATATGCAAACAAAGTATAAGCCAATCAAAGTTAAAACAAAGAGGGAAAATTTTGGGGTGCAACATCTACAAACCCTGAAAAGCTTCTGCCTATCTCTAAAGGATGGTTTCGATTTATTCTGATGAATCTCCGTCCTCGTGGTCTCCACAAATACTTTATGTATCATGATGATAAGCTTCTAATTCCCGGTCTACTCAAGCGTACTCCTTTAGATCTACCTCAAGTCATATTCAATTATCTTAACAAATGTATCACCATTTCCAGAGTCATGAATAAATCTTTTATTCCATATTGAAGAGTTCTAATAGAAGTTCTTATCAAGGAAAATATTATGGAAATTATTCGTAGGATTGGCGGTGGTCCTGACGTAAAATTTAAAGACGAAAGATGTGAAACTTTTGATAACTAGTGGTTTAAATAAGTGTATTCTTATTGTGTCCTTCTGTCTATTTTTAATGTGTATTTTAAATTAGTGTTTGTTGTCTTCTTGTCTGCTCTAAGTCTTTGTACTTTGTTTCTTTATTCAAGTTTCTTTCTTTATTTAGTCAGATGTGATTTTTTTTCAAATAAGCATTTCTTAAATATTTTTTATTATGACAAAAAGGGGGGAGAAATAAAAATGATTTTGATTAATAAAATTTCTTTAAACCCTATAGTTTAAATGACACTCTAAATATTGCATTCACTCTAATAAATAATGTCCTGGTAAAGAACGACTATTATTTATAATGTTCTAAGAAAGGATGAATAATCTGATAAGCTTAAAGGTTAAATCAATGATGATAAATCATATTCAAAAAGGATAAACATTGTTCCTAAGCTCTGAAAGATCATAAGTTGATAATTCATGGGGAGATTGTTTATCCCAGGGGTAGTTTCCAACTTAGGGTGAGTTTTCCAAACTCTTATTTTATTTTGTTTATGGTTTAACCCTGTAAAATTGTTCCATCAAAATACATGGTTTTGTCATCATCAAAAAGGGGGAGATTGTAAGAACAAGATTTGGATATGTGTTTAATATCTATGTTTTGATGCTAACAAGCATATATTTTATGCAGAATTTTTTTTAGTTATAATGGTTTCATTGAGTGTGCATATACATTGTTAATATTCTAGATAGTCTTAATCAAGATATCATCACAATCACCTTATCACTCAGAAGAAGAACCATTGAGTTTTGTTTCTAAAATAACATCAATAGTTCTATGGAATGTTGAATGTTTGACAAGAAAAGAATCTCAATGAGTGTTCAAGAAGAAAGAGTTTATGATAAGTTGTTGCTTCAAGATCAGAAATTAAGAAGGTACAAGAAAAAAGCTTTCAATGTAGAAGATTAGAAGACAAGACTAGTTCATTAAATGAGCTCATGCTTATAATTCTAAAGACGAAGTCAAGATTCTTAACACATATGGATAAAGATTATACTTCAAGATCAGAAGTCAATATTTGTTCATCAGAAGAGTTGTTGCTCATGTTTCTGAAGACAGAGTCAAAATTTTAAAGACTCAGAATTCATGGAATGTGCACTTTGTAACAGCCCGAGCCTTCAGCGTTCTCGGAACTATTACCTCACGATCTTCTCTACCCTCCTAACTAGTAGAGTTTTTGCCTTTCGTGGGAATCGAACCCTGTACCCTGGGGTTCAAGTACATGCTCAATGTTATAAGGATTAATTAGTACTACCTATACCAACAAGATCCATATTCTTTTCGGTGGCTCATTCATAAGAACTCCATAGTTAAGCGTGCTTAACTTAGAGCAATTCTGGGATGAGTGACCTTCTGGGAAGTTTCTCGGAAAGCGTGCGAGTGAGGCCAAAATATGCTGAAAAGACTCGTGTTGGTTTGTGGGGTCAATCGATAATCCTAAATGCAGTCTGGGGCGTTACACACTTTCATTCAACATCATAAGTATTCCATAAGAAGAACATATCAAAGAAAATAAGATCTTTTGAACTCATTTCTAATCAACATTATAAAATTCCATCAGAAGACAAGATCAAAGGATTATATCATCTCAATCAAATCTACTAAGCTGAAAGAATATTGACAAGAACAAGGACACCATCAGAAGTACCACTGCACTCAACAGAAGAACTATTATGACCTTCTCTAATAGAAATATCAGTAGTTTTAAGGAATGCTAAATGTTCATCAGAAAGGGAATTAAGCATGTTCTCAGGAAAGCGTCCCTCTTAGTCAGAAAACATATACGCTTTCAAAGAAGGAACGAACCCTCTTAGTCAGAAAACATATACGCTTTCAAAGAAGGAACGAACCCTCTTAGTCAGAAAACATATACGCTTTCAAAGAAGAAACGAATTCATGATCAGACAACAAAGATGTAGCTGACAATAAGCTAATGCTTTCGCTCAAAGAAGACATTATACATTAGATAAGTTGTCGCTTATATATCTGAAGATAATATTCAACTATTTGAAAGATTATAACTATACAACAATAAAGCATCTTCTGGATCATTATCACTCCTCAATTAGAATCAATCCAACAAGAACAAAAATTATCAGAAATTCTTCTATACAAATTACAAATTTCCTAACACATGTTGAGACATGGTTCTTTGCAAAAAAATGCATGGACAGAATACAACAGAATGATACAAACTTATCAGTCCTTAGTCATAAAAGATGTTCCAACATCTTATGCGACATGTTAATCAATCAAAAAACAAAAACTGAACAAAATATAAAGATAGTAACACATAGATATGATGACCCAGTTCAGTGTACAATAACACCTACTTTGGGGGATACCAAGCAAGGAAGGAAGTCCACTATCAGCACTATTAGTTCAAAGCTAAACTCCCCCATTTACAACTTCTCGCCTAATCCCTACCTAATGCAACCAGTTTAGTCAAGACTCTTGACTAACAAACATACTTGGATTTGCTTCAAAACTTCATCGAAGAACAATACACGATTCCTTTCATATGATCTCTTTCTTGTGTCCGCTACCAGCTTCGGGCATCTCTATTCGATATTTTTCGTATATGTCCTTTCCTCCAGACGTATATGTCCTTTCCTCCAGACGTATATCATTGATATCTTTGATATGGCTTCCTTTAGCCAGTCTCTATTGTCTGTGTTTGTTACTAGCTCCACACACATGTTCCTTGATATCAAATCTCTCTGATGTGTGTCTAACCTTGACCTGATATACATTCATCCTTGATAACCACTAGCCGCAAAAATAATAAATACAAAAAAACAAATAATATAATAATACCCATCTGGTTTCAGAGCATAAATTTTACGGTTCTATTAAGTATTCAATCCTCTTTCACCTTTATTGTTCGAAAGGCTAGTGTCAATCTCACCTTCAGGTTAAAGACGATTAAATAGGAGCAGTTGTTGCACCCCAAAATTTTCCCTCCTAGTTTCTTTTATCTGGCTTAGGCTTAGTATTGTATACACATCTTTTCATTAGGTCGTCTGCATTAACATAACATACATTTGCATTTTTACTCAATAAAGTGCCATGATTCAAAAGATCAGCTGATTGTGCAAGTTAGGGTTGTCACTGACTGAGATGTATATATCCAATAAAGGCTGATTTCTTCTTCAAGCAATGAGCAGTGGAATTAGGGTTGTGATCCGTGGTCATTGAGAATTTCTTGTTTCATCAAACTACAAGGCTATTAGGGGTTATTTCCCTATATATGATCAAAGTTAGGGTTTTATAGTTAGTGTGCTTCAATTGAGGTTTCTTCCTCAAGGATTATTGAATTAGGTTTTGGTACCATTACTATATGGATCATCATTAATTCTTTCCCACAATTTCAACTTGTTCTTCACCAAGGGGTTTCTTCTAATTCCTTACTTTGCAAGTCATGAGCATATGGATTTCTTCTTGAGGATTCAAAAGTGTGAATTTGGACACAAGGATTGCGTTTTGGTTTGTGAATCAAGAACTTTCTTATTAATGCGCTTGCCAAATTGGTTAAGAGTTGATGAATTTAGCTTTCATCATTCAAAGTATCCATCTTATTGTTAGATTCCCTAAGTGTTGCTTCAAGAAATCGTTGCCCTGCATAAACAGAAAAAAAGAAAACCAGTTCAAGAATCAGTTCAGCTCAGAAAAATTAGAAAAAGAAAATAGCAGCAAGGGTAGTATCCCATGAGAATTCGAATGCAGACCAATATAAAGAAGCCATGCTTCTACCTACGATACATTTACCTGCGATACATTTTTCAGCATCCATATTCAATAGATCCTCCACTTATTCCTAACCTGCATAACCCAAAGTTTGATACATCATCCTCAAACTCATCCAACAGTTTAGAAATAGATCCAAAACAAACAAAAAATGGAACTTCAATTATCCATATCAACCTGGTTCAGTTCGAGGACAAAACGGTTCGCTAATACAAAATCACCAAGAGACTAACTCGGCTCCAAACCCAGAGTTCCAAACCTGAACTTTCACTTTCAGTTTAAATTTTTCCAAACCTTTTTGTTAACAGTTTTAACATTTGTAACTCAGCCTTTTAACTACCCTATAACAGAAAATTATACAAGCCTATAGTTAACTTCAAAAAACAGTTAACTTCAAAAAGAGTTTGCCAGCTTATCAGCCCCCTAACTAACTTTAAAGCTCTTATAACTGTCTAATCCTAGCCCTCTAATTTCTCTAACAGAAATTCAAACCAACGGCTAAGATGCAATTTCACTATAACTAACTTCTTCATCTCTAACTGATTGGTCTAACAAACTTTCAAATCCTATCAGAAGAATCACCATCTTCTCCCTGCTTCCTTCTTCAACTTTCAATCATTCTCCAATTTATGAAGAATCACCACCAAAAAATATCTGAGAACTCTCTCTCCCTCTGCTTTCTGCTTCATCCTCTTCAAAGTTCTTGTCTAATCTCAATTTTTCAGCGATCATCCTTCTGCAAAATCACTGGAAAAACTTCTAAAACTATCTCTCTGCAAGGGGAACTGAATCTTGATTTTTTTTACTTCGTCTTCCACAAATCTGCAAGAACCAGATCCATCTCTGCATTACGTTTGGGACCTTCATCATCACTGCTTTGCAACAATTCGGAAACCTTCAATCATCTTCAACCAACACTCTTTCTCTTCAAACCTTTGCAACCTTCATTAATCACCATCAGTTCTTCAATATTCAACGTCCCTCTCACCTTCAACAATCCGCAACTACTTCACATCTTCCTCTTTCATTCTTCAATCGACAAACACTTATGCATCATTCATCATCACCTTCTACGAATCTTCCATACATCTTCATCATCTTCCGAAAATTCATCGCATAATTGAATTTGTATTAACAACAACAAAATGTGAAACACTCGCGGATAGTAGAAGGAGAAAATTGAATCAGAAATAGACTGAAAGCAACGATACACACCTGAATCTCTAGGGCTTATTCTCTGGTTTTCTAATCGACCATTATCACAGTGAAGGTGCACCATACGATACTCTGTTAGGTAAAAGACATTCTCTCGTTATCCTTCGCCGTTTTGCATCATCCTCCGTACTATGTTGTAGCTTAAGTTTTGTTGAACGAAAACCCAAAGGTCGCAGAGGAATGATTTCCAGAGGCCCAAGGTTGAAGAGAAGATAAGATAATCACGAGATGATGAATAGTCACAACAAGATTTAACCCTAACAGGAGAAAACGAATGTGTTTCCCTCTTATCCTTCAATACTTTATGTATGTTTGTTAATTCTTTCAATTGAAATTCATTTAAAATAAAAGATTAGGGGAGATATGTTGGTAAATGGACTTGATCATATTCTCTTGAGGCCCATGACCATTTTTTGGAAGTTGATTTTTATTAAAGTATAAAAAACTGATTCTGGACCAAATCTGATGGACTTAGCACCAATTCCTTACTTCAGCACCCTTGATCATGGATAACACCCCCTGGGCTCATCCTATTGAAAATTCTTTTTTTATTTTTTTTATTTTGTTAATTGTTTCAATTTTCTCAACGTGATTAAAAATTATAAAACCAATAAAAATTGGTTAGTTTTTTTTTTACTTTAGGAAATAATTCATGAGTATCCGATTACTTGAGATTTTTTATTCACCTTTGCTTGTCGAGATCTGAGTCTTACGCAGGTTTATTGTGTGATATATGGATATGCTTGGGTTTCCGATTGTGATTTATTTTCAAATCAATGATACTTTGACACTTATTCCGAGCATTTGATTTATGACTCTTCTCTATTGCTTGGTGAAGCTTACTCGAAGTTTTTTGGGTTTCTCTGTTTTGCTTGCTTTGCTACGAACTATGTTCGTTTGGTATCATTCTGAATTTGGTTTATCTTTCAACACTTTACTGCTTTCTTGATATCATGAGAAGTAGGAAATAAAGAGTGTGCACTTGAAGTCGCTGTTTAAAGTCCTGTAGCAGGCACCGCTTTTTGTATGTTATTTGTGTTTGCTTAAAATCCTACCTTTGAAGTAGGTATTTTGCACGTGTGTTTACATTAGCACTCGCATCTATTCCCCATCACTTATTGAAGTCCTCAAAAGGAGGCGAGCGAAAAGGGTTAGTAGCCAACCCTCGCACATTCTAGTCAGTGTCATCCATAGCTCACGTTGTACGTCGATGCTTCGAATTTATGCAGATGTTGTGTATCAAGTCGGTCATATGGAAAAGGGTTTTATCCCAACCCCCACACTTTGTCACGAGTTCGCATTAACCAATGTTGACACTCTGCTACCCACTTGTTTGCTTCAGGTGATCCACTCCCCTTGGCTAAAGCATTTCTATTCTTTTACTTTTACAAATCCCGCTTATTTTCTTCGGGTGATTTGTTCCCCTTAGCTAAATAACTTCTCTTGATTTTTCTTTTACCTACCTCGATTCACGATATCTTGGTTAGGTCGTTTTTCTTGAGATAATGTGAACTACTCTCACCATTTATGTGCTCTCTTGAGCTTGTGGATTACTTGCTTTCCATCCTTGTGTACATGTTTTCTTAGGTTGTGAATCTTTGGCATGTTCCCTTAGGAGATTATTGTTCATCCTTTGGAAGTGACTTGAGATAGACATAGATTTAGGTTGTAGACCTCTGCTATGCTCCCTTAGGACTTCTTGATTCATCCTTTGGCAGTGATTCGAGATAGACACTAGGATTATGATCCATGCATGCTAACGTAGGTTAGAGATTTCCCTTTCAAAACTCAACCTTAGGATCAATCGTTGTATGATAACATTAGGGATTAAATTCTAGCTAGTTTCCCTTATATGTTTTTTCTTTCTTTTGCATTCTTGCATTAAAACTAAAACATTTTTCTTGGAAAATCATAAAACATCTAAAAACTATCAAATCTTTCTTCAAGGTAAAAAACATCAACCAATGCAAACTCTTTTGCACCTTCGGGCCCTTTTCTTTCAAACTTTTCAAAAGAGCATATTAATTCACTTATGTGCTGACGCGTGAGTCTCCAAAGGTCGAGCTGCGGTAGAAATAAAAATTAATTTTGTTCATTAAAAAACATAAAACAAATCAAAACATGTGAGCCGGACTATGATAACTCTGATTCCTAAAAAAGGATACGTAGGCATTGGGGTAGGGTCTAAGCGAGCACAACTTTCTTTTCCCTACATTATTTTCTCTTTTTTTTGCATACATTCCCTCTTTGCATTTTCTTTTAGCTCTTAAGCATTATATTTGAACCCACACTTTGATTAGAACAACAAGAGTGGATACCAGAGAGTACTATGAGTGTGTGGGGTGCTAATACCTTCCCCTTGTGTAACATACTCCATTACCTGATCTCTCGGTCGTATGATATTGATTTCACCCTTCTTAGGTTTACTTGATGTTTATCTTTCCCTTCCCGTGGGACAAAAAATGTTTGATGGCGACTTTATTGATTTCATCTCGATGATTTATTCAGTCGGTTGTTTCAGCTGGCGACTTCACTAGGGAAGAGGCCAACCAAATGCTGGTCCATCCCGGAGTTACTCCTAGCTCTTGTTTTCTATTCTTTAGGTGTTTTTTTTATGATTTTTGTTTATTTATTTGTACATGATTATATTAGTGTTGTACCCCAAAATTTTCCTTCCCATTTTCTTCAAAACATGGTCACAAAGGTCTCAAATACTCAAAACTATTCAAGAGTTTACTGGTTAAACCTCCTCCTAAGCAAGGGTCTATAGCTAGGGTTTTGTGCTTCTCAAGGAATATTGGTTTGCAAGGGTCTCAAATTATTTTCATGGTTCATCATGGGTCCTCAGTAATGCTTATGTCAAGCTTCAAGGCTTGCATCACATGTTTGCTCAGTCAAAGGCTCGAAAGATTGAAAGTCAACTATATGAGGTAAAAAGTCAACTTTGGTCAACATATAGTCAAACTTTAATATTTTTTGTCAACATCAACATTTTGAAGTGATATTCATCATTTGATCAAGGGTTGATCACGATTCCTCAAGGAAATCCCTCAAATCATCGAAGGTTAAAAGTTGCCAAATTAGGGTTTTGATTGAAGATGACTGATCTTTGACTTCTGGCCAAATGCATGACCTAATGGCTTAAAGAATGATCTCAAGGGCTCAAATACAACATCTTGACCTAATTACATGGCTCAATACATTTCCAAAGATACAAGTGATTGATAGTTGAAGAATGGAATCAATTGATAAAAAGTCAATAGTCACACAAAAGTCAAACTTTGAATTTTTGGTCAACATTGAAATTTAGAAATCAAGAATCATCAAAATATTCAAAATTATCAAGTTTGATCATCAAGAATAAAAAAATTCAACAAAAGTCAAAAGTTGGAAAATTTTCCAAACACTTAGAAAAATTTCTAAGTGTTTTGTTCTTAACAAAGTCACTACTTTATGGCCATTTTTCACTAAGATCCAAATTGATTCAGCAAAAACTCAAAACATGAAAGTTGTAGATCTTGATTCAAGCTTTACAAAATGTCAAAGAACACAAATATATCATTATTGAGCTAGGATATTCGACGAGAAGAAGTTGGCCATTCAAACTTGAATCATAAGTCATTTTTTGATGACCTTATGGCCAAACCTCCAACCAAAGCTATAAGATCTCTCATTTCAGGCTATGTTATCTCCAAATCACTTCATAATTAAGTAAATACACAGGCCCTAAGTGTATTACACAAGGATTTGATGCTTTTTCCAAATCTTGATACCACTTATGGTTGAATTTGCAAAAAGTAACATATCCGCTTTGATAAAGAAAGTTTATGCTATCCACTCTATTCATTCAAGCTTGTGACTTGTTCCAAAGATTACAAACAATCTTTGTGATCAGAGGCAATCTTATAACAGCTAGTAAAATATGACAAATTCCCTTAAATCACTCTTTTTCTTCATCATGTAACAACTTGCTTTTTTGTGCAATTTGAAACCAAATGACCAAACCATACTCCCATAGGAACTGACTTTGATTTCTGCAAGTTAGAGGGACCATTTTTAACCTCTATAAATACCTCTCCATGCCCCAGAACTCAACACACCAGAATTTTCACCAAAAAACACTATTGTAGAAAGTTCTTCAAGCCTCAAACGTCCATTTCTCATTCTACTGGTGTGTTTTCCATCTATATCATTTATAAAGTTTCTAAAAATCATTTAGAGATCATCAAAACACTTTCTAAACATCATTTAGACGTTATTCATCACTTCCATTCACCCCTGAAACACCTCTAACCCAAAATCACTCTCAAAACCACCATTGTTGCACATTTAAAGTTCCAATATTCAACGTCAAACCCACTTGTACGTTTTCTTCTTTTATCATTCAAAAACCTTAGGTACATCATATAGAAGTTGTCCAAACACCTGAACAACTTCTGGAACATCTCCATCAGCATCTTCCATTCTCAAACCCGATCTCTGCATATTGAGTTAGGGAGGATGATTCATTGAGTCTTAAGGAAATATAAGCATTAGAACACATTTAGGGAGGTCCAAGGAAGATTTTGGCATCATTTATTTGCACTTGGAAGCATCTATACGCGTTCTAAGTTTTCACTTCAAGAGGTATGTTTTCCAAACTGTGATACCTTCATACAAGTATCATTGGCATAAACTCCCTGAAGAGAAATGTAGATATCATCACTCTAAAGCTAACCATGTCCTTAAGATTCATTTTAATTAACTATGTGATGAGAATTTTGGAACTAAAGTTTCTGAACCATTAGGGTGTCAATTTGGTACTGAGCATAATTTATTTCAATATTTAATCTATAGCTTTTGAAAATTATATGGTTGGATTCCTTGTATAAAATCAAGCAAGTTTGGTCTTTACAACTTTCTATTTGGTTGAGAAATGAAGGATTTACAAAATTGAAAATGGTGAAGTTATGTTGTTGTACAGCGGGGAAGAAGAAGAAGGAGATAGAAAATTTCAAAATTTCAAACTTGTTTTATAATATATTTATTGGGGGGCGTTTCATAACCTGATGAAACAGCCACCCCAGTGGAAAACCATGCACACGTATAATTAGAGGGACCTAGGTTCTATCCCCAGTGGTGCCCTTTTGCATAATTTCATCCTTTTAACTTCATTTTTGTCACTTATTTCATCATTTTCAACTAATTCTTTTTGTATCCAAATTTAATATTTTCAAGTCGGTTTTTTGTACACTATTAGTTTAACACACACACACACACACACACACACACACACACACACACACACACACACACACACACACACACACACACACACACACACACACACACACACACACACACACACACACACACACACACACACACACACACACACACACACACACACACACACACACACACACACACACACACACACACACACACACACACACACACACACACACATATATATATTATGAATATAAGAAATATCACAAAAAAATATTTTTATTTCATTATTTTTCAATTAAATTAAGTTATTATCCTTTAGGTTTTTTTAAGGGATTTTTGGTGATCTTTTGATCAAATTTTCAACTTTGCTCACAAAGTTTGATTTTACCATGATAGGTGTAATACGGTGGGAGAAATGACTTGGTTGTTTTGCATTTTACCGCAATTGTTGCGGATAGCAAGAGTCGTCGCCAATTTTTCTTTTATCAAATAAAGAAAGGGTGAAAAGAAAAGGAAAGACCTTTCGATAATTTTTCTTGAGTTTTGGGGGTAGGTTATGAAAAGGGAAGGTGTTAGCACTCTTTTCATCCGTAGTTATCTACGGGATCTTAGTTGCTACCTCACTTTAAAATTCTTTGTTTGAAATGTTTTTATGATTGGTTTTGAAAGTATTTTTGAAATGTGTTTGTGATTGGTTTTCTAAGTCTTGAAAAGTTTGACTTTTTCAGATGAATTTTGACTTTCTTTATGTTAAATTTTCATATTTTTGAATGTCTTGATGAAATGTGATCTTTGAAACTCCAATTTGATCAAAAAGTCAAAGTTTGACTTTTAGAGTATCAGTTGACTTTTCATCAGTTGACTGGATTTCAACTATCAATGAATTGATCTTGAGAAATGCTTTGAGCCATGAATAGGTCAACATGTTGTATTTGAATCCTTTATATTATGCTTCAAACCATTGGATCGTGTATTATGTAAAAAAACCTTGATTAGTCAAATATAGTCAAAACCCTAATTTTGACCATTTTGCCCTATTGGTGATATGAACAACTTTCTTGGGGAATTTTGATCCAAACTTGATCAATTGGTACATGTGACTTAAAAATGTTGATATTGGTCCAAAATCTAGATGTTTGACTGTAGGTTGACCATAATTGACTTTTTACCGAATACGGTTGATTTTAAATCATCTGATTAATTGACTGAGCAATTTTGTGATCCAAGACTTGAAAATTGATATGAGAAATATTTAGCGTCCATAATGATCCATGAAAGTCATTTGAAGTATTATAAGTCCAATTATCCTTGTGCAAACTCAAACCCTAATATGAGGTTTCAGTGTTGAGGAGATGGCTTGACCTAGTCGATCCTTGTGCAAGCTTGAGATTTTGAAGATCTTTGTGAGAAATATCTTGATAAAAGAGAGGGAAAATTTTGTGGTACAACAATAGGTCTTAATTATCATGTCATATCTTGACACTATAGTAAACATTTCATGATAGCCTGATCCTTCTTAGGACTTTTCTCAACCAAATTTACATTAAAACATGAAACATATACAAAAATTAAAAGTTATGCTCCATGACTTTCAAATGTGATTATGATGCATACACTTGTTTCAAACATCCAAAAACATCTATGTTTTCACAAGCTTGCTTGATTTTTGTACATATTTCCTTCATAAACTATTTTAAAGCATAAACCATAAAATAACAAAAACATGCTTTCAACTTCAATTCATTTGTCACAACTTTTACCGAATAAACTCATGGATTATCATCTAATTATATTATCATTGATTGTGTGAATAACATGTTCCCTTAGGCTTACTTGGTTCATCTTAAATCTTTGATGAAATTTGGACCAAGATAAACATTGGGATTTCGATCCAAGTATGACAACTTTAGGATAGAATCTCCCCTCATTCCAAACCCTAAGTCCATCTTTTCAAGATAAATATAACTAAACCAATCACTTTGCACACGTGCACCTCTAGGGTGACCCTCACTTATTGCCTCGAATAAAAAACAACCATATCCCTCGAACGTGGGATGCTTTAGCAAAGACCCTCGGTTAAAAGACCGTAGCCCTTCGATAACCCTTCGATGCTACCTTCAATAACACTACGCCAAAAATAAGATTAGACAGCACACCTAAGGCAGTGCTTCTTATCAAAAGTGCTGCTAAAAGTCCATTTTAAAAACACAGGAATTTAGTCGTATACCTTAGACAACGCTTTCTAAAAAACACTGCCTAAGGGGGTGAATACGGTTAGATAAAGCACTGCTAAAGGGGGTAGGTACCGAAGTGCTGCCTAAAGGGTGGATTTATAAAGCTGTTTTTAGAAGCGTTTCCTAATGGGTGGGCTTAAGCAATGCTTTGTAAAAATGATGCTTAAAGGGTGTGAATGTGGTTTTATAAAGCGCTGCTAAAGGGGGTAGTACTATAGCGCTTTGGAGAAGTGTTTCCTAAAGGGTAGGATTACAAAGCGCTTTTTAAAAGCGCTTCCTAAAGGGTGGGCTTACGTTGCACTTTGTATAAGCGCTGCCTAAAAGGGGGGATTAAGCAGCGCTTTCTACTAAAAGTGTTGGCTAAGGGTGGACTTACGCAGCGCTTTTAAAAGCGCTTCCTAAAGTCCTGTTATAAAAAAATATAAAACACACCCAGCAGAACTATTACACAGTAATGTTATATTTTCATAAACCCATTTTCACGAACCAACACAATTACGAACAGGAACCCATTTTCACGAAGATTTTTCGTTTGATTCTAAACGAAAATTGTTTCATCCCTTCTTCAAGGTTCTCATCCTTCTTCTATTCAAGACCATTTCATCCTTTCTTCCATTCACAACTAAGGTTCTCTTCTCCTCTAAGTATGATTTTTTATATATTTTATAATGTTGATATAAAATGTTGCATTTGGTTTAGTTGATTTAGTGTTGATATTGTTGCATTATGTTGTGTTTTGTGTGGCATGTGATTTTTGCATGTAAGGTGTTTGTGAAAATGTCACAATGAGTTTTTCATGTAAGGTGTTTGTGTAAATGTCACAATGAATATTGCATGTATTGATTGAGAGAAAATATGTTCCTATACAATTAATCGAGCTATACATTTTGGTTTGAGAGGTTGTCGTAATAACACTTATAGTGTTGAAATTAAAATTGAAAGAAATCATATAGTTGATGGTGTAAAGTTGATAATATAAGTGATTATTTGATGATAATGTAAAGTTGAAATGATAATATAAATATTAGTGATAATATAGAATAGAAACTATAATATATATTCTTGATGGTGTATAAATATTAGTGATAATATAGATATAAATATTAGTGATGATTTTTGAAGGTCATCGATAATATAAATATTCTTGATGCACGGTGTATAAATATTAGTGATTATTTAATGTTATTTTATTAGTTTATTATTGTTTTATTAGTAAAATATATGTTAAAAACAATATTAGTGATTATTTAATAGTGTATACATATATGTTTAATATGGTATAAATATTCTAATGTAATTCTTATTCTATAGATTTTTTTTTATTATAATGAAATTAATTGATCATTTATATAGGTTACTTGTGAAGTGTGAAGTTTCTGAGCATTTCCAAGAATATTACACTGTGTGGTTTCAGAAGTTGTTGACTTCTCTATAGGTATTTAGTTATTCTTTTAATTTGCTATAGTTGCTTGAATAATTATAGTATTTTTATTTTCGACGAATATGCCTAATTGGTATTAAGCTTCTTAGTCTCTGTCCTTTTTTAAGTATTGTTTTTGTTTAGATTATTTAATGGTAAAACCATGGATAAAAAACAGATGTCTTCCAATCGATTGTCCAAAGAGTACGAGAATGCGGTATTGGAATTCGTTAAGTTTGTTATTGAACACACCGAAGACGCCAATCGAATGAAATGTCCTTGCTTAAGTTGTTGTTTTCTAGGTCGGGTTGACGTAGTTGGGTTGCAATCGCATTTATTGAGGCGTGGAATTGATTGAAGTTACACATGTTGGATATTCCATGGTGAGAAAAGTAAAGAGAAAGTTGAACCAGGTGATAGTACGAGATATGCTTCAGACAACAATGATACAGATACATACGATTGTGATCAAGTCGAAGAGATTGCAGAAGCACTTGAAGAAGATCTTCAAGATTATCCCAAAATGTTTGAGAGGTTGGTAAGCGATACAGAGAAACCATTGTATAAAGGTTGCACTAATTTCACAAGACTGTCTGCGGTATTAAAGTTGTACAACTTAAAGGCGGATAAAGAATGGTCGGATAAAAGTTTCAGAGTTATTAGCCATTATGAGAGATATGCTTCCGGAGGATAATGTTCTTCCTAATCGAACCTATTAGGAAGAAAAAATGTTGTGCTCTATTGGCATGAGCTATGATAAGATACATGCTTGTCCAAATGATTGCATTTTGTTTCTAAACAAATATGCATCATTAAATGAGTGCTCTAAATGCGGTTTATCTCGGTATAAGAAGAAAATGTCTCTAACAAAAGTCTTATGGTATTTTCCTATAATTCTGAGATTTGGACGCATGTTTCATAGTGAAACTGATGCAAGACACTTGACTTAGTATGCAGATGAAAGAATTATTGATGGAAAGTTTCGACATCCGGCAGATTCACCTCAGTGGTTGAAAATTGATAATGATTATCCTGATTTTGGAGGAGAAGCAAGAAACCTTCGCTTGGCATTATCTACTGATGAAATGAATCCGCATGGTCTTCAAAGTATCTCACATACCACATGGCATGTGATTATTATGATTTATAACCTACCTCCATGACTATATATGAAGCGCAAGTACATGATGTTATCTATATTAATTTCTGGACCTAAACAACCAGGGAATGACATAGACGTTTACTTGAAACCGTTAATCAAAGATTTAAAGATTTTGTGGGACAACGGTGTGGAGGTTTATGATGAATATAGGAAAGAAAGTTTCAATTTGAGGGTGATGTTGTTTGGCACAATTAATGCTTTTTTGGCATAGGGAAATCTATCAAGGTATAGCATTAAAGGTCAAAAAGCGTGTCCTATTTGTGAAAACACACAAATTGAAAGCGATTGGAATTTTGTCAAAATAATGTATTTCTCGGTCATCATAGATTCTTAAATTCTAATCATCACTATCATGGATGGAGAAAGGCATTCAATGTAAATCCAGAACATGATAGAGCTCCACCTACGTTGATAGGTGGCCAAGTTTTTGAAAAGCTAAAAGATATGAGTATCCAGTTTGGCAAGCCTTTTGGATATACGCTTGTCAAATGTGGGTGGAAGAAGTGCTCAATTTTTTTTGAATTTCTATATTGGAAGTCGTTGTATGTAAGACATTTTCTTGATGTTATGCATATTGAAAAAATGTATTTGAAAGTGTTATTGGTACGTTACTCAATATACACGGAAAGTCTAAGGATGGCCTTAAAGCAAGAAAGGACTTGATACAAATGGGAATAAGAACTGAATTAGGACCAATGAAGAAAGGAACATGAATATATCTGTTGCCTACTGCTTATACTTTATCTACAAAGGAGAAAAATATTGTGAAAGTTTCTAAGAGAAGTTAAATTTCCAGAAGGTTACTCTTCAGATATTAGAAGACTTGTGTCTATGAAATACCTCAAGTTAAAGAGTTTAAAGGCACATGATTGCCATGTTATAATGGGGCATTTTCTACCAATAGGTATACATTTTATTTTGCCAAAAAAAGTAAGAAGCTCCATAATTAAATTGTGTTTTTTCTTCAGGTCAATTCGTAGTAAGGTGATCGATCCTGAGATATTACCAATATTGCAAAAAGAAATAATTATTACTTTGTGTAAGCTTGAAATATATTTTCCTCCCTCATTTTTTGATATTATGGTACATCTTGTTGTTCATCTTGTGAAAGAGACACAATTGTGTGGACCATCTTATATGAGATGGATGTACCTTGTTGAGCGTTATATGAAAATATTAAAAGGGTACATGAAAAATCGAAGTCTGTCCAAAGGGTTGTATGGTTGAATGATACATTGTTGAAGAAGAGGTTAAGTTTTGTACTGAATATTTGACCATTGTTCAATCCATTGGACGACCAAAAACTCATATTATCCAAAGGAAGGAAGGAAAAAATTTAATCGGAAATAAAATTGTGACAATATCACGGGTTTAATGGGATCAAGTGCATTTATATGTTCTTCACAATGACAAAGAGGTTAAGCCATATGTTAAAATGCACAAGGATGTACTCCGGGGTTTAAATCCAAATAGAAATGAAAATTGGATAGTACGAGAGCACAATCAAAGTTTTATACAATGGTTCAAAGATCATATTTATTTAAAGTTTGATTTAGATCCTTCTTCAATAACATAAAGGTTGAGATGTTTAGCATATGGTCCGAGTTTGCTCTTGTTTTCTTATAGCATATACGCAATTAATGGATACACATTTTATACCAAAGAACAAGATGATAAAATTACTTTGCAAAATAGTTGTGTCACTATTTTAGCTGAAGTAATGCACATTTCAAGTATGAATGACATAAACCCCAAATATGTAAATTTGTCATATTTTGGGGTTATCTAGCACATTTGGGTGTTTGATTATGAGAAGTTTCAGATGCCTATCTTTGGTTGTAAGTGGGTACATAATAGCGACATACGGATGGATGAGTCTGGATTTTTACAAGTGAATCTTAATAGGGTGGGGTACAAAGATGAGCCTTTTATTCTAGACTCTCAAGCTAAACAAGTGTTTTACGTCACTGATTCGACAAGTTCCAAATGGTCTATAGTGCATTTATCTAACAAAGTGATTGCGGATAACAATGTAAATTAAAGTGATGTTGATGTTGATAATGAGTCATATGTTATAGGCAATGAGTCGTATGTACAAAATGATCAAGATGAGAATATTATAGCGGATGAATCATATATTAGAAATGATCATAATGAGGGAATTTGGATCAATCCATCCGTCTGAGTTGTTAAGAGCCAAGTAATTCATATTCCAACCAAGAAATGAAAGAGATGTTAGTGGCAAAAGGTACTAGTGAAATGTTATATGTTCCGTCATTCAATAAAATTGTGTTTTTGTTTTTATATTGTGTTTATGGTTTTATATTGTGTTTATGTTTTTATATTTTGTCTATTCATTCATGATGTGCTTCTAATGAGGAAAAAGATCATGTTTTTATATTTTGTGTTTATGTTTATGGTTTTATATTTTGAGTTTATGTTTATGGTTTTATTATTGTGTTTATGTGTTTATGTTTTTATATTTTGTGTTTAGGTTTATGGTTTTATTATTGTGTTTATGTTTTTCTTTAATATTACAGTTGAAATGGATTCTAATGAGGAAAAAGATCATCCTGCTTCTAATGAGGAAATAGATCATCCCGCTTCTAATATTGATGGAATGAATCAGCTCGTGATGTGGAGAATGATATTAGACGAGGAATAACAATTATGAAGTCAATAATTTGTGCAAGAGATAAAGGTATCAAATTTGACGTACATTAGAATGAAGATAAACAACTAATTGAACCTAACGGTTCAATGTTGACAAGTTACATTGGTTCCTTTATGAAGAGAGAAGTTCCAATCACTTGTGATGATTGGATAAGGCGTGAGCTGAAACCCGTTAAAGAAAAAATATGGACTATAATACATGTTTGATATGTGATGTCTTTCGTTTTTGTTGACGCTTACGTATATAAATTACTAACACACTCTATGTATGTTTTTTGTAGAGGTCTTTAAACATTGATGATGATAAAAAATCATATTGTCTTTAATTTGCCGAAAAAAGACTGAGAGGGTTTCAATCTTTTTTGACAAACAAGTTTCTTACAGATGTCGATAACAATTTTATCGGTGCAGAGCGTCCAAAAGCGTATGCAGGCTTGGTTTTGCTTGAAGAATGGGAAACCTTCAAAGAAAAAAGAAGAACATCAGATTTTCAGGATGTGAGTGGCATGAATCGCCAACGAGCATCAAGTCCCCCGTATCCATACATAAAATGGCATATGGGATATGCACGCTTGCAACAAAGATGGGTAAGTATATATAAATGTTATGATATACTTGTTCATCATGTGTTATTATTGAATTATTATTTCTTTTAATGTGTAGTTAGAAGAGGAGAAAAATCAAGAAACATATCTTCCGGAACATGTTCTGTGGAAGATTTCCCGGGTGGGTAAGGATGGAGTTATTAAGGAAGATGTGCTTCAAATTTATGAGAAATGTGTAAGTATATCAAAATTCCTATAATTAAATAAAAAGTTTATTAAAATATAGAATTTATGAGATTAATCACCACTAATTTATTTCGCTATGCATATGAATTTCAGAAGAGTCTATCTCAATCTTTAACTTAAGCTGAAGACCATGATTGTAGGAGCATATTTAGTAGAGTATTAAATGTTCCTAAGTATACTAGTCGTGTGAGGTGTAAGGGATTCGGGGTGACTCAAACATCTATGGATAATCATCAAAAGAGGAAAGGTCATAGCAATAAAGAAGTGATGGAAGAGTTAGAAAAATTAAAAGCTAAAGTTCGTGAGTTGGAAAAGGACAAAGAAAAATACATGTTAGAAAGACAAGGTTCAGGGATCAAGGATACTAGTGACAAAGATAGTATCAATTGTAATTTCCAACAGAAAATTCCCGTGGTAACATATATTATTATGAATTAGCACAATTTTTTTAATTTACATATATCAACATTAACAATTTCATATTTATTATTAGTTTAGGGCATTTCACCTTGTCAGCTATATTTATCGTCACCGACTTATCGCATGGTTGGCAAGGGAAAAGTGCATAACAACTTGGGAGAAGTACTTCACCATGAACCGCTCCTTGCTGGATTTTTGAAAGTATCAATTGAAATTTCTTTAGAGAGGGATGCGCCATTACCGTTGCCTGGCGATATTTCAGATGCAACATTGGTCAGAGAGGCAATAGGATCTTATGTTGCATGCCCGTCAAACCTCATTTGCATAGATGATGAGGTATGTAAACATTTGCAGCGTTGAAAACTATTATGAACCTTTGAGTATTCAATTTTTTTACGACCATTTAACGTACATTTTTTTCATGGTAATGTTAGACTCTCACGAAATCCAAATCAAAAGATAAGGGGATTAAGTCGCTGACCAAGTTAGTTGCATCCAAAAAGGAGGTAAATTGATATATATTATGCATAGAAAAGGTTAATTCATAATCTTATACTTCCCCTAACTTATTATATGCATTTGATATTTAGATTCATGTTAAAGACATGCAACAAGTCCATATGAGTAACATGTCCGCACAAAAAAGGATGTGACAAAGTCCGCGGCTAGAAAAAGCCTACTTCTCAGTATAGATCGTGCCTTCAGACATTAATGGGAATTTCAGACTTGGCCGACGAATGTGCTCGTAATATACCTATGAAAGAAGGTATTTTTGGTTTTTCCTATTACGAAACAATAAGTAGAGAGGATGTGGATCAAATTCTTAGACATGAAGAATTAGGCTTTGATGTTGTCAATACATACATCAGGTATTCTTTGATCAACTTTATTTCGTTTTTATTGAAAAATTTATCTACTAATTTCAATGAATGGTCTTAATGTTAATTATGTTTTTATTTATGTTTCATGTATGCCAACTTGATGCGCCCGCGTCAATTGGACCAAAGATTCTCATTCTTATCTCCAAACAATATCAACGCATTATTAATACAACAACGACCAGATGATGTCAAAGAGTATTTTGTCCGTACATTTATGGCCAACAAAGATACGGAAAATTTGTTTTTTTCCCACTTAATACTAACAATGGGTAACATTTTTATTCAAACTTCATCTATTATAATTTTTCGTGTTTTGACGTTTTTGTAGAAAGTTTCAATCTAACATTTGTTATCTTACAGTGGACACTAGTTGTTGGTTGCGATCAATCCAATAAGTGAAGTTTTATATTATTTGGATCCGTTAGAAGGCGATTGGACAAAATACCCAAACATGAAGGAGATGGTTGATACGTAAGTTAGATTGTTCTAAAACATCATTTATATAATTATTATTTTTTATGTGAGATTGTTCTAAATCTTCGTTTATATTTTGTTAGGGTTATACAAATTTTTAGATCACAAAGAAATTTCAAGTACCAAAGAGTAAGGCAAACAACATTACATGGATTAGAGTGCAGGTATATTTTCATAATTTTGATTATATTAGTGATGCTACTTGATAAAACAAATTAAATTATATGAGATGATAGATATTTGTATATTTTTCCATGTGTAATTTCCTCGTCAGCGCAATGGTATAGATTGTAGTTATTTCATGTTGAGGTTTATGAATGAAATTATTGTTTTGAATCAAATAGAGATTCTATCCATGATATGAGTTTCTAACTTATGATTTATTTAAATATATTTAACACATTTCATATAATTAATTAGTTTTAACTAAATCATATTATATTATATTATGTAGTACTTTGATGAATACAAGTGTTCTACTTATTCGAAAGATCATTTGGACAAAATTAAGGAGGATTGATGTCAATACATTATTGAGATGGGAATTTTATAAGGTATTGTGACACTTTCATTGATGAGAATTTTGAGTATATATAAGTTTGAGTTAATGAGATACTATGTAGTCATAGTGTGGTAAATTGGTGTAATGTTGTTGTTGTTATATGGAAGGTTAGTTAGGATGGTATTGGATTTAAATTCAAAAAAAAATTTGTTTGTATGGTATAAATCGGGGAATTTTTAATGGTGGGTTATAACGAATTCTTGATTTTTTTTGTTGCATTGATTTTTAAGTGTTATATATATAGGTTGGTTCTGATATATATGTATTTGTTGGTTTTATTTCAGGTAGGTGCATATGTAGAAGATATATAGATTCATTTAGGATTCTTCATTATTGTTGTTTGTCGAGAAGATAGTAGAGAATATAGCAGCTCTAGAAGATAACAATATGTACATTTGGTTCATGTTTATTTGTTTATAAAGCTGTATATATAAGTATTTAAATTTATGTATATATAAATTATTGAATTTTTTAAGTTGTATTTATTTATATATAAATTGTTGGATTAAAGTTGTATATATAAATATGTAAATTTTTTTAATGGTGGGTTATAACGAGCTCTTGATTTTTTTTTGTTACATTGATTTTTAAGTGTTATATATATAGCTCGTTTCTGATATATATGCATTTGTTGGTTTTATTTCAGGTAGGTGCATATGTAGAAGATATATAAATTCATTTAGGATTCTTCATTGTTGTTGTTTGTCGAGAAGATAATAGAGAATATAGCAGCTCTAGAAGATAATAATATGTACATTTGGTGCATATTTATTTATTTATAAAGTTGTATATGTAAGTATTTAAATTTACGTATATATAAATTATTGAATTATTTAAGTTGTATTTATTTATATATAAATTGTTGGATTAAAGTTGAATATATAAATATGTAAATTTGGTGCATATTTATTGGATTGAAGCTTCAAATTTATAAAATATAGTGCAAATTTGAAAGACAGTGCTTAAATTTTAAGTGATTATGTATACAAGGCGCTTAAAATATAAGCTGAATACATTAAAAAATCCGTGAATGTTAGACAGCGCTTTAAACCAAAAAGCGCTGCCTATTATGGGGAATAGAAAGTGCTTGTGAAAAGCACTTCCTAAAAGGGGGACTTTAGATAGCGCTTCAAAATAAAGCGCTGCCTAAAATATAAAAAAGAAGAAAATAAATACATTAGACAGCGCTTTTTCTATAGTGTGCCTATAGCAGCGCTTTTACTTTAGACATCGCTTGAGGAAGCGTTGTCTAAAGTGAAAGCGCTGCTATAGGCACACTATAGAAAACGCTTACATTGTTAAAAGTGTTGCCTATATGGGCCTTTAGGAAGCACTTATTCAATAAAGCGATTCCAAGGTCTACATTAAGCAGCGCTTTCACATAGACTAAAAGTGTTGCCTATGGTTACAACAGTGCAGGAATAGGCAGTGCTTATAATCCCTGTCTATGGCTAAAAAAACGTTGCCTATGTGCTTGTTTGGCATATTGTAAACGATCTTAATCCCTTAAGAAAATTGCTAAAGCGTCCTACAAGTTTCCTTCTATGACTGTATGATGACCCGTGCCTGTCTCTCACATCTAATGATAGGGTTTCTTACTAGTTAATGGTAGGGTAGCACTATCTAAAGGAACATGAAAAGAACAATGACTTTTATTGAGTAGGTAGAACGCTCATAGTCGCTTGCTCATAAACTTTTTAAAACAAAACATTGTTTCACAAAATAACAGTTTCTTTCATAATATTTTAAAAACAAACATTTTGTATACATTCTCAATGATACGAGAATCATTACAAAATTGTTGCACTTAGGCATTTTCAAAATATTTTCAAACATACACAAGCACAAAGCATTTCCAAAAAAGTGAGTTATTGATTAAGAGCCCGTAGAAAACTACAGATGAAAAGGATGCTAACACCTTCCCTCTTCATAACTTACCCCCTTACTCAGAAAATTCTCAAAAGGTCTTTCATATTCTTTTCACCCTTTTCTTTATTGGATAAAAGTAAAGTCGATGGTGACTCTTGCTATCCGCAACATTTGTGATAAAACACAAAATCCAAAAGTCAATTCTCTCATCGTATTACAATGAGCATATGTTTGAATTATATTTTATCTCTTTCCATATTGGTTATCTATTGTGCTGGCTCTGTTGGTTTTCCATTTTGGATGGGTGTTACAAGAGGTAAAAGGCCCAATGCCCAGACCAGAGTTGTATATAACTAGGAACACTAGGAATAGAATGGAGATTCATGACGGGTGATATGCGTATGCCCTTTCACTATCCGATCATGAAGCCAAGGTTAGTTGAGGTTCACGTGAGGTATTGTCAGCATCACGAATGTGCATGATGATAATACTTTCAAGTGACATATGATTATGATTATCCATGACCTTACCTTGACCTAGTTTACACCTGTGAGTGGGGTGGGATGACTGATTTTCACAGGTACAGTTGGTGACTATTTGTTTTGATGCTGACCGTATGTTTCGTTGGTGACCTGATTCTTTGGTTATATTCTAGACCTTTGATCCAAATATATTCAGCATGTTCAGGAACTATACAATAATTATTCAGCCGATTTATACAACACTTATCTAGAGGATTGTACAAATGTTATATGTTGTACCCCAAAATTTGCCCTCCCATATTCCTCAAGGTTTGTCAAGAATGATCCTCAAATTACTCAAGATGGCTCAAGGGGTAGACAGTCAAACCACCTCCTAAGACAGCTGAAATTAGGGTTTTGGTTCTTTCAAGGAATTTGGGGTTCTCAATGGTTCAATCAAGTCCCATAGGCCTATATACATTCTCAAGCACCTACATGCCAAGTTTCAAGACTCACAGTACCAATTGGCACAGTCAAAAGCCTCATTTGATCTACAGTCAACTGTAGGGGCAAAATGGTTATTTTGCAGTCAAAAGTCAGAATTTTTGGTCAACATCGTATTTTGAGTCCACAATCATCATTTGATCAAGTCTTGATCATGATTCCACAAGAGTAACTCAAAAATCATCAAGGTGCAAGAAGTTACTATTTTTGGACAGCAGAAAAGTCAACTGTATCTTGACCAGGGCATAACTTTTTTATGGTTTGTCAGCAAAATCCCATCCAATGCTTATTTTGAAGGGGATGCAATTTCCTACAATCCATCTTCACACTCCAAGTCCAAGAAATGTTCTCATAAGAAGTTATCAATTTCTACATTATAGGTCAATTTCAAAAGTCAACAAAAATTCACTTTAAGTCAAAGGCCATAACTTGAGATTGGTAAATCCAAATGACATGGGACCAAAGGCATTGGTTAGAGGACTTCAATACCTTTCCAAAATGTCCAAGAACATGTTCATATGATTAAAATTGAGCAAGTTGGGCATTAGAGAAGTTGGGAAATTTTTAGGAATTTGCAAAAGTCAACTTTGCTCAAAACACCTTATTGTTGCTAATGGGCCTCAAATCTCTTCTTGAGACTTCATCCATGACCTATGCACGACCCATCAAGCTTAATGGAATTTATTTTCTTATTTTTATTGATTAATTGGATTTTTAATTAATATTAATTCATTTAATTAATTTAAATTGTAGGAAAATGCAAGATTTGATTTTTCAATCAATTTGTGAAGCAAATATGGTCAAGATATGCTGGCAATTTCGTGTACAAGTCAAAGATATCAAAAAATCCATAATTGGCAACTTTTTTCAATCATGAAAAATCAAAAAAGATTTGATTTTCAATCAAGGATTCAAACATCAATGCAATGGATTTTTGCCCAAGTTTTTGACCTAATTCAGTTGCCTTATATACAAGCAAGCCAACCCTGATCAAGAGGACGTGAAAAAAGCTGCAGAAACACCCCATACGATTTCAAGAATTTTCAAGAAAATTGAAAACTTGTTCTTGTAACCTAGGCTAATTCAAGGCATTTTAACCATTCAAATACCTTGCAGGAGTTCCCAGGGACGTTTTACAATCAAATTCAGGCCTTAAAACTCAAAGAATCGTCCTAGACAGTTTCACGGTTTGGCTCTTTTATCCAGAATCGTAACTCTTAAATCATGCATATTTAACGTGTTTTCTTGATTGATTTGTGTTGCTAGGAACCATATGAAGCTAATGGTATGACTGAATTAAACTATAACGCCCTGAATCAAAAGTTGCCATGATCAATTTCTAGGGTTCTTAAGCTTTGAAATTGGGGTTTTCTGAACCAGGAAAAATTAGGACTTGTGAGACATATGGTTGAGATCGTGTGGCCAAGACGAATACAACTGACCCCTCGCGAAATATTTATATGTAATGTATCTCTATTCGCTATTTTTCGTTGCAATGGTTAGTGGGGGTTAAAAACCCCCGCTATCTAATATTCTTTTTGCAGATACAACGAAGAAGATGATGAGGTGTTAGTATACCATTGGGCAATTTGAAAGAGCGCGCGTTTATTTTTGTTTTACAGCATATTTGTTAATTTCCCCATATAATAATTTCATATTATCTAAAGAACAAAAAGGTGCAGGTGGTGTAGTGGTTGAGCGTTTGTCCAATGAACACTGGGACCTGGGTTCGAATCCCAGGTCCCCCAAAACATTTATTCCTCTTTTTCTTTGTGTGTTCCCATGCAGATTTCCAAGAGTGGTCCACTATGCACCTCACGTCTCAGTGAGCCAGATGTCTTCAAGTCCAAATCCAAGGGTCATGAGATGATAACCACCATACTCGACAGTCAGAGCACACGCAGGATATCTGAAAAGTCAACAAGGCTGAAACGCCTTTGGGCCACAAATTTCCAAACACACCTCCTAATTGGGCCAACACCCCCTGGGTTTTTTTTCTTTTATTTTCTTATTTTATATTTTTCACTTAATTATTATTAATTATTATTATTATTATTTAATTAACCAAATTAATTTTTCATAATAAAATCAGAAAACTGAAATATAATATTTTTAGGGTTAATACCTATTTTCCCCCCTGACATATGGGGTGTATTTGAAAAACTCCCCCTGCCAAAAAAAAGTTCCAATTGTTACCTTGACAAATTTTAAAAGTTTCAGTTTTTACCTTAATGATGCCACATCACCTAAAAGGCTGATGTGGCTTATATTTTTGTTACAGTTGTAAGTTTTTTTTATTCCATGTCACACAATACACAATAAAATGTCCAAAATGCCCTTTTCTTAAAATCCCAAATTATTTGGCAAATGTTATGTTTCAATTCAGACCCTCCACCTCCAAATTAGGGTGCAGCCATCTTCATCTCAGTTTGTTTGCAAAATCATTTTACAAAAAAAGCCAGTTTCAATTCAGACCCTGCGATTGGGGTTCTTCATCCTTGCAAATGGGTGTGTTTAATTTAGTGTTTCATCATGGGGGAAGTTTCGTGCAAGACGGCCATACGTATTATAGAGGAGGTAGTGAGACTACTGTTGAAGGTCAGGACGAAGATAAATGGAGCTTTTTTGAAGCTGTTAGTCTGGTTAAAGATTGGGGTTATGAAGGTTTTAGGCTATGGAGAAAGATTCCGCAAACGGATGAAGGGTTTACAAATGTTGTTGATGATGCAGGAGCTGTAGAAGTTGCTAAGCATTGTATGTCTTGTAGGGTTCACGGCGATATTTGGGTAGAGAACGGTGTAGAAGACATGATGACCAAGGTTCTGGTACCTAATGTTGATGACTTCAGCACCTCTAGTGGAGATGATAGTAGTGGTGACTATGTTGATGCAAGCCAATGTTTCAATGACAGTGAAGAGGAAAGAGTAATTGACGTAGAAGAAGAGCAATTTAAACGAGTGGAGGTAGCTGTTCCAGTTAGTGGGAATAGGGTGGAGATCGAAGGGAAATCATTTAGATTCAAGCGTTGTGCATCCAAGGATCCCAAAAAGATGAAAGAAAAGAGCAAAAGGGACAAGGTCAGTGTTTTGGTGCCCAAAAGTGTCTTAGGATCTTGTTCAAAGAGGGCTACAAGGAAATGTGAAGATGTGGATTATGCTAGTGAGGAACTTGAAAGTTCAGATGCTGATGAAAGTGACATGGATGACAAACCTTCCAAGCCAAAGTATGAGAAGTTCAGATCAGAGCTGCTTAACAAAGACTTTCAATTCAAATTAGGTATGGAGTTCATTTCTCTTTCTGAATTTAGAGATTCTATCAGGGATTGGTCAGTATTAAATGGTAGAGAAATAAGGTTTGTTAAGAATGAGAGCTGTAGGGTTAGGGTTGAGTGTCAGAGTAAATGTGGGTTTTTGGCATTGTGTAGCAAAGTGGGAGGTAGCCTCACTTACCAGATAAAGACTTGGGTGGGGACCCACACATGTGCAAGGGTATTAAATAACAAGTCTGCCAATTCCAAGTGGGTCTCTAAGTTAGTGGTTGAAAAGAGGAAGTCACAAGGGAAAGTTAAACTGTCTGAAATTATGTCTGAGCTTAGACAGAAATATTCAGTGGGCATTACCAAAGGGAAAGCTTGGAGAGCCAAAGCTATGGCTGAAGAAATAATTGAAGGTGATGCAAAGGAACAGTATAACATGTTATGGAGATATGCAACTGAGTTGAGAAAACATTATGCTGGGAACACTGTCAAACTAAATACTGAGAGACCACATCCAACACTACCACTAAGATTTGGTAGATTTTACTTCTGTTTTGATGGATGCAAGAAAGGGTTTACCAAGGGCTGTAGACTATTTATAGGGGTAGATGGGTGTCATCTTAAGACACAATATGGAGGTCAGTTGTTAATTGTTGTAGCAAGGGACCCGAATGACCAATATTATCCTTTGGCATTTGGTGTGGTGGAGACTGAGACAAAAGAAAGCTGGAGATGGTTTATGCAATTGCTAATGGAAGACATTGGAGAAGAGAGAAAGTATGTTTTTATTTCAGACCAACAAAAGGTACAAATATGCACTAATTACTTTTGTTATTCACATTTATGAAACATGCACTAATTCTGCACTAATATGCACTAATTCTGCTAATATGTACATGCTTTTTTCTGTTGTCTTGCTGTTTTTAGGGACTTGTTAGTGTCTTTGAGGAAATGCATCAGCAAGTTGAACATAGGGTCTGCCTCAGAGACCTGTATGCAAATTTCAAGAAGAAATTTGGAGGGGGAGCTGCCATTAGAGACCTGTTATTGGGGGCTGCAAAGGCTACTTACTTCCAGGCTTGGGAGAAGAAGATGAATCAGCTTAAACAAATTGATAAGAAGGCATGGGAATGGCTGATGGGAGTGCCAACAAAACTATGGTGTAAGCATTAATTTTCATTTTACCCTAAGTGTGATGTTTTGATGAATAACTTGAGTGAATCTTTCAATAGTACAATATTACAAGCTAGGGATAAGCCAATACTCACTATGGTAGAATGGATTAGGAACTACGTGATGAATAGGATTGCTAATAGTGTTGTTAAGCTTGATAAGTGGAAGCACAATGGCATGCCTAATCCTAGGAAAAGGTTTGATAAGGAAACATATCTTAGTGGAGAATGGCTGCCTACATGGAGCAGTGGTGATTTGTGGCAAGTCCATCACCCATATAATGGATTGCAGTTTGTTGTTGATATTGGGAAAAAAACCTATACTTGTTGTTTTTGGGATCTTGTGGGCATACCTTGTAGGCATGCTGTTTCTGCATTACAGTATCAAAACTTAGATCCTGAGAAATATGTTGACCCTTGTTACATGAGAGAAGCTTACAGGGCATGTTATGAAAACAATGTTAGTCCAATAAATGGCATGGACATGTGGCCAACTGTGGATGCTGAAGAATTGTTGCCACCACAATACAAGAAGGGACCTGGAAGGCCTAAGAAACTGAGGTTTAGAGAGTTGGATGAGAATGGTTCAAGGATGAGGAGGGTAGGTGTAGCATATAGATGCACGCATTGTGACAAATTTGGCCATAATTCTAGGAAGTGTCAAGCTAAGGAGCAAGATCCTAATGCACTAAAGAGAAAGGTATTGTGTTCATGAATCTGTTACTGAATAATATTGTGTTCAACATATTGAAATGTCTTTATTTATATCTGTTTCTGAATAATGCAGAGAAAGACACCCAGGACCAAAGTGTCAAAAAAATCTGATGCAAATGTTGATACAACTGCAACTGGAGGTGGAAATGTGGATGAAGGCCCAGAGATGGATGCAAATGTTGATACAACTGAAACTGGAGGTGGAACTGTGGATGAAGGCCCAGAGATGGATGCATTGCTGAATAATATGATGGATCTTTATGAAGAACAACAATCACAAGTTGACAATCCCACACAACCTACTGATATGCAACCTCCCCCAACACATGAATCACAACCTTCTGCAATGCAACCTCCCCCAACACATGATTCACAACCTGCTGCAATGCAACCTGACCCTGCTGCTACTAATGTCAAAAAACCTTCAGCTAGGAAAAAGGCCGTGGTCGTGCCTTGGAAGAGATCAAGAAAGAGAGTCAGTGAAAGATTGAAGAAAGTGAGGAATGCCAAAAGACATGGTGGGCCTGGATCAACACCTGATGCACCTTTGACCATAGATGAAGAAACTGGTGGTAGTACCTCAAAGAAGATATCAAGGAAGAAGAGGAAGGGCATTGATCAGTAGTTGTGCACATAGTGTGCTATTTTGTAAAATTCAATTTGAAAGTTTCCTGTGTCATTTTGTTACTTTGACTTATTATCAGAACAGGCTTGGCTTAAGTTATGTATCATGTTATTGTCATTTTGTATCACACATGTACTTGACTATGTATCACAACAGATTTGCTTGACAATGTTAAAGTCATTTTGTACAACAGATTTGCTTGACTATGTATCACAACAGATTGGCTTAACTATGTTATTGTCATTTTGTACAAGAAATTTGCTTAAGAACAGAATTACTTAACAACAGATTTGCTTAACAACAGATTTTGTACAACAGAATTACTCAACAGAATTGCTTAAGAACAGATTTCCAAAATATCAGAACAGATTTCCAAAATATTCCAAAACAGTTTTACTTAACAATATATCAGAACAGACTTAGCAAATATATTCCATATTCCATAACAAAGAAATATAATTCATGAACTAAATTTTACATAGGTTACAACTTCCTAGAACATAAGCCACAACTTCATGAATTTTACATGAACTAAGTAAGAAATGAACCAAAATACAAATAAACCCAACTAAAACATAATTCAGCTTCTTTTTTAACTCATCCATTTTTTTCTCCATGGCTTCCATCTTCAGTGCGATATCTCTCTCCAGTTTGCTCATCAGTTCTACTGAAACTACAGCCGAATGGCCGTTATCACCGAAATCATCAGAAAATTCATCATCCCAAACAAATGCGTTGCAGTCATCTCCTTTACCCCAGAACTTACACTTCCAGTATTTTCTTCCGGGATTTGCAACCGATTTTGAAACAAATAACTTCATGGAGACATTGTGGCCGCATTTGGGAGTTACTCTATCATTTGAAGATAAGCATGAAGTAGAACAATTTGGTTGACTCATGTTTAGGAAATCAAAGAAAACTTAAAGATGAAGAGGAAAGCAAAAGTTGGGTTGCTGAGATGAAGATGGCTGCGCTCTAATTTGGAGGTGGAGGGTCTGACTTGAAACATAGCATTTGCCAAATAATTTGGGATTTTAAGAAAAATGTAGAAAGGGCATTTTGGACATTTTATTGTGTATTGTGTGACATGGAATAAAAAAAACTTACAACTGTAACAAAAATATAAGCCACATCAGCCTTTTAGGTGATGTGGCATCATTAAGGTAAAAACTGAAACTTTTAAAATTTGTCAAGGTAACAATTGGAACTTTTTTTTTGGCAGGGGGGTTTTTCAAATACACCCCATATGTCAGGGGGAAAAATAGGTATTAACCCTATTTTTTACTATTATTTATTAAATTCACCCTTAATTAGTTATTTTGTAAATAAATACTAACATAATTAATTTAGTTGTTTTAATTAGGTTAATTTCAATATTTTCATAATAAATAAAATTAATGTAGAATTAGGGTTCTTGACAACTTTTAATCATTTTATTTTTTTTATTTATTTCCTTGAGACATTAAAAAACCAAAAATATTTCCTTTTATTAATTAATTAGTTTTAGGATTAATTTAATTAAATTCAAAGAATAACCAAAACTTCTTTCTTTCTCAAAAAAGGGTCAAAACCCTAAGATTCTCCGATCCAATTTCTCTCGCGCGTATGTTTATTTTTTATTAATTTTTGATCCATTATTATGTATTTGCTCTGAGGATGTAATAGCTTTAAATAGGACTTTTTATCGCTTTTATTTAATTTCCCGCAATTTACTTTCCAAGGGTTTGTTTTTGGCGATGTAAATACCCGACGCCTTGTAATAGTTTAGTTTTATTTTCCGCAACTATTAACTGTTAGATGTATGTTAACTAGGCTATGCATGACAAGACTTATCTCTGAAATTAAAATCAAACCGTAGCTCACCATAACATGTGCAAAGATAACTTAACCGAATCCTAACACACTCGCACATGCCACTCCTAGGGTACGCCTCACTTGGTTGCCTCGACGTGGTCATTGAGTATATGGTGTTTTAGAGGCCGCCCTCCTGTCTAAAGATCCAAGTTGCCTAGAAACGGTTGCCTCGATAAAAACGATCTAAGACATTAGGGTTACCGCTAAGGCGTCCTACTATTGCTTTGGTGACCACATGTCCCATTAATCGAATTGACTCGAAAACTCCAACGACGGTGCTACCTACTTCTCAATAGTGGGATAGTACTGTCTCAAGGATATTTACACAACTTAATTTCTTTTGAGTAGGTAGAAGTTCTCAGGTACTTGCTCTTTCAAAACAAAAATACTTTTCGCACTTACACTTTTCAAACAAAAGTTTTCAA
Source organism: Vicia faba (assembly GCA_948472305.1). Taxonomy (NCBI): domain Eukaryota; kingdom Viridiplantae; phylum Streptophyta; class Magnoliopsida; order Fabales; family Fabaceae; genus Vicia; species Vicia faba. The sequence continues at coordinate 1,434,168,442 of OX451737.1, read as the reverse complement.
ACAACACTTCATACACTCTTGAGGACATATACAAGAGTCAAATCGAAGTTTTCAAACAAACTTTTTCAAAACCCACAAACACAAGAAAAGAAAATCTTTTGAAAACATAGTGAGCAAGTACCTAAGAGCCCGTGGATAACCACAGATAGAAAGGGTGCTAACACCTTCCCTTTCTATAATCTACCTCCCGAACCCGAGAAACATCTCGAAAAGGAATTTTGTTGTGCTTTTTTCCTTTCCTTGTTGGAGAAAATAAAAGACGGTGGCGACTCTTGCTTACTGCGACATTTTGCGAAACGCAAACGCGAACCAGCATTTTGAAACAGTCAGTTCTATTTCCACCGATCACAGAACTGGCGACTCTACTGGGGACAGTATTGTGAGGTGTACCTTAGGATTAGATCACTCTTGTTTTCAACTGTATGCCTTATATGCTTTAATCTTGTGGGTTTGTATTGGAGTTTCATAGATCCTAACCCGGATCTGGGGAATACCTTTTAGGTAAGTAGCAATAAACTGTGAGGGACCTGTCCGGCGTAGACCGACACGGGTGAAGCAGTAGCTACGTTGGTGTGACACCTTGGTCTGTACCGATATCCCTTGTGTTGGAACGAGGAGAATATGGGTCTTCTGAGGAGTCATTAAGCACCAGCTGACCTTAGAACCTTAAATTGACCAACTTGGCCATAGAACAGTAGTAGTATGCTACGCTCATTGAGGCTAAACTCTCGCGATGGTTCCGGCCGCAAGAAAAGGTTGCCAAACTAGAATCATGACCGATCGAGGGTAGTCAGTGATATTGAGATCCTCTATAACCCGGTTACTATTTTTAGGACAGGTCTTAACCAACTGAAACTGAAAGAGGGTAGTACCTAAACTTCATGCCAGCCTGAAATCTAAGGGCTCTTCTGTGTGACTTGTGTGCCTTTACCATGTTTGCCTTTTGTGAATACTTGTGGTGTGCCTTTACCATGACATCATACCATCATAACATTGCATGTATCCTGCATAAGGACTAACCCATTTCAAAGACAAGAGGGTTTCATCTTTGCTCTGTTTTGTAGGACACCATGATGCCCATGCGTAGGAATACTATCCGGCTCAACTTTGTTCAACCACCTGCTTTGCTTAAGGAATTGGTTGACAGGATCCCAGACATTACTACCTTCATCAGGAGCCATGGTTCTCTTCTCGGCTTAGTCACTTCAAAGTGGGACCAACAAATGATGAGTGTCCTAGTCCAGTTTTATGATCCGCTATACCATTGCTTCACCTTTCAAGACTTCCAGCTGGTCCCTACCCTGGAAGAATTCTCTGAGTTGCTTGGTATCCCTGTTTTGGAGCAAACTCCCTTTACTGGTTGGGAAAAGACTCTCAGGCCTGAGGAGATGGCTGCAGCCCTTCACTTAACCAAAGAGGAGGTAACGGCTAACTGGGAGACTAGAAGTGGAGTTAAGGGCTTTTTGGCTAAGTTTCTGGTTGGCAACGCTAATGGTTTCTGGAATGACTTAGACTTCAGGGCGTACGAAGACATTCTGGCTCTCTTAATCTATGGTCTGGTATTGTTTCCAAATCCCGACACTTTTGTTGATGTTAATGCCGTAAGGATCTTTATCTCTCGGAAGCCTGTACCCACTCTCTTGGGTGATATCCTTTACCAGCTCTATACTCGTACTGCCCGAAAACGGGGAACTTTGATGTGCTGTGCTCCTTTATTGGCAAGGTGGTTTATTTCGCACATCCCCAAATCTGTACTGAAGAACAAAGAAGGAAGGGGTTGGACCCATAGGATAATGTCTCTTACTGATAAAGACATTATTTAGACTCTCAGAGTCTTAGATGAGGTGGCCGTCATTGATCGTTGTGGAGAGTATCCTAATGTTCCATTGATCGGAACCCGTGGTGGAATCTCTTATAGCCCATGCTTAGCTCTCCGTCAATTTGGAAGAGCCAGAAGAGAAGGACCTCACGAGATGTTGATACCTCATATCGCCTTTGATTTTCAGGTAGATAGCGACGAGCCGCGTCGTAGGTTCATCAGGGCTTGGGATAGAGTTCACAAAGCTAACCCACATAAGTTGGGACCAAAAACTTCTCTGCCAATGGAGTCGTATTTCAGATGGGTCCGCATCCGCGCTCAGAAGTTAGGTATGCCATACGAAGCTGTCAGGCCTATTACTCTGGAAGCTGCTGATAAAGAAGGGGTTCCTCCAACTATTCTCCACCCTCATGTGCCCACTGATGTTGGCACACTGAAAAGGTCTTGGGCGCAACTACAGGAAGAGCGGGATTCTTATTGAGAAAGGTTCAATGAACAAGAACAGAAGATCCAGAAGCTGACTAAGCAATTGGAGAACGAGCGGATCCTGGATGATTATATCCTCACTGAGAAGAAGAGGCCATGGGAGCATTGATGGACCCCTATTGATTTCCTTTACGGTTTTATTTACTTTTCAGTATTTTCATTCCTGTAACGCCTAAAGGCAATTTGTTGAACAATTTAATTCCGAAGTTAAATCTAATAAAGTGTGTTTCCTTTTTTGTATACAAAGTTGAATCCCGATTGTCTTTGAAAACATAAATCATACGCATTCCATTTCATCATATGCATAACAGGTACCCTTTTTACAGGTCACTTATCTTCTTCGCTGTTTATTTCAGCAATCATCATGTCTACTGAACCTTCCACTGAACAAGCTATCAAGGCCCTCCAGGCCCAGAACGCCCAGTTCCAAGAGTTGGTTATGAGCCTAGCCAAGGGTCAACAGGAGTTGAAGACTCTGATTCTAAAGAAGAAGAAGAAGAGGACCGTCTTGTTCAACACCGGACGCAGATTTGGGAATGGACCGCAGAATGAGGTTGAGCTGACTACCTCATCTGTAGGCAAAGACAACCCCCAAGAGAGGAGGGTTCCTAGCCCCGTGGTCTCCGATAACGAGACGGATTATGATGAAGAACAGTATCCTCCTGCTGAGGATAGGTATAAACAGTTGGAGGACTGCCTGAGCGCCATAGAGATTCAGAATGTGCCCGGGTTGGACTTTGGAGACCTAGATTTATCCTATGCGGTGGTGATTCCCCATAAGTTTAAGGCGCCTGCCTTTGCCAAATATGACGGAGCTTCCTGCCCAAAGCTGCACCTCCGGTTGTATGTAAGGAAGATCTAACCTTACACTGCTGACAAGAATTTGTGGATCCATTTCTTTCAGGATAGTCTTTCAGGGACTCAACTCGAATGGTTCTATCAGCTGGATGGGGCCAGTATCCGCAACTGGGAAGATTTGGCTACTGCGTTCTATAAGCAGTATCGATATAATTCCGACCTTGCTCCTACGCGTACCCAACTCCAGGATATGTCACTAGGGACGGTTGAAGGATTTAAAGAGTACGCCCAAAAGTGGAGAGACCTTGCCGGAAGGGTGCAGCCACCTTTGACTGATCGGGAGCTGGTTGATATGTTTCTGGGGACCTTGTCTGGTCCGTTCTTCAACCATTTGATTGGAAATTCTTCAGCCGGGTTTACAGACCTTATCTTGACTGGTGAGAGAATAGAAGTTGGTATCAAGTCTGGGAAGATACAGAAAGGTGCCTCCTCAAACACTGAGAAGAAACCATTCAAGAAGGAATCTAGTGTTGTCTATGGTTCAAGGAGACAGAACAGACCGGAACGCCGCCAAGCTGTCAACGCGGTGGTTATTTCAAAACCTACTGCTGCTCCTCAGCATCATAACTAACAAAGGAGTGAGAGACCCCGAAGGCAGTTCACTCGCCTCAGCATGACCTTGTCCCAGATATTTCCGCAGTTACTGACAACCAATCTAGTAACTATAAAGGAAGCTCCGAAGATTGTAAACACAATATCCCCAAAGTACAATCCTAACGCCCGTTGCGCTTATCATTCTGACAGCCCAGGGCGTGATACTGACGACTGTTGGAAGTTGAGGTACAAAATCCAAAACCTGATTGATGAAGGAGCATTGCAGTTCGCACAAGATGGTCAGGCTGAGTTCTTCTACTATCCCTCCAAGGTTCACCATTTGAAGTGACAAGTCCTGAGACGAGAAGACTTTTTGTTCATTGGAATTTTCAACTTGTAATTTTCTTTTGATTGTTCAAACATTTATTCATGTCAAACTTTATTACTTTATCAATGCATCGCATATGTCTGTTTTGAATCAATCCATTCGTATCCACTATATTCAAATTTCTTTCATTCTTTGTGATGTTTAACTCTTGATTAAAAAAAATTCTAAACCTTTTGAGGGAGGATGACAAAAACGATACCACGATCCTTACAGTATGCTTTTAAACAGACCCCGCTGATGAGGTACATGCATTGTTTCAAATCCTAAACAGTGGAGTTATAAGAAAGATAATCCCTAGTCAACCCCTTTGAGCCAAAGAAGGTGGAGTTTTTCTTTTCACAAATTAAAACCCTTAATTATAACCTGGGGCAGGGTAGTTCTCTCAGTTGATCCAGGTGCACCATGGATGGCCTCAAAGAAGTCCTTCCAAAACAAAAGACAATGATGGTTCCCTATAATCGTCAAGACAGGCAGTCATTATCTCTCAAAATAAAAGCCCAATAAGTCAAAACCTATGAAGGAGACTTACAAAACTGGGGCATCCCGCTGACTGTAATCACAAAAGAAACAGTTCAGGCAAAAGACAGGGATAATAAAATCGAAAAGAAAGAGGTCCTACAAACCCTCAACAAAAAAGAAATGACTGCCTGCACAAAATAAATTGTTAATATCCGAACCATCACCGGAATATCAGAGCAAAGACTCAAACAAGATCTAATGCACGATTAGCTGAGTTTAGGATCGAAGAACATCACGAAGAACGGGTGGGTACAAATAAAATTTGAGCCTTTATCCTTTGTTTCTTAAACCGTGAACCAGGCCACGTTATAACCCTTAAAAGTCCTAGCTTAAGCATGGGTTAGTTTGAAAGCATACTGTTACAAAAGGTATCATGACTCCTGTAGGGCTTGCTGTAAAATCCTGAGTTGACATCACATTTTACAAAAAAAATTCGCTTGTTTTATTGAAAACTGCATTTTCAAAGAACTTCAAAACAGACATAAGATTTGCATTCTTAAAATAACATTGTTTGCATATGACTATTTGTTCAACAGCAGAGAAATTCGCACGACGAATATCTAGTGAACAAAAAAACCTTTTCAATAAAAAGGATCACCTCAAGTGGAAAAAGACTTCCAATCAAGGGGCACGACATGATCATTGTCCATCATCTGGGGCAGTCAAGTCAAGATTCAAGGAATCTCTCAAAATGCCAAATAGCCAGGGGCAAATCTCCGCCCGAGTCACTTGGGGCATTGGACATGAATTCCAGCAATGAATCTTGCATGATCAAAGATCTTCTGGTAGTATGGCAACACAATACTACCGACAGTGACAACTCCTTACGTCCTGAGAGCATGGACATAGTCAAAAGTACTACGCATAATAAAAGACCCGCTAGGTTGACTGGCCTGGGCAAAAATAAGGGATGAAAATGAAAAAAAATCTGTACACCTGGCAAGTCGAAAACCTGAAAAGGCAGCTTGGGCAAAAAGGGGTATCCCGATGGACTGAAAACCCAAAAGGGCGGTCCAGGCAAAAGTTAGGGATTAAAGTGTACGACTATGTCCCGTCATCTCGTCACTTGCCTACCAGAAGAAGGTTTGTCAATCGGCAGTTATCAAGCACCTCATAGGCCTTCTTCTCCCGCAGAAATTGGGGAAATGAGAATTGTCCGAACTGTACAAGCTGCTCTGTCCACCAGGTACGAGGTAGATTCAATTGAAGAGTATGACCAAGATACCTTCACTCCCTGCAGAGTAAGACAGTAATGGAAGATCTCCCCATTAAGACCTGCAACCACCAGCAATACTCTCCCCCAAGCGGAGTTAGTCTACCGTCAGTCCCTAAAAAGGTTTGGTATCCCCAGAAGGTCTTAGTATTCCCCAGCGGAGTATAAAGATATTTCCCCAGCAAGCGTAAAGAGCATCCCCGGAAGTCTTAACATTCGTCAACGAAATATATGAATGTTCCCCGGCGGAATACAAGATACCCCCAGTGGAGCCATTTCCCAGCGCGGTCTAAAAAAAAGCTTCCCCGCCAGAGTTGAATCATCTGACCTAGTAGATTCTGGAAGCTTGTCCCCTGCAGAGTACAAATATATCTCCCCAACCATATTCAGAAGGTTATCCCCACAAGAGTCTAACTGGGTTATCCTCAACAAGTTGCAACGGAAAGATCATCCTCAACGAAGTTCTTTCTATCCCCAACGGAGTTCATCATCAAAATCCCCAACGGAGCTTATCAACGGAATCCCCAGCGGAGTTCATCATCAAAATCCCTAACAGAGCTTATCAACGGAATCCCCAACGGAGTTTATCGTTAAAATCTCAGCAAAGCATCTCTCCCCTACAGAGTAATTCCCCGCAGAGTAATCTCTTTCATCAAGTTTATTCCCCAACGGAGTTATTTTCCCCTGCAGGTTTATTCTCACAATCATCTTCGTTCACCATCCCCAGCGGAAACGAAGAACTCAACTCTATTCTCCAGCCGCTCCTGGATTTATTTCCCCAGCTAAAAACATCACATCTTCATACATCATGATACATGCATACACGCATCATATCATACGATCTCATTTATGTTGAGAACATCATTGCTTGATCCATCTCATGCATTGCATATGACTGACCTTTACTTTTCAGGAAAGATGCAGTTAAAATCTCATCTTAGTCGAAGATCTGACCAGTTCTTAAATCTCAATCGGATTATCCTCGATTGAAGTTCAGATAAGGTTCTCAATCTCGATAGTTTCTCTACATCATAGAGTGGACCAGTTATATAAACCTCAACGGTATACTCCATTGAGCAAGAGATAGTTCAGATGTGACCCAGACATGGCGACATTCTGATACTTATTCCAGATTCCTTCTAGAGATAGTTCAGATGCGACCCAGATTTGGCGACATTCCGATACTTATTCCAGATTTCCTTTCAGAGACAACTTAGAGATGCTCCAGACACGGATGTTATTCTATTGCTTATTCCAGATTCCTTCTAGAGATAGTTCGAATGCGACCCAGACATGGCGACATTCTAATACTTATTTTAGATTCATTCAAGAGACAGTCCAGATACGATCCATATTCGGATGTCATTCTTTCACTCATTCATATACAGTATGGATACACGCCAGACACGGCGGTCATTCTACTACTCATTCAGACTTCATCAATTAGATACAGACTAGATATGCTCCAGACACGGAAGCCATTCTATTTCTCATTCAGATTTAACTATCAACTTCAAGTGCAGATACACTTAAGACACGGAAGTCATTTTGTCACTTATCCAGATCCCAGTTACAGCACAGATACGTTCCAGACACGGAAGTCATTCTGCTACTCATACAGATCTCAATTTCAAATAAGATCCAGATACGATCCAGATTCGGATATCATTCTGTCACTCATTCAAATACGTTTCAGATGCGCTCCAAAGGCAGACACAATTCTGATAATCATCCAGTTCCAGCTTATAGACAAGTCCAGTTAAATCGATTCCTAAAGATTTTTCTGATGATAAACCCGTCAATGAAGACAACCCGTCAATGAAGACAAAACAACCTACCAACAATCTCTAGGTGGCATCTATAAGCCCATCCTCCTACCAACAATCCCCAAATGGCATCTGTAAGCCCATTCCTGACATCACATTGCTGATACTACGCTATGCGAGTGCAAATTTCTGGGCACTTTAGTGTTCAATCATCTTCCACCTTCGGATCACGAAAGGCATGCAAGCCAATCTACATCCTCAGGTTTAAGAAGATTGAACAGGGGAAACTGTTGTACCCCAAAATTTGCCCTCCCATATTCCTCAAGGTTTGTCAAGAATGATCCTCAAATTACTCAAGATGGCTCAAAGGGTAGACAGTCAAACCACATCCTAAGACAGCTGAAATTAGGGTTTTGGTTCTTTCAAGGAATTTGAGGTTCTCAATGGTTCAATCAAGTCTCATAGGCCTATATACATTCTCAAGCACCTACATTCCAAGTTTCAAGACTCACAGTACCAATTGGCACAATCAAAAGCCTCGTTTGATCTACAGTCAACTACAGGGGCAAAATGGTCATTTTGCAGTCAAAAGTCAGAATTTTTGGTCAACATCTTATTTTGAGTCCACAATCATCATTTTATCAAGTCTTGATCATGATTCCACAAGAGTAACTCAAAAATCATCAAGGTGCAAGAAGTTACTATTTTTGGACAATAGAAAAGTCAACTGTATCTTGACCAGGGCATAACTTTTTCATGGTTTCTCAAAAAAATACCATCCAATGCTCATTTTGAAGGGGATGCAATTTCCTACAATCCATCTTCACACTCTAAGTCCAAGAAATGCTCTCATAAGAAGTTATCAATTTCTACATTATAGGTCAATTTCAAAAGTCAACAAAATGCACTTTAAGTCAACGGCCATAACTTGAGATTGGTAAATCCAAATGACATGGGACCAAAGGCATTGGTTAGAGGACTTCAAGACCTTTCCAAAATGTCAAAGAACATGGTCATATGATTAAAATTGAGCAAGTTGTGCATTGGAGAAGTTGGAAAATTTTTAGGAATTTGCAAAAGTCAACTTTGCTCAAAACACCTTATTGTTGCTAATGGGCCTCAAATCTCTTCTTGAGACTTCATCCATGACCTATGCACGACCCATCAAGCTTAATGGAATTTATTTTCTTATTTTTATTGATTAATTGGATTTTTAATTAATATTAATTCATTTAATTAATTTAAATTGTAGGAAAATGCAAGATTTGATTTTTCAATCAATTTGTGAAGCAAATATGGTCAAGATATGCTGGCAATTTCGTGTACAAGTCAAAGATATCAAAAAAAATCCAAAATTGGCAACTTTGTTCAATCATGAAAAATCAAAAGAGATTTGATTTTCAATCGAGGATTCAAACATCAATGCAATGGATTTTTGCCCAAGTTTTTGACCTAATTCAGTTGCCTTATATACAAGCAAGCCAACCCTGATCAAGAGGACGTGAAAAAAGCTGCAGAAACACCCCATACAATTTCAAGAATTTTCAAGAAAATTGAAAACTTGTTCTTGTAACCTAGGCTAATTCAAGGCATTTTAACCATTCAAATACCTGCAGGAGTTCCCAGGGACGTTTTACAATCAAATTCAGGCCTTAAAACTCAAAGAATCGTCCTAGACAGTTTCACGGTTTGGCTCTTTTATCCAGAATCGTAACTCTTAAATCATGCATATTTAACGTGTTTTCTTGATTGATTTGTGTTGCTAGGAACCATATGAAGCTAATGGTATGACTGAATTAAACTATAACACCCTGAATCAAAAGTTGCCATGATCAATTTCTAGGGTTCTTAAGCTTTGAAATTGGGGTTTTCTGAACCAGGCAAAATTTGGACTTGTGAGACATATGGTTGAGATCGTGTGGCCAAGACGAATACAACTGACCCCTCGCGAAATATTTATATGTAATGTATCTCTATTCGCTATTTTTCGTTGCAATGGTTAGTGGGGGTTAAAAACCCCCGCTATCTAATATTCTTTTTGCAGATACAACGAAGAAGATGATGAGGTGTTAGTATACCATTGGGCAATTTGAAAGAGCGCGCGTTTATTTTTGTTTTACAGCATATTTGTTAATTTCCCCATATAATAATTGCATATTATCTAAAGAACAAAAAGGTGCAGGTGGTGTAGTGGTTGAGCGTTTGTCCAATGAACACTAGGAACTGGGTTCGAATCCCAGGTCCCCCAAAACATTTATTCCTCTTTTTCTTTGTGTGTTCCCATGCAGATTTCCAAGAGTGGTCCACTATGCACCTGACGTCTCAGTGAGCCAGATGTCTTCAAGTCCAAATCCAAGGGTCATGAGATGATGACCACCATACTCCACAGTCAGAGCACACGCAGGATATCTAAAAAGTCAACTAGGCTGAAACGCCTTTGGGCCACAAATTTCCAAACACACCTCCTAATTGGGCCAACACCCCTGGGTTATTTTCTTTTATTTTCTTCTTTTATATTTTTCACTTAATTATTATTATTAATTATTATTATTATTTAATTAACCAAATTAATTTTTCATAATAAAATCATAAAACTGAAATATAATATTTTTTACTATTATTTATTAAATTCACCCTTAATTAGTTATTTTGTAAATAAATACTAACATAATTAATTTAGTTGTTTTAATTAGGTTAATTTCAATAGTTTCAAAATAAATAAAATTAATGTCGAATTAGGGTTCTTGACAACTTTTAATCATTTTATTTTTTAAATTTATTTCCTTGAGAAATTAAAAAATCAAAAATATTTCCTTTTATTAATTAATTAGTTTTAGGATTAATTTAATTAAATTCAAAGAATAACCAAAACTTCTTTCTTTCTCAAAAAAGGGTCAAAACCCTAAGATTCTCCGATCCAATTTCTCTCGCGCGTATGTTTATTTTTTATTAATTTTTGATCCATTATTATGTATTTGCTCTGAGGATGTAATAGATTTAAATTGGACTTTCTATCGCTTTTATTTAATTTCCCACAATTTACTTTCCAAGGGTTTGTTTTTGGCGATGTAAATACCCGACGCCTTGTAATAGTTTAGTTTTATTTTCTGCAACTATTAACTGTTAGATGTATGTTAACTAGGCTATGCATGACAAGACTTATCTCTGAAATTAAAATCAAACCGTAGCTCACCATAACATGTGCAAAGATAACTTAACTGAATCCTAACACACTAGCACATGCCACTCCTAGGGTACGCCTCACTTGGTTGCCTCGACGTGGTCATTGAGTATAGGGTGTTTTAGAGGTCGCCCTCCTGTCTAAAGATCCAAGTTGCCTCGAAACGGTTGCCTCGATAAAAACGATCTAAGATATTAGGGTTACCGCTAAGGCGTCCTACTATTGCTTTGGTGACCACATGTCCCATTAATCGAATTGACCTGAAAACTCCAACGACGGTGCTACCTACTTCTCAATAGTGGGATAGTACTGTCTCAAGGACATTTACACAACTTAATTTCTTTTGAGTAGGTAGAAGTTCTCAAGTACTTGCTCTTTCAAAACAAAAATACTTTTCGCACTTACACTTTTTAAACAAAAGTTTTCAAACAACACTTCATACACTCTTGAGGACAGATACAAGAGTCAAATCGAAGTTTTCAAACAAACTTTTTCAAAACCCACAAATACAAGAAAAGCAAATCTTTTGAAAACATAGTGAGCAAGTACCTAAGAGCCCGTGGATGACCACGGATAGAAAGGGTGCTAACACCTTCCCTTTCTATAATCTACCTCCCGAACCCGAAAAACATCTCGAAAAGGAATTTTGTTGTGCTTTTTTCCTTTCCTTGTTGGAGAAAATAAAAGACGGTGGCGACTCTTGCTTACTGCGACATTTTGCGAAACGCGAACCAACATTTCGAAACAGTCAGTTCTATTTCCATCGATCACATTATCTGATTGTACAGTTGTTATCCATGTTATGCTGAACTTTTGAACATATGGTGTTGCATTGCATCAAAAATTTAAGAGTTTATTTCTCTTATCATCCAATCATTTTCATGCATTTCATTCATTTCAGCCTGGATATTCATTGTAATCTAGTTTTTTATTCAGAATCTCAAGACCTTAAGATTGACTTCCCGACATCGTCGTCATCATGGATCAACTCCAGGAAGATATAGTTGAGATGGGAACGCATATGGAGACTCAAATGGGCCAATTCATGCATCTTATTCAGCACCTCGCCCTTGGACAAGAAGAGTTGAGAGAGAATGTTCAGAGGGCCGTGGTTGCTACTATTGATCATGTTAATCCACCAGGTATTAATATTAACCAAAGGGAGGTTCCCTTGAATCATAATGTCAAGAATATCGTTCAGATCTCTGTCAATAGAGCTCCTCACCGTGAGAATATTTGAGTCAACATATGACTCCTTTAGGTTCCCGATTGATGGGACCAAGTCTGAGGAAAAGCTTCACCTCCTAGAGGAGAGAATGAAAGATATTAAGGTTCGTAACTCCCTTGGTTTAAACCCTGCTAGTTTATGCTTGTTTCTTGGTATCAAGATTACTGCCAAGTTCAAAATCCCCACTTTTGAGAAGTATAAGGGTACCACTTGCCCGATGACTCACATCAGAGCTTATTGCAATAAGATGGCTCCTTTTGAGGAAAATGACAAGCTTCTAATGTAATTATTTCAGAATAGCCTCAGTGGAGCATCTCTTGAGTGGTATACTCATCTTGAAATAACTAACATCTGAACTTGGAAGGAATTAGCTGAAGATTTTTTCAAATAATAAAATCACAATAGTAACATGGCTCTTACCAGAATTCAACTCCAAGATTTGACTCAGGAGGCTAATGAATCATTCAAACAGTATGCACAAAGATGGAGAAAACTATCTTCTAGAGTTCAACCTTCTCTTTTAGAGAGAGAACTTGTTGATATGTTCTTAGATACTCTACAACGTCCTTATCTAACGGTTGGATGTGCTTCTGAATTTTCAAAAATGATTATGATAGGAGAATAAATTGAGCACGGTCTTAAGACTGGTAACATCCTGGATGTTGCTACTACTTTTGAATTCCCATATCAGGACAACAAAGAAACTAGTGCAGTCCCCGAGGATGAAGAAGCTCCTGCTTATCCTCCATTTCAGACTCCTTGTAAGGTAACTGAAGCTACTTCTAGCCAGGATGATCTACAGATTTGTGTGTTAACTTTTAACCAACCAGCGGTTTAACCAATTCAGTATGCTCCTCAGCAGCAAACCTATCGACAAAGACGTATGCAATAGGGTAAGCAAAGGGACAGGAAGGCAAAAAGAGTGATTGACATTGTTCTCATGACTTATGGCCAGTTATTCCCTCAATTTATCAAGCTTTATTTGGTGGAACCCAAGCCATTGAAGCCTCTCATTTCTCATTATTTTGTGGATTTTTATCCTAATGTGAAATGCGATTCCCACGCTAAGGCACTAGGCCATTCCATTGAAGACTGCATGGCCTTCAAAGAAAAGGTGCAATGCCTGCTTGACACAAAGGCTGTCAATTTCGCACCAGCTGGTAAAATTTGTAGTCTTATTTGACTCAGTGAATGTCAAGACTACCAGAGCATCGTCTGAAGCAACAAGTCCATACTGAGACTAGTCTCCTCAACATTTGCCTTTGTTTTGGCAAACTTTGTAATGATTCTCGTCTCTATGAAAACGCTCACATGCATTCCCTCTATGCATTTTCTTTTATCTCATAAGCATTAGATTTGAACACACCCTTTGATTAGATCAACAAGAGTGGATACCATAGAGTACTACGGGCGTGTGGGATGCTAATACCTTCCCCTCGCGTAATAGACACCCTTACCCGATCTCGTAGTCGTTTGATCTTGATTTCATCCTTCTCAAGTTTACTTGATGTTTTCCTTTCCCTTTATGTGGGATAAAAAAATGTTTGATGGAGACTTAATTGATTTCATCTCGATGATTTGTTCATCCGGTTGTTTCACTTAGGAACATATTCCTTCTTTCCTCCTTGTGTTACAAGCAACCATAGTCCAGGTACCCTTACAGGTGTTTCAACTGTGTTGCTAAAAATATATGAAACATAGATTATTTGATTCTTGGGTACCCATTATTTCTTGGGTCATCTCTTGTTAGTTCCCTCATAGTTTTATACAAATTTGGGTTTAATAGTAAAATAATTATATTTGTAAGAATTAAACCTAGATGATTTTGCCAAAGGTTTTGCCTTAGGTTCAAAAGCGGATTCCTCCTTTTCTTTTCCTTTTTCTTTAGGCACAAACCCATAAGAGACAAAATTAGAATGAAGAGTATTAGGTTTGACTACCTTATCCGAATTAAATTCGGCATAGGAGTTATAACCAATACCATTGGTTCCATTTCTGCTCATGCCATATATCATAGAATCCATCATGCTTCTCCCTATGCTTCTGGCTAGGAACTTCTGAAACGCTTTGTCATATTTCAAAATGACAACCCTAGTACTCTTGGAAGCTTTTGGAAGGGTTATTGTGCCTTTGAGGAGAGATTTCTCATCTTTAAGGAAAAAGTTTTCTTCATTCAAAATAGAGAGATCTTCCTTAAGCTTGTTGTTTTCAAAAGATGTGGATTCATGGGACTTTTAAGTTCCTTGAATCCAATCTTAAGTAACTCAATTCTAGAATATCAACTAAAGAAGAAGTTAATTCAGAATGAGTAAGGTCAGAAAATACCTCTTTGGAGAATGTTGTACCCCAATTTTTACCCCTAAGATCCCTTCATCATATCATATTGATTCAATCACAACAAGATTACATTAGGGCTTTTGGTTCTCCTCCCTATCTCTAGCTTTGCTCTTTGAGGAATCACAAAGCACCTTGACTTGTTTTTCTTTTGTGATCATTCATATTTTGTTTTGACTTTCCTTTTAATTAATAAAATTCAATGTTAGTTTGTCTTACTTGTTAATAATGTAGGTAAAGGTAATGTGGCTTGGCAATTTGATCCATGGGTTCATGAGTTTATTTCCATGCCCTAGTCAATAAATATTGAGAAATTAAAACCTCACCATTGAAGTTGTTTTGGAATAAATGCCATGGAAAGGTTATTTTGGTTCACCACATTTCAAAGTTATCAAAATTTATTCAAAAGTATAAGGGTTTGATTGAAGAAGTTGTCATGGTTGGACAAGGCCTTGTTCCCATTGGTCACCAGTGCATATTTATCTCATTTCTCAATATATGGAAGTGGTTTTGGTGGCTATGAGTTCTCATTATCATCCTCAACAACTTCTATTTACAAAGCAAGAGTGTTGGTACAAGAAGGTTGTTCAAAATTATCAAAGTTCCTCAAAGCATTTTCTTGATCTATGAGCTAGGGTTTTGAACTTCAAAGAAGTATATCTTTCTCATCTTTTGGTATTTTTTAGTAATTCCAAAAACATACTTCTCTTCAAAGGGTTATTATTAAATCACTTCAAAAGTTTCAAGGAGTTTTCATGTGGAAGAAACTTGATGTTGAAGAAAGATTACAAGTCCTCCAGATGAACCCCCAATTTTCCATGTGTGACTTCAAATGATCATAACTTGGTAAATTTTTTTCACCTTGATCCCACTCTTTTTCCATAATGATCTTGAGTATGTAAAATTTATTACTTCTTTTATGTGAAAAGTGAGGAAATGGATGGAAGATGCCCTAAGGATATAAAATATTATAGGTCATTTCATGATTTTTTGCCAACTTCAACAATTCATAACTCTCTCAATTTTTGGAGATTTTGAATGTTTCAAGTTTCAAAATGTCATTCAAGAGATCTATTTCATTCCATATTTTTTAGTCAAGAGCAAATTCCAATTGGAAGGCCATGTTTGGATGCAAAATATTATAGGTCACTTTTGAAGAAAAACTTGAAATATTTCTAAGTATTGAAAGTCAACTTTTTTTCCAACTTTGACTCATTGCAACTTTTAGCTCAAGCATCCATTTGATTCCATTATGTTCTCATTGCAAAACATGTAACCTCATCTTTCTAAAGCATCAAGAATCATGCCTTAAGACCCCTTGAGTTGAGAATGCCATTAATTTGAACTTGGTAACTTAGAACTGAAGTTTCTTCAAAAGTCAAAATTTGAAATCCTTGATTTAGCTTCTAAACACATTGTTTCTGCATGCTTTTGCTTCTAAACATGCTTAGTGAACTTCCATAAGTGATTAGCATAGCAAAACGTTCATTTTGGATGAGTTTTGATCAAATTAGAAGTCACGCTTTTCTTGTTTGCAACTTCACACGATTTCCCTCCAAACTTCATCATTTCACATGCTTGAACATTCCATTTGATTCCCTATAAAAAGAGGGTCAGCCCTCATTCATTTCCTCAAGCTTGAACAGCCAGAATCACATTGCAAAACTTGCTCCATAACTCATTTTTCTGCAACTTCGAAATCAATGTTCAAGCCTTTTTCAATTTAATTTTTCCATCAATTCACCTTCCTTGATCTTCCCTGAAGCTAACCATACAATTACCTTCAAGAATCGTGACCTATATTGATCCATAGAAGTCCAGTTTCAGAGCTCTGCAACTCAACTTCAATAGGTAGATTTCTCCATCAATTCTTCAAAACATTGATATCATTGTGAAGCTCTCATTGCCCTGGTTCTAGTCGCAACACTTGCTTTTATCTGGAAACACGTTTTGACCATGAAATTTCAAATACCTTTTCAAAACTTTCTTTCCAAATTACTTGAGCTACAGTTTATATAAACTTGTCGCGAAAGTGTGGTTGTCTTCGTCTTTAAGAGACAAAGTGAATGGCATAAGTCTCGTGCCCTAATTTTATAGATTGAGCAACCTGGTTATTGGACTGGCTGGAGGTTGAAGATGACCAATGTGTCATCTTCCAACCAATGAAACAACGCCATTTGTATTTTTTGAATTTATGATTTATATTTGATTCTATGCTTTATTCAGTAATGACCATGATATGCACAGCGCACCAGATCCCTTGGATTTGATTACTAAAGTGTTTTGACTCTCATCCAATGGTCCACATATTTTTTACTTTATTTTTTATTTCTGATTTTTATATTTAATTGCTTTAGACTTCCAAAAAATCATAGAAAATTCATTTTTAGTCCAAAAAATCTGAAAAAATTATGAAAAATATTTTTGATTTTTATTTTTTTCACAATTTTATTTTGTGTTTTGATGTTTTTTTATAAATTTTCACTTTATTTGAATTGTTTTAAATGTTTAAAAATATTTTTATGCATTTTTAATTCTGGAAAAAAAAATGGAATGATCCAATGATATTGTGACAAATATTGGTGACCTCACTTATTTTTTATTTCTGACTTTGGTATTTTTTATCATTTTTGGTTTATTTTATCCATTTCTTTTAATTTTAAAAATAGTTTCTTACTTTAAAAAATTACCAAGAATTTTATAAAAATATTTGAGTTCATTTCTGATTTTTCTATGGTCTTACTTAATATTTCTTGATTAGTTTGAACATAGTTGGTATTTTTCTTTCTTATTTATATTTTAAAACATTTTAAAAACCATTTTAATGTATATATTAAATGCAATATTATTTTGTGATTATTTTCTGGCTGATCTTGGGTTGAACTTTTTATCATGAGCTTTATTAACATCATTGGATCTATGGTGTTGAGTCTAACTCCACAAAAAATGGATGAATGATTTTAATAATAGTTTGATTAAATTTTAATTCAAATGTGGTTTATATTCTTTCCCACCCCTCTTCATCTCACCCCTTTCTTATTGCACTAAGTGTTATTTGAGCATGATCTCTATATTATGTATCAAAACAAATGGTGCATAGATTGCTATTGACCGGTCTCAAAATAGATGCGAATTCTATATAAGTCCACTTACGATTGCTTAACATAGCGCTAAATTTTGTCCCGATTCGAATAAATGATCATTCGTGGCCCAGACCTATGTTTGCAAGCCCAAGTATGTTAATTTGATCTCTTTGATCCAATAACCTTGAGATTCATTGTGTGGAGGCTTTGGTTCTACCAATCCTCTAATGGATCTTCATCCATTTTGGTCAACGCGGTACACTTAAACATTGTTGACCATTACCTGTTACTTTTGAGGATTCCAAATGGATGATATACTTGACAAAAAACAAATGCAACTTATTGTGTGGATACTTTGGTTCTACCAATCCTCTAATGAGTTCCAAATGCAAGTTTCAAGATGGTCATCCAACTAACCACTAATTATTAAATAGTTTTTACTTTATGCTTTTATTTTTATGCTTTATGTACCATTTACTTTAAGCATTACATTTCATGCCATTTTTTATTTTGCTCACTTGAGCATTTACTTTCTTGTCATTTTTATTTTGCTCACTTGAGCTTTTCTTTTCTCTTTTAAGACACCTAATAATCAACATGAACCCTAAAAAAGCTTTAATGATACTTGGACTATTTGGTTACTATCCTTGGCATTATGGAGTATTGGACTTCTTGGACTTAGGATTAGAAACCTTAGCCTTTGTTGGAGACCTTGTGACCTTAATTGATATTTTGTATGGAGTTCTTGAGGTTTACCTCAAGACATTGAGTTGTTTGTTTGTTTTGTATGCAGATTATTATAATTACATTCTTTGTTTATAATCTGGAATTCACCCGTATACAGCCGTTACTCTACCCAATTTTTGTGAAGACTTAATACACTTGAAGTTTGGTTCTCACAAGAGGTATAGTATTTTTGCTTGCTTGGTTTCAATCCAAAGAATGAGAATTCTATATTGACTCATAATGTCAAGTATTGGCTTCTTGTTGGTTAGATGGTTCTTATCCGTAGCTTTTACCTTATACTTTAGGATAGTCCCTTCTTCTCCTCCCATCTTATTTATTTTCAAAAATCCCCTCTCTCCTTTTGAAAACTCTTCTTGTTTTTAAACTTGAACCATTTTCATAATAAACTTGGACCTAGGTCCATGCATTTTCAAAACATTTTTATAAATAAATTTCAATCAATTTAATAATACCTTGACATTTTTTGTGAGAAGACTAAAATTAATCAATCTCATTTCAAACCATTTTGCCACTTTGGCTTTTTACTTTAAATTTTTCTCAAAAGATTAGACTCTTGTCAATCCTTGTAGTGATGCAAACAACTATACTTCTACAATATATAGTGAAGTGATATATTTTCCACTTGGGTGTTGAGTGAGGCATTGTTGATTTTAAAATCCAAACCATATCCTCCACTTTGAGATGATGCAAATTCTCCTTTCTCATGATTGTGGATAATAAGTATGTTTTCCACACGGACAATGACGATGATGTCTTATCTCATAGAATCAATCAACAAACTTGTGTTTTAAAATTTTATAAGAGGAACTACATTTACCCAGACCCCCTATTTCACGAAATGTGGTATGTAGGCACTAAAGGTTCACAACCGCGGCGGGTACAAAAATCATAAAAAATAAATTTCTTTTCTCACCTCCACCATTTATTTTGCATACAATATTTTATAGCCAAAATATACAGATTTTACAAAGAGGTTCATGTGGAGTACCATAGATGTTTAGGGTGCTAATACCTTCCCTTTGCATAACCAACCCCCTTACCTTGAATCTTTCCCCCTCTTTTTAGGTTACTCTCTATTTTCTCATTCCTTTAGAAACAATAAAGCGCGGTTGTGATTTTTATTTTGATCTGTATAAGACTAGTCAATCCAATGGCTTAGTCTTAAACATTTCTACCGCTACAGAAAAAATGGAGACTTCATTGGGGAGAGATTGACCTCTTGCTGGTCCATCCCTAATTAGTTAAACATATCTTTGTTTGTATCTGTATATGTGCTATTGTTGTTTATGTGTTATATGTTGTATATATATTTGCCTGGATTTTCCTGGTTTTCAGGGTGCTTGGTAAATACTTATAAGTCCTATACCCGGACTTGGGAAAACTTTAAGATAGGACGGGCGGTATAGTCGTGTTAACTTTGAGGGAGTAATCCCAAAAAAGGAGGCATGAGATCCCCCACACATTAGAGGCCCCTTTTACTGTAGTATCGTTTACCGAGTAATAGGGAAGACGTACTACTTTCCACTTGGGAGCCTGTTGAAGTTGAGGACTGTAGAATAACTAACCCATCTTGGACTTTTAGGTGTAGTGCGGAAGCTATGACGGAGTAATCCAGATACTATGCTCGGACGAGTTTTTCTTGAGAATATTACTAATTACCGAGTTAATCGGGAAGTTGGTAATAGCCAAAGGAAGGATATAGACTCTGGGAACCTCTAGAACCTTGTTCGGCAGGTGATAACTTTTAGACCATACCTTATGGGTAGTACCTTCGACCTCATGCTCGTGACGTTGAACCTATGAACCCTATGTTTGTGATCTTGTGTGTGATTATTGCATCATACATCCATGCACTCATAAGCATCTTTTGAAGAAATTTTATTTCAAGGGAGTTAAAGTTGACCATTTTTGAACATCTCAGGTACCTTTTGACCATGGATTCTGGAAAAATAAAGATCGGAAAATACAGTTTCAAAGATCCCAAGATAGACAAGTTGATCAGTCTAATTCCCGAGATTGAGTGTTCTGTAGATTTTCGGAAGAAGTATGGATCCATCATCCCTCTCATGAAGCTTAGGATGAAGGAGGGTATTCTCTTAACCTTGGTCCAGTTCTATGATACGATGTATCATTGCTTTACTTTCCCAGATTATCAGTTGATGCCTACACTAGAAGAGTATTCTTATTTGTTGGATTTACCTATTACCGACCGTGTTCCTTTTACTGGTTTGGAGGGTGAGCCAAAACCACATGAGATTACTGCTTTGATCCATCTGAGAAAGTCTGCGATTGAAGCCCATATGACTACTAAAGGAGGGATTAGACAATTACCAGCTCAGTTCTTATTGGAGAAAGCTCGTTACTTTGCCAAGATGAAGAGTACAGTCACTTTTGAGGCCATCTTTTCTCTACTTGCTTACGGGTTGTTTTTATTTCCTAATGTGGACAAGTTTGTTGACATTAATGCTATCAGGATCTTCATGATTAGAAACCCAATTCCTACATTGTTGGGTGAGGCTTATTACTCTATTCATCTTAGGAATTCTTATCATGGGGGGATGATTATCTGTTGCACGCCTCTGTTGTACCGATGGTTTATTTCTCATATGGCTCAATCTGATGCTTTCTGGTATGTCAGAAAGGAACCCCTGTGGGCTCCTAAGATCATGGCACTTACTCACTCAGATATTGATTGGTATCATCGAGCTTACCATGATGTAGAGATTATTGACAATTGTGGTAGTATCCCCAATGTACCTCTTCTTGGTACAAAGGGGGGAATTAACTATAACCTTGTTCTTGCACGATGACAACTTGGTTATCCGATGATGGATAAACCAAATAGTATTCATTTGAGTAGTTTCTTTCTGAAAGAGGGAGAAGACCATAAAGAAGCTAGGGAGCTGATTGCGAAGGCCTGGCGTCACATTCACAGGAAGAGTAGGAAAGACTTGGTACCTAAGGGGGTTGTTTCTTTGGAGCCCTATCTTCAGTGGGTCCAAACGAGAGCCATTCAGTTGAAGATGTCATATTCCCGGGAAATACCTATGCCTGATTTTCTTGTGAAGACCACTCCTCCCCTATTGGATGATTTGGAAGAGCTACAACTTGCTTTGGTCAAGATGCATCAGGAAAAGGATGCTTGGAAGAATAAGTGCCAAACTTTAAAGATTTCCTATAGAGCATACTTGAAGAAGAAAGACGACTTGATTAAGATTATTGAGAGTCGGACTGTAGAGACCATGGATAGGAAAGGGGATTTATTTTCTCCTAAGCCTCAGTCAGATGCTAGTTGCTCACTTCTTGATTCAGGTTATTGGAAGGAGGTTGCTACCAGATATGCGGAAGAAAACCAGAGGTTGAAGGCTCATATTGTCAGGCTTACAGGGAAGCGCAAGCGTGTAGAGTGATCTCCATCAACTTTACTTCTTAGGGTTTTAGACTCTATTTTCATCTTGTACTTGGGATTATTGAAACTTGTAATCCATTTTGAAGTTATTATAATAAAAAATTTCAGTATTTCAAAACGTGTTATTACTTTGATATTTGCAATGTGTCTATAAATTTTTAAGTCCCTTGAAATATCAATAATAAAATAAATCATGTGCACTGCATATCATGCATCATATTGCACATATTTCTTGCATTTGTTATGCATATCCAGGTGTTTTACCAAGCTTCTTTACTTCGTTCAGCAAGTTGTCTCACCACTACAACACTCGAGCTAATTTCAGAAGGAAGATGGACAACTTAGAACAAGTGAATCACGAGCTAAGCGAAGAAGTTTCTTCTTTGAAGGCCGGCATGGACAATCTCACTACTCTGATGGAATCTCTAGTGGTTGCTTAGAATCAACCACCAAGTGTTCAGCATCAACAAACAAGGGTTACTAATGAAGCTCTGAATATTCCTGTGTATGCTACTTCAGTTGTTGTTTAGAATCGCATGCCTCAAGATTGTCCTAGGGAATGCAAGAGAACTTTGCACCTGAAGGTTTCAATCTTGGTCCTCAAGATACGCTAGTTGTTCAAACTACTGTTACTCCTGCACCTCATGTGGTGCATGTTACTCATGCTGCACCTCCTTCGGTAAATGTGGTCCCATTTGCTAATGATGATATGTATCATCCTTTTCCTCCACCAAGTGAAGACTTGGGTTTCTATGATATAATTGATGATTTTCAAGAGTAGTTTGTCAAGATGTAGAGGGAGATGAAGGCCCTCAGGGGAAAGGAATTGTTCGGGAAGAATGTGAATGATTTATGCTTGGTCCCGAATGTCAAGATACCTGCGAAGTTTAAAGTCCCGGAATTTGAGAAGTACAAGGGAAACACTTGTCCTCGTGCTCATATTGTGATATATATAAGAAGAATGTCTACCCACACTAATGATCAATGTCTGTTGATTCACTTTTTTCAGGATAGTTTGACTGGTGTTGTGCTGAAGTGGTATATGAGTTTGGACAGTGCCAATATCCATACTTTCAATGACTTTGGAGAATCATTTATCAGACAATACAAATACAACGTGGACATGGCGCCTGACCGTGATCAACTCAGGGCCATGGTCCAGAAGGACAGGGAATTATTCAAAGAATATTCACAAAGATGGCGCGAGGTAGCCGCCCAAGTGATTCTTCCCATGGAAGAGAAGGAGATGACTAAGATTTTCTTGAAGACCCTGGGTGCTTTCTACTATGATAGGATGGTAGCAAGTGCGCCAAGTGACTTTACTGAAATGGTAGGCATGGATATCCGATTAGAAGAGGCTGTAAGAAATGGTTGTCTAACAAAAAGTAAAAGTTTCGGAAGTGCGAAGAAGCCATCCTATGGGTTTGTCCAAAATAAGAAGGAAACACAAACGTTGTCATGCAAGAAAGGAGGGGTAATCCTCCTAGAATAAATTATCAACTCCATCCATAAGTCGCCTCAGTTACTCCAATTGTTGGTGTATCTCCAACTACTGTTGCTTATCAGAGACCATCCCATCATGGGATTCAAGGGTATAATCATAGAAGGGAGAGTTATGACCCTATTCCTATGAGTTATACAGAATTACTTCCGGCGTTAATCCAGAAGAAGTTGGTTCAGACAAGACCACCTCCCTCTGTACCATCACTATTGCATTGGTATTACAAGGCAGACCAAACATGTGCTTTTCATCAGGAAGCACCAGGGCACAATGTTGAGAACTACTATCCTTTGAAAACTTAAGTACAGAAATTGGTGAAGTATGGTATCTTATCTTTCAAGGATGTTGGCCCTAATGTGAAAGATAATCCTCTACCAAAGCATGAAGGAGCAAATGCTGCAAACATGGTGGCCGGTTGTCCAGGCGACTTCGGGATTTTTGATGTTAATTTGGTTATAGGAGATTTGGTGAAAATGCATGTAGACCTCTGTGAATTTAGCTACTATACGCATGAACATGCTGGTTGTGCCATTTGTAGATGGATATACAGGGTTGTGACAAGATAAAGGCTGATTTGCAGGAGATGATGGATGAGGGTCTCATCCACATAATCAGGCCTAGGGCAGAGTATGAAGAGGAAGTAAACATGGTTCCTGGATGCCCCTGAGAGTTCAGAATCTTTGATGTGGAATATATGAATGAGGATCTTGTATAATTGCATTCTACTTTCTTCCACATGGTTGGTCAGATAGAACATCAGTATGAATCTTGCCGAATTTGCTGTCGGGATTCCCGAGGATGTTCAATTGTAAGGAAAGGTGGTCAGTTGTTGTTGTATAATGGAACCATCGAGGTTACAGGTCAAAGGGATGATTACCATGAAGTTGATGTGATTGAGGTTTGTTTGGCTGAAGAAGATTCAGATGATGAGTATGCCTCTGTAGATGAGTTATTCTCCTTTGATGAAGTTTTGTTTTCCAGAGATGACTCTGTAATTACTGATTGTGTTGAAGAGGGAGTAAATTTTATTGTGCCTTGTTTCGGTGTGCCTACCCATTTTGAAGTTGAATATCATAGCAAGCCAGCTATTACTCCATTGTGGATTAGTTTGTAGGGTCCTATCCCTTACAAGTCAGACAAGGCAGTACCCTACAAATATAATGCTACAATTTTAGAGGATGGTGTGGAAGTTCCCATCCAACCAATGCCTAATGTTGGAAATATTGTCGAGACTGGCAGAGTGACCCGTAGTGGTCATGTATTTGCACCAGTTGTTCGTGGAGATGTTAGTACTGGAAAGAAAATTGTTGAGAATGTGGAGCCTAAAAAGGATGTGGGTGAATCTAGTGGGGCTACGCTAGAAATGGAGGTGGATAATATTTTGAAGATAATCAAGATGGGCGATACAGAATTATAGATCAGTTACTACAGACTCCTTCAAAAATATCTATCTTGGCTTTATTGATGAACTCCTCTGCTCACAGGGAATCTTTAATGAGGGTATTAGACCAAGATTTTGTGGAAATTGATATGCCTATAGACCAATTCAGCATTGTATTAGGAAACATTACTTCATGTGATAACCTGAGTTTCTGCGACGATGAACTGTCCAATGAAGGAAGGAATCACAATTTGGCCCTCCACATCTATATGAACTGCAAGAATGATTCACTATCCAATGTGCTGATTGATAATGGACCAGCCTTGAACGTTATACCAAGAAGCACGCTTATGATGTTGAAATATCAAGGAACACCCATGCGCCGAAGTGGCATTATTGTGAAAGAGTTTGATATATCAAGGAAATCTGTTATTGGTGAAGTTGACTTGCCTATTCATATAGGCCCACATTTGTTTCAGATTACTTTCCAGGTCATGGATATTGTACCCGCTTATAGCTGCTTCTTGGCACGGCCGTGGATACATGAGGCAGGGGACGTCACTTCGACTTTACACCAGAAGTTGAAGTTTGTGCATGAAAGAAAAGTGGTAATTATAAACGGAGAACAAGCATTATTGATATCTCATTTGTCCTCTTTTAGAATTGTATAGGCGGATGAAGCTGTTGTTGGAACCTAGTTCTAAGCTTTATCCATTGATAACATAAGAGGAAATGAGAACTCTATGGCTTCATTTAAGGATGCGCATCAGGTTGTGCGTAATAGCCATAGTGAAGTATGGGGACAGATTATGGATCCACCTGTAAACAAGAATAGAGCTGACTTGGGGTTCTCTGTGAAGAATGATAAAGGTAA
Source organism: Vicia faba (assembly GCA_948472305.1). Lineage (NCBI taxonomy): Eukaryota > Viridiplantae > Streptophyta > Magnoliopsida > Fabales > Fabaceae > Vicia > Vicia faba. The sequence continues at coordinate 1,434,143,121 of OX451737.1, read as the reverse complement.
GAGCATGAAGCTGAAGTCTGCTGCAGACAAGTATCAAGACATCTTTCGTAGCGGGGGTTATCTGCATCCAACTGTTTCCGGGATTAATGCCATTGTGGAAGACGAAGCAGAGCCAGAAATGCCAAATAATGTGACGCACGGAGTTAGGGTTCAGAACTAGATCACCATTGATGTTCCCTCTTGCATACATGTTTCAAAGTAATTTGTTTTTGTTAATATTTTTGAAAAGCCTTCACCCTGCCCAAGGTGAAAGTATTGATATTGTATGGGCTTATCTGTTTGCTGTGATTTCTAAAATCAATAATAACAGTTGTCTTTGTTTCCCAAATTGTGTTTTTATTTTTTTCTTTTTTCTTGGAAAATAGTAATAAAATACCTTTCAAAAGAAATGATAACTGAAATTCAATATGCATGATCAGTTGTTATATGTGTCAGTTTCTAAAAGAAATCATAAATCATATGTGGAGATTAATTAAAAAACATGTTGAATACAATGACCCTGCACCCTCTCCCAACTTTGAATGTCTTGTGTATGGGGCTGAAGCAGAAGACTATGATGAGATTCCAGAAGAGGTCTCACGTTTGCTTGACCGCGAGGAGAATGCCATTCAGCCATATAAAGAGCCATTGGAAGTAATCAATTTGGGTCCAGAAGAAGATCCGAAAGAAGTCAAGATTAAAGCATTATTGCATCCTGATGTGAAGAGCAGGTTGATTAAGATGTTGAAAGAGTATGTGAATATTTTTGCATGGTCTTACCAAGATATGCCTGGTCTAGATACAGATATTGTAGAGCACCGTTTTCCTCTGAAACCACAGTGCCCGCCAATCAAACAGAAGTTGCGAAGAACTCACCCAGATATGGAAGTGAAGATCAAAGAAGAAGTTCTAAATCAGATTAATGCCGGTTTTCGTGTGACATCAGTGCAACCTCAATGGATTGTCAATATTATCCCAGTACCGAAGAAAGACGCAAAAGTTTGCGTGTGCGTAAATTACAAAGATCTAAATAAATCTAGTCTAAAAGATGATTTTCCATTGCCACACATTGATATGTTAGTGGATAACACAACAAAATTCAAAGTTTTCTCGTTCATGGACGGATTTTCTGGGTATAATCAAATAAGGATGGCCCATGAGGACATTGAAAAAACAACGTTTATCACACCCTAGGGAACATTCTTTTACAGAGTGATGCCCTTCGGGTTGAAGAACGCTGGTGCAACGTACCAGAGGGCTATGACAACCCTATTCCATGATATGATGGACGAGGAAATTGAGGTATATGTTGATGATATGATTTCTAAATCCCAGACTGAAGAAAGGCATATAGAAGATTTGTTGAAGTTGTTTCAGAGTTTGAGGAAGTATCGTCTCCGCTTGAAACTAAATAAATGTACCTTCGGTGTTCGGTCATGGAAATTGTTGGGTTTCATTTTTATCTAGAGAGGGATTGAAGTTGACCCTGATAAAGTCAAAGAAATTCAAGAAATTCCAGCACCGAGAACTGAAAAAGCAAGTCAGAGGGTTCCTCAGGCGTTTGAATTATATTTCCAGATTCATTTCCCACATGACTGCAACGTGTGAACTGATCTTTAAGTTGTTAAAGAAAGACCAAGGTTGTGTGTGGACAGATGACTGCCAAAGGAAATTTGAAAGTATTAAAGAATATCTGCTTGAACCTCCAATCTTGCTCCCTCCTATTGAAGGAAGACCATTGATTATGTATCTGACAGTGTTAGATAATTCAATGGGTTGTATTTTGGGACAACAAGATGAAACTCAGAAGAAAGATTATGCCATTTATTATCTCAGTAAAAAGTTTGATGATTGTGAGTCACGGTATTCCATGCTGGAAAAGACATGTTGTGCTCTGGCTTGGGCGGCAAAATGTTTGCGGTAGTATATGTTGAATCACACTACTTGGTTGATCTCCAAAATGGATCCAATAAAGTACATTTTTGAAAAGCCTGCTCTTACTGGGAGAATTTCCTACTGGCAGATGTTGTTATCTGAATATGACATCGAATATCGCACTCAAAAAGCTATTAAAAGCAGTGTGTTGGCAGATTATCTTGCTCACCAACCAGTTGATGATTATCAGTCTGTGATGTATGATTTCCCCGATGAGGATGTGATATTTCTGAAAGTGAAAGATTGTGATGAACCATTGCCTGAGGAAGGTCCTAATCCTGAACATGATATTCGATAGAGTTGTGAATGCTATTGGTAAAGGAATTGGTGTTGTGATTATCACTCCACGTGGATCACACATTCCTTTTACTGAAAGGTTGACATTTGATTATACTAATAATATGGTAGAATATGAGGCTTGCATCATGGGTCTCAAAGAAGCTATTGATCTCAGAATTAAAATTCTATATGTGTATGGCGATTCAGCTTTGGTAATAAATTAGATTAAAGGAGAGTGGGATACTCGTCACCCCAGATTGATCCCTTACAAAGATTATGCTAGAAGATTGTTACACTTCTTTAATAAAGTAGAATTCCATCACATCCCCAGAGAAGAAAATCAAATGGCAGATGCTCTGGCAACTCTGGCTTCTATGTATCAAATGAATATTTGGAATGATATACCTCGAATTATAGTTCAGCGACTGGATAGACCCGCTCATGTGTTTACAACAAAAGAGGTAGTAGATGAGAAACCTTGGTATTATGATATCGATCATTTTCTCCAGACTCAAGAATACCCGATTGACGCATCGAATAAAGATAGAAAGACATTGAGAAAATTGGCTGGCAGTTTCTTCCTTGGTGAAAATGTGTTGTACAAGAGAAATTATGACATGGTCTTGCTTAGATGCATGGATAAACACGAAGCAGACATATTCATGCATGAGATTCATGAAGGTTCATTTGGCACTCATGCCAATGGATATTCGATGGCTAAAAGGATGCTAAGGGAAGGTTACTATTGACTGACGATGGAATCTGACTGTTACAGATTTGCAAAGAAGTGCCATAAATGCCAGATTTATGCGGACAAGATTCATGTGCCTCCGAAACTTCTAAATGTTATTTCTTCCCCGTGGCCTTTCTCTATGTGGGGTATTGACATGATTGGAATGATAGAACCCAAAGCTTCAAATGGACACCATTTTATCTTGGTAGCAATTGATTACTTCACCAAATGGGTGGAAGCTTCTTCATATGCTAATGTTACTAAGCAGGTGGTAGTGCGCTTCATTAAGAATAATCTCATATGTTGGTATGGTGTGCCGAGCAGAATTATCACTGATAATGGCCCGAATATGAACAACAAGATGATGACAGAACCTTGTGAAGAATTCAAGATTGTCCATCACAATTCATCTCTGTACAGGCCGAATATGAATGGGGTTGTTGAAGCTTCTAATAAGAATATCAAGAAGATCATCCAGAAGATCGTTGTTACTTATAAAGATTGGCATGAAATGCTCCCTTTTGCTTTACATGGATATCAGACATATGTCCGCACTTCAACGGGAGCAACCCCGTTCTCCCTTGTGTATGGAATGAAAGTGGTACTCCCAATGGAGGTTGAGATTCCCTCTTTGCGTGTGATAATGGAAACCAAGTTGTCAGAGGCTGAATGGGTCCAGAACAGGTTTGACCAATTGAATTTGATCGAAGAGAAGAGAATGACGGCTTTGTGTCATGGGAAATTATATCAGAAGAGAATGAAGAAAGCTTTTGATAAGAAGGTCAAACCTCGTGAATTCAGAGAAGGCGACCTCGTGCTCAGGAAGATCATGTCTTTTAATGTTGATTCTAGGGGAAAGTGGACTCCCAACTTTGAAGGCCCATCATTGTTAATGCAGTCAAGAAATACTTCGCCTAAAGATATAAAAGAACAGTTCGCTAAGTTAAAAACCCTAAAGGGCGGCATAGGCAAAAAGGAGCATCTCGGTAGGCCGAAAACCCAAAAGGGCGGTCTAGGAAAAAATTAGAGACATAAACAGAATAAAATTTCCCGCTAAGTTGAAAACCTGCAAGGGCGGATTAGGAAAAAGTTAGGGACTTTCTTGGCAAGTAACTGCATCAGACAAGACTTGATCATTGAAGCAACAATCTTCTTGGATCTTTGCCATACTTCAACAGAAGCTCCTGCTCATGATTTCAAAGTTGTTAGAGGGAATAATGGTTATTATATCTCAATGTATATTTTCCATTATATATTAACATTTTCCAAACTTTGTAATTATTCGTGGAGTCTCGCCATTCGCAGACTACAATTCTATCAATAAAATTTGAGCTTTTACCCAATTCTTTGTAATTCTTATTTTTATTCAGCTTAAAAAGACTCCATTTATTATTGATAATAATTTTCAAAGCAAAAAGATTAAATAACAAAATTATTTTTTAAAAATAATTTAAAACTTACTTTTACTTTAGATTTTGTGATTCAAGAGGTAAACAAAAGTGGTGATCCCAAGAATGGACGAACTTCAATAATTTTGGGAAGTTTTGTTTCCTTGGGAAAGTTTTCTCAGGTCGTTTTCGCTAGTATGCGCGTGTTTATTGTATATTGAAGACGATACCAATTGGCGTAAGGTGGAGTATCTGGTTTGTGATCCTAGTGTCCCCAGTCAAGTGTTGGTTCATTTTCTGATTTTTTAGGTTTGTTTGGTATGAGGTCTCTATTTCGGATTCCCTAGCAAAGTCTTCTCTCATATGACGAAAGGTCTTGTCCCCCTGGTGTGTTGAGTTGGAATTATTTTCAAAATGTCGCTCTTTCTACAGTATTGACATTATTGTTGGTATTTATTTCTCAGGCAGCTGGACCAGAGCAGTATATTTTTTAAGAAGTATTGAGACAATTGTCAACTTTTGGGTTTTCACCCGCCAGGTGTTGGGTTTGATTTAAAATCCCCATGTGTTTGACCTTTTTCTATAATGTTGACTTCATGATTCCCCGAGAAAGCCATCTCAAGGCATATTTTGTTGGAATAGGTTTGTATGATATGAAGATTCAATCTGAGATTTCCCAGTGAAGGCCTCAATTATTTGATAGAAGTCTTTTCTCCCCGTGCATGTTGAGATTTGAATAATTTGCGAAGCATCTCCCTTTCAGTTATACTTGCGTTTTATTTTATTGCCCGATAATCAGGCAAGGGCAATATTTTATTTAAGAAGTGTTGAATTGGTTATCAACTTTTTGGGTTTTCACTCACCAAGCATTGGGTTTTATTTAAAATCCCCATAAGATTGATTTCTTGCTATAATGTTTGACTTTTTAACTCTCTAAGTTGTTATCCCCATGAGGTTTCATACTTTTTCCCCAGAGAAGTTGGTGCAATACTTACTCTCAATATGGAAGAACGTATCTCTGGTGTCCCCGGTGAAGAACGTATCATGGTTTCCCCTCTTTAATGTGGTGTTGTCCTCCCCAATAAGGTCACCATGAGGCCCCCAGCTGATATCTCAATAATGAGGCATTATCTCCCCTAGTGAAGTCTGTATGATATGTCTCCATTAAATTCAGCTCAAGATCCTCAGTTGATGTTTTGACGATATGCTTTTCATCAACCTTATTGAGATCAGTATTGTAATCCCCAGTAGAAGTGTGGACCGTGAAAGAATTTTTTTCCCATTGAAGTCGGAGTGTTATTCCCCACGAAGCCTGGAAAAGGATGTTATATCCTTATATCTGTACTGTTTTGTCGCTATGATTTGTTTACTTCCAGATTATGTTCCTTCCCAGTGAAGTTAAGCCGCGAAATTGGATTTTGTTTCCTCAATTGGTGCTTATTTTTTTATGGATTGTTCATCTTGGATGTGATTTAACCGAGTGTTGTTTGTGCCCGAGTTGGTTTGGTCTGGTTATCCCTAGTAATATATGTCTGTTTTGTCAGCACATACATGATAACACTCATACATTCATACCTACATCATGCATAGTTAAATTTATCAAATCATTGCTCATTAACATTCGTTAATTATTTTGTTGACATATTGCCCTGTTTTGCAGAGTTGTGTTGTCCTCTCTCCAATAGAGTGTCGTCCTTAAGAAGAAAGTGTATATTCTTTCAATTTCCCCACTGAGTTATCTCTTACGGAAGATTTTTGCTTTAACCTTCTTGCACAACTCTTTGTCTGGATAAATTGGGTTTCCCTCTCTTGAGTTTATTTCTCAAAAAATGTATTATGGTTGACTGTCTCATTCCAATTTATTTCTGGTTTAAATTTTTGATCCTCAACAATATTATTACTTTGGATTTCTGCAAGCTTCGAGCTTTGGTTTGAAAATGTGCATTTATTTTGCACGAGAAGACTTTATCTCCTCAGCAGGAATATATTGGCATCTCCTCAGGAAGTCATGATTCAATCCCTAGGAAGTCATATCTCTTTCCCCAGGAAGTCATGATTCATTCCTTAGGAAGGCGTATTGCTTTCTCCAGAAAGTCATTTTTACAATCCTTCATATAGCAGCAAGTAGTAGGTCTATTTATTTGAGCAACTTGTGCTTCTCCGTAAATGTTGACGTTACTTTTTTTTGCTATCTTCTCTTGGTCTTTGTAGTTCTTAAATCACACAATGAAGTACCATGCATCATTGTAATTGAGTTTCGGTAAAGAGACAAAATTTCATGATTTCTCCATGAATTTCTTCATCGTACTAATCGAGAAGGTTGCTCCTAACGCGAAGACAATCACCGCATTTTCCCAAAACTCCAATTTCTCTACTACGTCACTTTCATGAATTACAATTTGCACTTCTCCATTGAAAATCGTTGAAGCTACAAATTCCACTGTCATTCCTCTATTTACGTATCTACTACCTAGGATGATATCCACCCAAGGATTAGCAGCAACCTCTTCTTTGACATGTGATTGTACTTTCAACTCCTTTAGCAAAGGCAACTTTCCTAAAATCGATGGGATTTCAGCATCATCATTTGGTTCCTCCTCAAGATCCTCTTGTTCTACAATCATATGTATGACAATTGTTCTTTCCACTATTCTCTGGTGCGCCACCTCCTACTTTTTCGACTGGCCAACGTGCCGTTTAGGTTTGGTCATCAAAACCCTAACAGAGAAGAAATAAGTCTCTTTGGAGTCTTATTATTATTATTATTATTATTATTATTATTATTATTATTATTATTATTATTATTATTATTATTATTATTATTATTATTATTATTATTATTATTATTATTTGTATTATTGTTATTACTATTATTATTATTAATATTATTATTAATTTCAAAAATTTTAAATGGTAAAATTGTGTTTATTATTATTATTATTATTATTATTATTATTTAACATAATATTATTATTAAATATTTAAATATATTTAGATTATTAATTTTTTATTTGAATGAAGAGGTAACTTAACTAATATTTTTTAGTTGAACTATAACCCTATAAGACAAACGATTTCTCATAATATACTAATATATATTTTTTAAATAATTTTTTTTTAGTTTTTATGAATATTGTATATTACTGAATTTCTTATTTTTTAATTGTAAGTTCTCTATAATAAATCTTATTAGATTCATTCAATCTATTTTTTATTATTTAAAAATAATAATTTTTACCTACTTATATATTATATTTTGACTCAAATATCTTATTTTATTATATCTTTCTAAAATTAATAAAAAATATAATTTTTTTTATTTTAATATTTAAAAGAATATAAATTAAATCATAACATGATAAAAAATTAAAATTATTTATTTAAAACATAACTGATTATAAATTTTAATTGAATCTATTTATGAATTCGAATACACCCATTTAAAATCTATGAATAAATACCAACTAATTTAAGAGAATTTAAAAAGAGTCTTATATAAAATATGATAGTTCGCAATTAATTATAATAAATTGTGAGTGTAACTTCACTATTAGATGTTTTGTATGATGTAAAAATTAGGAAAACATATTATTTATGTATATTGAACGATATATCTATGTCATGTGGCACTCCCTTGCATTAGAGGTCTTAGGAATCATTTAATACAACTTTTAAATTGGTCCAATTCATTAAAAATCATTTTCTGCACAAATTTTTATTGTATGTGTTAACACATACATATTTCAGGTCGACACATATTGAAGCTTTTAAGAAATTGCATAAATGTTGATTTTATGTGTCGATCCATAGGAATTTCAGGTCGACACATGTACTAAATTTTTTAAGAGGAATAGTTATTGTTTTGCTTAGGTCGACACATCCGTTTTTCAGATCAACACATGCAGTTAAAATTTGACTTATGTGACGATACATATAATTTTCATGTCGACACATATTGTTTGATTGGGTTATTTTTCAATTTTTTTTTATTTCTGAAAATCTCATTTTTTCATTTAAACTTCCACTTATATAAATACATCCTTAATGACTCATTCCATTGATACCATAAAAATATCTTATATTTTCTCTTCATCTTCAACTTCTAACCTATGCATATACACTAACAAATCATCATAATAATCTTTTGTTGGGGTGCCATCTAGACGAGGTTTGATAAAATCCGATTAAGTTCTAGTGTAGTAGAGAATATTGGGTTTATATTTGCAAGGGTCTTCATCCGAAAAAACCGCAGGCTTGTCCTCCAAGATCATTGATTAATTTGGGGGTTTTTGTGCTAGACGTTAAGAGAGGGTTGTGTCCTAGTGAAATCATTTGGAGATAAATAACACAAAGGATCTTTTGGAGATAAAGAATGAAAAGGAAGTAGCACGAGAACGGTGAGTCGAATTGAAGTCTTGTGTTGCAATAGTTACAATTGATGATGCGCGAAAGCTTTGGAGATTAAGTATGTAAAAGAGTAATAAGATCCAGATAATCAATTGGTAGCTATTGTGTCTTGGTCTTGTTGAAGATAAAAGTAAAAGAAGGGGCTTAATCATCATCAAACAATTGTGTTTATAGGGTTTCTCTTGGAACACTTCTCTTGTATTCATACTTTTTGTAAAGTAAGAAAATATCTTAATTCTACATTAGAATTGGGCGCAAACGTACCCACATGCGAGGAAGAAAGTGGGGAACTGTGTAGAAAAATCCTTGTGTCGCTCTCTATTATCTCTTTACACGCTTTTGTTTTTCATTATGTAATTTTGTCGAGTAGCATTATTTAATCTATTTACTCGTAATAATTTTTCTGCAATTTTTTTAAGTGGTGTGTTAATTAGCTTATAATCACTTTGATTATAAGTGGCTTTCACATCAACACAACTCAAATGAAAATTTTGAAAAGTCGAACGCACACCAAGTGTTTGACAAATTGTAATGTTTTATCTCTTACTCTCATTTACTCTCTATATGCAATTTGTTAAATGTATTGTTTGATCGATTGGTTTATCTATAATTTCTCTTCGATTGTTAAATTTTAAATTGCTTAGTTTATTATCTTATAATCACTTTGATTGTAAGTGTTTTGTCATATCAACAAAGCTCAAAAATAAATTCTGAAAATAGGAAACCGGTGTGTTTGATATTAGACTATTAATTGAGATATAATTATGTTGATTGATTTCGTCATTATATTATTTCTATATGGCTTGTGCATATATGAGTTATAATAACTAGGTTCGTTTAGACTACTATTTTGATATAGACAAAAACCTTTCACTAATCATTGTTTTTCAAATAGGTTTTTAAGTAACCATTTTTGAAAGGTGATTTTTAATTTGGGGATCTATTCATCTCCCTCTAGATAGGTCATCATAGTCTAACAAGTGGTATCAGTGCTCCGGTTAACTCCGTGCTCCAAAACTCTTATTAGAAAATTACGTACGAACCTAAAGGGGATTACAAAATAGCCACAATATTTTTGAGATAAAACTATAGTTGTTGGAAAACTTGTATGCACATTCATGTTAATTCATATGACAAGGGTATGTGTGACACTATTACTCAACTCGATGTTAATGGCATTGTCACACCAAAGCCAGAAGCAACATGGAATAACAATGATAAGAAAAATTCATTAAATCTCATTAATTGTTTGAACGCACGTGGAAAGGCTATTTCCAATGTAATTTCTACTAACAATGTTTTGAGATGTCTTACTAGGAATTGGCTTCCGAAGGTCACCACGATCAAAGAATCTAATGATCTTATAACTCTTGATCTCACTACATTGGTTGGTAAGATTGAAGAACATGAGCAGGAACTTCTTGCTTAGACAGAAATAAAAAGAAACTTGAGAAAAAGAAGAAAAAGGATAAAGACACGAATAAGGAGGAAAGAACAAAGTCTAAAGCTCTTAGGACTTCAACTTTAAGGTCCTCAAATAGTGAGGACGTATATGATAGTGATTTTAGTGATGGTGAAGATTTAAATTGTCACTATGGTTGTATGAAAGGCTTGCCCAAGTGCATCCAATTTTTTAACTAACCCTCAAGGACCTAATGAAGATTGGGTACCTAGATTGTCTTGTTGTTTTTGTAGAAACATTTTCTTGACTCTATGAAGAGAATATGAGTTCTTATTTGTGGTGGCTCAATGCATATGAGCATATTCTAATTCTATTGTATATGTGGCAAGAAGATAGATTATGTTATCTAGAAAGCAAAAACCAGTATTGTTTAATTGGTAAAACAGGCGCAAGTATTATGAGCATTCATTTAAAACATAATTATTAATTGAAAATCATGGTGACATATCAATTTATATATTTGAAATGACCTCTTCATATTATATTTTCATGTAGTTTTTATTCTTTATAAACACTTACGCTTACACAATCATGTTTAGCTTTATTAAACATCAACCATAACACATTTGATATTATATCATATTTTATTCTACTAACATGCAACTTGTCAAAGAATTCTCTAAACTTATGCAGGTAGTGTTTGAATTGAGTCTTATGGGGAGTTAAATTACTTTCTCGGAATCCAAATAATGTAACTCAAGGAACGAACACAAGGGTGGGGAATTAAATTCACGATCATGTTGAAAAAGGGATGTTGTATTCGAGCATTTTGATAGTGAAAATAAACTTGATGACATTTTCATAAAAAGTTTACAACCAACCCATTTTTCAACAAACATGAGCAATTGGGGATTATTAATGTCTCAAATGTTGTTTTCTTTATTATGATGCTTACACTTTTATACTTTTTCTCTAACACTTTGTTTGAGTATTTTTACATAATGTGAGTGCAAATTCTATTCCATCAAGAGTGAAGTAATATTGTTCCAAATTTCTCCTGGAAAGTAAGATTCTTCTTAGTACATGTTTTAGTTGTTGAAAAATGCTAGCTATGTTCCCAAATGATGAAAACCATTAATTTTCATTTCCAATTTTTTTTATTATAACCATTGTGTGTTCTTAATGTATATGCTTATAATGACTTCATATATTAATTTTTTTACATTTGTATAAATTTGTTCTTGTATGTACAAGAATGTGTTTCTATTATTATTTCTTGCATTCATATATGCTCTTGTAATGTTATATGCTTGTTATCTATTAATTTTTCATCATTACATATATAAAGGAATGTGTAATTGTATGCTCTTCTTTGCAAAAATGTCTTTGAGTGATATATTAATATTGGTATTTGAATATGATACTTCTTATAATTTTCCTTGTTTCTTTTTGATATTGTCAATGGGGAATAAGCATATGCAAGATGATGTTCAGAAGCACAAATTTAAGGGGAGCCTCTGTTAACTACATTAAATGCATCGTCGCAAGTTTTTCTATCATCAAAAAGGGGAAGTATGTGTAAAACTTCACCATTAGATGTTTTGCATGATGTCAAAACTAGATAAACTTATCATTTTTGTATTTTGGACGATAACTCTGTCATGTGGCACTCTCTTGCAATAGAGGTCTTAGGAATCATTTAAAACAAGTTTAAAATTGGTCCAATTCATTAATAATCATTTTCTACATAAATTTTTCTTGTATGTGTCGAAACATGCATATTTCAGGTCGACGGATACTGAAGCTTTTAAGAAAATGCAGAAATGCTGATTTTATGTGTCGACACATACGAATTTCTGGTCGACACTTATAGTGAATTTTTAAAGGCAAATAGTTAAAATCTTGCTTAGGTCAACACATCCATTTTCAAGTCGACACATGCAGGTAAAATTTGACTTATGTGTCTATACATACAATTTTTAGGTCGACACATGCTATTTTATTGGGTTAATTTTTCAATTCTTTTTAATTCTGAAAATCTCCTTTTTTATCTAAACTTTCACATATATAAATACATCCTCGATGCATCATTCCAACTGGATGATACCATAAAAATATTATACATTTTCTCTTCATCTTTTAAAGATGTGAAAAACACAAGAAGGGGGGTTGAATTGTTAAAACTTGAAATCAAATGCAGACAACACGTTATTTTTATCCTGGTTCGTTTGATCTCAAACTACTCCAGTCCACCCGTCAAGGTGATTTCGCCTCTCTCCAACGAGGTCTTAATCCACTATACTCAACTGAATACAAAACTGCTTTAACAACTGCTAAAGCCTTCTTGAGTCTAAACCACAGACCGGTTTCTCAAGGAAATTCTTTCACAGATAAATGAACAAATGTGTGTTTTGGTGTTTCTAGAAAAACTATATATCACAACTGTGATAATACACAATATGCAGCTTAGATAAAACTAGATTGCTAATGCTATAGAGTAAGCGGTTGAGAGCTTTAGCAAACTGATTGAGTGAGAACGAAGATGATTATTGGCTTTTGGCGTGTAGAGTATTGTAGAGCATTAGCCATTTCACTTCTCACTGATTTGTTTAAATACTTCTTGGAATAGATACGTTGCAGTCCATAATTCCATTTCAATGCTCATTACGTTCTTTCCATTTTGAGAAGATCTTTGTCTTGGAATAAAGTCGTTGGTAATTAATCTGCCTTGAATGCAGTAACGTTGATACTTCAGAATGTTCTGCGTAATGAAGATCAGAGCGTTCTTGGCTTTAGCTTATTCTGGAGCTTCTGAGTGTTGATGACATGATTAGGAACTTGATCAGAATCAGAGTATGTTTAAGCGCAGATTCTGTTCATCAGACTTCAGCGTAGCACATGTACTGATCTTCTGATGTTGATGTTGATACTGATGTTCTGCTGCTGATTGCATCAGAGTTTCCTGTAAATACACAACATAATTTTTAAGTAGCATCTATGTCTCATATAAAACTCATAATATTTAATCTTGTATTTTGTTATCATCAAAACTCTAACTGAGGGTTGTAGAATCAAACTATGTTCTAACAATCTCCCCCTTTTTGATGATGACAAAAACTAGATTTTTTTCAATTAAAATACAAAGATGAAAGTATCAGAGTTTAAGGATAGAGAGAAAACGGTATCAGAGATAGTCAGAAAATGAGTAAAAGTATCATAGCTAAGAGGGTAGGTAATAAAAAGTATCAGAGTAAGGATGAGAAAAGCTCCCCCTGAGTTGATTATTCCTTTTGATTCCTTGAGACCTTGAGCATCAAAACTTTACTTGAACTCTCTTTGAGCATCAGAGTGTGACTTCATCAGAGTTCATCAGATTCTTGTACCTGTAAGCTATTCAGAACAACAAGTATATAATGATGTTAGAATGTTTGAGACTTTTGTCTCAGTACACCGTTATTGAAAAAATATCATTCTTTCTCCCCCTTTTTGTCAGCGATCAAAAAGCATAAATAATCAGAGTTTAAAAAGATCAGAGTAAAAACACGTTTGTATTAAAACAGAAGCAATGATAGTTTAGAACAAGTAGAAATATTACAGACAAACATGTAAAGAAAACAAGGAAAACACAAAAAAAATCTAAGAAGAAGGAGAAAGTCGTGTGAACAGAGCTTCCAACATGCTCTTGATTTGCTCGCTGGTTTCCTGTTGCTTAGATACCATGTTTGCTATAGAGTCAATCTTGATATCCTGCTTGTCCATCCTTTCGTTCATCAGCATATCTGATCTCTTCAAATCCTCCAGAGCCTTCCTGTCAAGAGAGGAAGCTTGAGGATCTTCAGATACAGACTGCTTCTTAGAGCTTTCTGTAGCTTCTTCTGCTTGACCCAAATCTTCAGCTTGAATAACCTGTTCTTCTGCAGCTTGAACTGTAGATGCTGGATGCTTTTCAGACCAAGGCTCAATGTCCAGAGGGAGAGCTTCTTCCTTCAGCAGCTTGCTCAGAACTGGGCCTTCCATTTCCTTCAGCAGATTGCTGAAGTTCTGTTGAGCCTGCCCATAGCTTTGGTCTTGCAACTTGAAGGTTTCAGTACAAACCCATCTTCTGAACTGAGTCCAGAGAAAGTCTGATACAGCAGGATCAACCACTTTCAGACTTGCTTGTTTTAAAGAAGTGATCCACTTCTGCATATCTGTTTCAAAATTCAAAATGCTGGAACCAACATCTGGTTGTTTCGGTTTGGGAATAGCAGTTTTCTGGTTTATTGCAGCAAGGCGTTCAAGGATTGTTAGATCAATGACTGTCTTGCTGTGGTTTTCTGTATTTTTCTTAGGTGAGGGAGTAGGAGAATCAGAAATAACGATTGGATTGGATAGGGTATTAGGTGGAGTTGTTTCTGGTGAGGATGGTAGCTGAGACATATTAACAGTTGTACCACAAGGAAATTGAATGGCCAAGGGTTGTGGTTCAGGGGACTCGGAGGTTTTAGCCTCAGAGTTTTGAGTCTCAGGCTGTGGTGATTGTGCATGTGGAGGAGATGGTGGATTAAAATCTGGTTGAGGAGAGGATGGTTGTGGAATTTCTAGTTCTAGTATTGGAGAAACTGGAGTTTCTGGTATTGGAGTTTCTGGTATTGGTGATAGAGGGATGTCAGGTTGTGGTGAGATGGGAATTTCAGAGTTTGGATTTGGATTTTCTGGTTGTGTATTTGGATTGTTTGTTTCAGGAGCGGAAGTATGTTGGTCTATATCAGACAGAACTTGTGCAAGTTCTGGTTCTGGTAAGGTTGCAGTGTTTGGATTTTGTGGTTTGGAGCGGGATCTTCTGAGGGTTAATGACTCAGAAGGGTCAAAATCAATGTCAAAATCTTCATAGGTTTGTGGTGTTGGGATATCAGCTGGTGTTGGAATGGGGGTAGGAATAAATGAGGAAACAAAACTTGAATTTAAAACAGTAACAGAAACAGGATTACCTCTTTTCTTTGGAGTCTGTTGTGATGGTCCTTCTGGAGCAGCTTTTCTCTTCTTCGTCTTCTTCAGAGCAACCTCTGGTGCCTTCTGCTGAAGATCTTGAATATTTAGATTAGGTGTTGTACCATCAGCTTTGCACGCATCCAAATATCTCAGAATGATCTGAGGCTTAGAGTCAATCTCTGAGAACATAGGGAAGTCCTCCAGAGGGACTCTTCTACTGGAGATTTCAGCAAAAGGAGTGATGTTGGTCTCCTTCTTAATGTTCTCTATCAGCTTCATCTTCTTGAGATTATTGGCATTCAGCTGCTTGCCAACAGAAGGTTCCAGGGTGCTGATCTCTTGTGCGTCTGTCAAGTGTTCAATCAGCCTATTCTCAGTCAGAATATCTGATATCAATCTGCCCAAGGGTATCCAATCCCTTTTAGTACGTTCTTCTTCCCTTGTCTCCTTGACGCTGGTTCTCAGATGGTTGAACAGAAGATGAGCTAGATTAATCTTTACCTTCTGATTGATAAAATAAATCAGAAACTGCTGATCTATGTTTATGTAATCAGGAGAGCTTGTAGGCTTCCTGTGGTTGAAACATCCCAGAATAATCTTTGCCCAAATTTTGTGCTTATCTCTCAAATACCTTATCTTGCTGGAGGGAAGCCCCAGCGTGAAAATCTCCCTTGCAATTAGGGCAGCATCTTGACATCTTTCTGCCATGTCAATACAGCGTATACCACCTCCATTGTAGCCAATCAGACGAGCAATCAAATCTTCAGTTATCACAATCTTCTTCCCCATTATGTAAGAAGTGACCTGGTGATTTGAGGAAGAGGCGTGAATCCAAAATTCCTTAACCAAGATAGGGAAAGTTGGACCCACCAACCTGTCAAAGTATTTCTCCCACCCTTGAGCTTGAACCTCTTCTGATAAATCAAAGCCATTTTCCTTCAAACTATTGAAATCCACTATAATCTCTGACAGAACTTCAAGGTTCTTGACTAGAGTGAGTAGTGTTCTGAGAGGAACCTCATATTGCTCAGCTGATGTGTCTTTCTGGGAACCTGAAGAGAGATTTCTGCTAGAAGCCATGTTCACACGAGGATTTTTTGAAAAAAAGCTTGAAAGGTTTCTCAGAAAATAGAAATTCTTAGTGAAGACGAAAGTGAAGGTAAACGTGTGTGAGTGGTGTGAAGCGTGTTTAAATAGATTTTGAAAAAGTTTTTGAGAACATAAACGCTTAAGAGAGAGAAATAAATCATGATTAATAGCATTTAATGATAGCTGATTTTAGGGGATTTCAGAAAGATACTTAAACGGTTACCAGTGACATGTGTCTCAATGCATCCAATCAGTGCTTTGCCTTTTCAGAAGCGTGAACGCATGTTCAGCCTCAGGAAACAACTGATGATTGGATGACACTTGTTTGCTTGAGTGAACAACACATATATCCTTGAACTAAAGCGCTCAGATCTTCATGGATAGATTCTGATGCAATCTGCATTTCTAAAATTCTGAAAAGAGGATTGATCAGAAGTTCACAGAGTAATAAACATAATTCTGAAGGTTAATATATAAAATTAAAACAGTTTTATTCTGGACAGAGCTTCATGCTGAGATGATTCAGAATGAAGTTGAACTTATCTTCAGAAAGTGGTTTTGTAAAGATATCAGCCCATTGATGGTCTGTATCAATAAATTTTAAGTTTAAAATGCCTTTCTGAATATAGTCCCTAATGAAATGATGTTTTATTTCTATATGTTTACCCTAGAATGCAAAATTGGATTTCTACTTAAGCAAATGGCAGAGGTGTTATCACAGAGGATAGGAATGTTACTCTCATATATCTGGAAGTCCTCAAGTTGACTTTTCATCCAGAGCATTTGTGTGCTGCATCCAGCTGCTGCTATGTATTCAGCTTCTGCTGTTGATAGAGCAATGGTGGATTGTCTTTTGCTGGACCAGGAGATCAGATTTTCTCCCAGAAACTGGCAGCTTCCAGAAGTGCTTTTACGCTCTACTCTGTCTCCAGTAAAGTCATCATCACAGTATCCTACTAAGCTGTAATCACTAGATTTTCTATAAAACAAACCCAGATTAGTAGTACCTTTCAGATACTTGAAAATTCGCTTAATAGCTGTTAAGTGAGATTCTCTAGGATCTGATTGGAATCTTGCACAAATGCATACACTGAATAAAATATCAGGCCTTGAAGCTGTAAGATAAAGAAGAGAACCAATCATACCTCTGTAGACTTTCTGTTCTACCTTTTTGCTTACCTCTTCTCTTTCCAGAATGCACGTGGGATGCATTGGAATCTTTGATGGCTTACATTCTGAGAGATCAAATTTCTTCAGAAGTTCTCTGACATATTTGCTCTGATGAATGTAAGTTCCTTCTGGGGTTTGGTTGATCTGAATGCCCAGAAAGAATTTCAGTTCCCCCATTAGGCTCATCTCAAATTCTGCCTGCATACACTTAGCAAATTCTCTTCCCAGAGAAGGTTTAGTAGATCCAAATATAATGTCATCAACATAAATCTGACAAACTAAAATGTCATTCTTAACTGTTTTACAGAATAAGGTTGTGTCCACCGTCCCTCTGGTGAATTCCTTTTCTAACAGGAAGTTACTTAGTCTTTCGTACCAAGCTCTGGGAGCTTGTTTCAGACCATACAGTGACTTCTTTAGTTTGAAAACATATTCTGGATTTTTTGTACTTTCAAAACCAGGGGGTTGGTGCACATATAACTCTTCTTCTATATATCCATTTAAGAATGCACTCTTGACATCCATCTGATACAGAGTGATGCCTTTATTAACAGCAAAAGAAATTAAAAGTCTGATAGATTCTAACCTGGCGACTGGAGCAAAGGTTTCTGTATAGTCTATCCCCTCTTGCTGACTATAACCTTGTGCTACCAATCGTGCCTTGTTTCTGATGACTTCACCTTGTTCATTCAGCTTGTTTCTGAACACCCATTTAGTTCCAATGACGTTGAATCCTTTGGGTTTAGGAACTAGATCCCATATGTCATTTCTTGTGAATTGATTCAGCTCCTCTTACATTGCTAGAATCCAGTCATTGTCCAGAAGTGCTTCATCAATTGAGGATGGTTCAATCAGAGAGACAAGTCCCATGAGGGATTCTTCAGAGTTTCTGAAGCTGACTCTTGTTCTGATTGGATCTTCCTTTCTTCCTAAGATAGTTTCCTCAGGGTGATCCATGCTGCTTCTGGATGGTCTTTTCTGAGGTGGATCAACAGAAGATGCTAGATTGCTTGCAGTGCCTCTTTCTGATGTTAAGGGAGTGTCTCTTTTAAGAGCTTCTGATGACTTGTCTTCAGTACCTGTGAATTCAACTTCCATACCTGCAAGTAATTCATTCTGCTTTGACTTTTGAGAGTCAAGCTTGTCATCAAAACGAACACTGATTGATTCTTCCACAATCTGTGTTTCTGTATTGTATACTTTGTACCCTCTTGAGCGTTCAGAGTATCCTAACATAATACACTTCTGTGCTTTAGAGTCAAACTTGTTCAAATAATTCTTAGTATTCAAAATAAAGCAAGTACATCCAAATGGATGAAAATATGAAATGTTGGGCTTTCTGTTCTTCCACAATTCATATGGAGTCTTTTCCAGAATAGGTCTTATAGAGATTCTATTCTGAATGTAGCACGCTGTGTTTATTGCCTTTTCCCAGAAGATCTTAGCAACGTTAGTCTCGTTGATCATGGTTCTGGCCATTTCTTGCAATGTTCTGTTCTTTCGTTCTACAACTCCATTTTGCTGGGGAGTTCTAGGACAAGAGAAATCATGCAGAATGCCTTTGTCATTAAAAAATGATTCAAAATCTTTGTTTTCAAACTCTCCACCATGATCACTTCTGACTTTGACGATTCTAAGATCCTTTTCATTCTGAACTTAGTTACAGAAGGTAACAAACACAGAGTGTGACTCGTCCTTGTGTCTTACGAACTTTACCCATGTCCATCTGCTATAGTCATCTACGATTACTAACCCATACTTCTTGCCACTGACTGAAGCAGTTTTAACTGGTCCAAATAAGTCAATGTGCAGAAGTTCTAATGGCTTAGAGGTGGAAACAACGTTTTTAGATTTGAAAGCAGGTTTTGCAAACTTGCCTTTCTGACATGCTTCACACAGAGCATCTGAATTGAACTTCAGGTTAGGAAGTCCTCTGACCAGATTGAGTTTGTTAATCTGAGATATTCTTCTCATACTAACATGCCCCAATCTTCTGTGCCAGATCCATTGCTCGTTGTTAACAGACAGAAGACACTTTACATTCTGACTTTTCAGTTCAGAAAGTTTGATTTTGTAAATGTTGTTTCTCCTCTTTCCATTAAATAGGATAGTCCCATCTTTCTGACTAACAGCTTTACATGAATTCTGATTAAAGATTATATCATAACCGTTATCACTTAATTGACTTATGGATAACAGGTTATGCATTAATCCATCTACTAATAAAACATTACTAATAGAGGGAAGATTTCCATTACCTACTGTTCCAGAGCCAATGATCTTTCCCCTCTGATTGCCTCCAAAGCCTACGTGGCCTCCAAGCTTAAGTTCCAGGCTTTGGAACATATGCCTTCTTCCCATCATGTGTCGTGAGCAGCCAAAGTCCAGGTACCATGACTGGTGTTTCTGATTTGCTGCTAAAGATATCTGCAACATGTATTATTTTATCCTTAGGTACCCATATTTTCTTGGGTCCTGATTTGTTAGTTTTACCAAAACTCTGGTTGAATTTTGGTTTGACAGGATAATTACTACTGGTATATTTAATGTCGTGTGTGGGCCCATATACAAAGTGTGAATTAAGAGGAGTTCGTTTAATAACTAAATCCATGGCATTCTTTGGTGTAGGTACCTTACCTTGGTATCCTATTCCCTTTCTGCCATTTCTGCTAACTCAATAGATCATTGAAGCCATCTTGCTTCTATCTATGCTTTTAGCTAGAAACTTCTGGAAGCTCTGATCATACTCCTTGATGATCTCATCAGTACTACTGGAAGTTTCAGGAATTGTTTCCTTCTGAGAGTTTTGTAATAGATTTTCTAATTTTGAAATTTTATTTTTCAACTCAGAATTCTCCAATTTGAGACTATCAGTTTTATCAGAGTCAGAAGCAAGATCCCTTTTCAGGTTTCTGAATTTGACTCTGATTTGCTGATATCGTTCCAGAATCTCATTGAGGCTTTCAGCTAGTTCAGCCTTAGTAAAATTAATAGCAAAGTCAGGAAATACCTCTTCTATGTCTGATTCAGAGTCTGATTCAGAAGCTTCACTGTCTTCTGCTATGTTCGCCATGAGAGCTATGTTTGCTCTTTCATCATCTGATTCTGAGTCAGCTTCAGATGTGTCAGAGTCATCCCATGTAGCCATGAGACTTTTCTTCTTTTCCTTGCCAAACTTTCTTCTGGGCTTTTCCTTCTAAAGCTTTGGGTAGTCACGCTTGTAGTGTCCTTGCTCATTACATTCATAACAGATGATGTCTTTGTTGTTTGGCTTTCTGCTTCCTGAAGAGCCTTCAGATCTTCTGTGTCTAGAGGAGGAATCTGACCTTCTGTATCTGGAGGAGGATTCGTTCTGGTTCTCATATCTTCTGGGATTCCTGAACTTTTTTGCCTCTGCTTCCACAGTTGGTTCACCCTTCTGGAGAGGAGAGACAGCTCATCTTCTTCTGATGAGGACCCATCAGAGGTTTCTTCAACAGCCTGCAAAACTTTGGAGTCAGATTTTCTGTTAGATTTCAAAGCTAATGGCTTACCTTGCTTTTGAGGTTCATCAGCTTCTAGCTCTATCTCGTGACTTCTGAGGGAGCTGACAAGTTCCTCTAGAGTGATTTTGTTGAGATCTTTAGCTAGCTTCAGCGCTGTGACCATTGGCCTCCACTGTTTTGGCAAGCTTCTGATGATCTTCTTAACATGATAAGCAGTAGAATACCCTTTGTCCAGAACTTTGAGACCAGCAACCGGAATCTGAAATCTTGAGAACATTATTTCAATAGATTCACTTTCTTCCATCTTGAATGCCTCATACTTCTGAATGAGCGTAAGAGCTTTAGTTTCTTTAACTTGAAGGTTGCCTTCATGCGTCATTCTCAGAGAATCAAACATATTCTTTGCAGTGTCTCTGTTTGATATCTTTTCATATTCAGAGTAAGAGATAACATTGAGAAGAATAGTTCTGGCTTTGTGATGATTTTTGAAATCACGCTTTTGTTGATCAGACATTGCTTTCCTGTCAATCTTCTGACCACTTGCATTCACTGGGTGCGTGTATCCATTTGTCACCATGTCCCACAGATCAGCATCATGGGCTAGAAAGAAGCTTTTAATTCTGTCTTTCCAGTAATCAAAGTTCTCTCCATCAAAGACTGGAGGTTTTCCACTGAATCTGTCTCTTTCTTCGTTGTTGTCATTGCTGATGTTTTGATGTGTTCCTGCCATAGTGTTTTTCAACGCTGGATTCTGTACTGACACGGTTAAGTGTTATGAACTTAGAACCAGGCGCTCTGATGCCAATTGAAGATGTGAAAAACACGAGAAGGGGGGTTGAATTGTTAAAACTTGAATTCAAATGCAGACAACACGTTATTTTTATACCAGTTCGTTTGATCTCAAACTACTCCAATCCACCCGTCAAGGTGATTTCTCCTCTCTCCAACGAGGTCTTAATCCACTATATTCAACTGAATACAAAACTGCTTTAACAACTTCTAAAGCCTTCTTGAGTCTAAACCACATACCGATTTCTCAAGGAAATTATTTCACAGATAAATGAACAAATGTGTGTTTTGGTGTTTCTAGAAAAACTATATATCACAACTGTGATAATACACAATATGCAGCTTAGATAAAACTAGATTGCTAATGCTATAGAGTAAGCGGTTGAGAGCTTTAGCAAACTGATTGAGTGAGAACGAAGATGATTATTGGCTTTTGGCGTGTAGAGTATTGTAGAGCATTAGCCATTTCACTTTTCACTGATTTGTTTAAATACTTCTTGGAATAGATACGTTGCAGTCCATAATTCCATTTCAATGCTCATTACGTTCTTTCCATTTTGAGAAGATCTTTGTCTTGGAATAAAGTCGTTGGTAATTAATTTTCCTTGAATGCAGTAACGTTGATACTTCAGAATGTTTTACGTAATGAAGATCAGAGCGTTCTTGGCTTTAGCTTATTCTGGCACTTCTGAGTGCTGATGACATGATTAGGAACTTGATCAGAATCAGAGTATGTTTGAGCGCAAATTTTGTTCATCAGACTTCAATGTAGCACATGTACTGATCTTCTGATGCTGATGTTGATACTGATGTTCTGCTGCTGATTGCATCAGTGTTTCCTGTAAATACACAACATAATTTTTAAGTAGCATCTATGTCTCATATAAAACTCATAATATTTAATCTTGTATTTTGTTATCATCAAAACTCTAACTGAGGGTTGTAGAATCAAACTATGTTCTAACATCTTTAACTTCCAACCTATGCATATACACTAACAATCATCATAATAATCTTTTGTTTGGGTGTCATCTAGACGAGGTTTGATAATGTCTAATTAGGTTCTTGTGTAGTAGAGAATATTAGGTTGATATTTGTAGGGGTCTTCATCTATAAAAAATCGCGGGTTTGTCCTCAGGATTATTGATTAATTTTGGGGCTTTCGTGCAAGACGTTTAAGAGAGGATTGTGACCTAGTAAAAGCCTTTGGAGATGAATAATGCAATGGACCCTTTGGAGATAAAGAACTAAAAGGAAGTAGCGCGAGAACAGCGAGCCAAATTTAAGTCTTGTGTTGCAATAGGTACAATTGAAGGTGCGCGAAAGCTTTAGTGATAAATTACGCAAAGGAGTAGCAAGATTCGTATAATCATTTGGAAGCTATTGTTTCTTTGTCTTGTTCAAGATCAAAGAAAGAGAAGGGGTTGAATCAACATCAAACAGTTGTTTTTGTAGGGTTTCTCTTGGAACACTTCTCTTGTATTCATAATTTTTGCAAAGTAAGAAAGTATCCTAATTCCATATTGGAATTAGGTGTAGATGTACCCACATGCAAGGATGAATGTGGGGAACTGTGTAGAAAAGTCCATGTTTCACTCTCCATTATCTCATTACTTGCTTTTGTTTTTCATTACGTAAGTTTTCGAATAGCATTGTTTAATCAATTTACTCGTAATTGTTTTGTTTAAAGTGGTGTATTGATTAGCTTATAATTACTTTGATTATTAGTGGTTTTCATATCAACACAACTCAAATAAAAATTTTGAAAAGTCAAATGCATACCAAGTGTTTGACAAATTGTAATGTTTTATCTCTTACTCTCATTTACTCTCTATATAAAATTTGTTGAATGTGTTGTTTGATCGATTGATTCATATAGCATTTCTCTTTGATTGTTAAACTTTAAATTGCTTTGTTGATTAGTTTATAATCACTTTGATTCTAAGTGCTTTTTCATATCAACAAAGCTCAAAGAAAATTCTGAAAAAATGATTGTGCGTCACATTTTTAATAAATTGTCAAGTTATATTTTTAATATGATTTCATTGGAAATAGGAAACCGGTGTGTTTGATATTAAACTATTAATTAAGATATTATTATGTTGATTAATTTTATCATGATCTTAACTAAGTCCATTTAGACTACTATTTTGATTTAGGTCATAAACTTTCTGTTCAACATTATTTTTTCAAATAAATTTTTAAGTAACCATTTTTGAAAGGTGATTTTTAATTTGAGGATCTATTCACCTACCCTCGTCTAGATAAGTCGTCGTAGTCTAACAAGTGGTATCAGTACTCTAGTTAATTTTGTATTTCGAAACTCTTATTAGACAATGACGTACGAACCTAAAGGGGGTTACAAAACATCCCCAAAATTTTCGGGAGAAAAATAAAGTTATTGGAAAGCTTGTATGAATATTCATGTTAATCCATATGGCAAGGGTATGTGTGACGCTATTACTCAATTCAATGTTAATGTCATTATCACGCCTAAACCAGAAGCACCATGGAATAATGATAAGAAAGATTCATTAAATATCATTAATTGTTTAAATTCACTCGGTAAGCCTATTTCTAATGCAATTTCTACTAACAAGTTTTTGAGATGTCTTACTAGGAAATGGCTACCGAAGGTCACCGCGATCAAGGAAGCTAATGATCTTATAACATTTGACTCACTATATTGGTTGGTAAGCTTGAAGAACATGAGCAAGAACTCCCATCTTAGACAAACATGAAAGGAAACTTGAGAAAAAGAATAAAAAGGAGAAAGACACGAATAAAAAGGAAAGAATGAAGTCTAAAGCTCTTAGGACTTCAACTTTAATGTCTTCAAAAAGTTAGCACGTATATGATAGTGATTTTAGTGATGGTAAAAATTTAAATTTTCACTATGGTTGTATTAAAGGCTTGCCAAAATGCAACCAATTTTTCACTAACCCCTAAGGACCCAATGAAGATTGGGTACCTAGCTTGTCTTGTTGTTTTTGTAGGAACATTGTCTTAAGTCTATAAAGAGAATATCAGTTCTTATTTATGGTGGCTCAAGGAATATGAAAATATTCTAATCCTATTGTATATGTGGAAGAAGATAGATTATGTGATTTAGAAAGCAACTACAAGTATTGTTTAACTATTAAAAGAGGCGTAAGTTACTCTTGATGTTGTATCTGAGAATACTCAGAAAAGGTATTTCATTTCATGGTGCAGGTGTATCTTCAATAGGCATACTCAATGACGTCGAAGAAGGAATTGATCAACCTGAATTAGTGAAACATGAGGAGGATAAAGATGACTAACATGAAAAGTATAAAGATGAGAGTTAAATCAAAGTGAATGACCATCAAATCAATGACTTTCTTAGATTCATCACAAGTTATATTTTTGGGTACTTTGTCAAAGTGAAAAGTGGTAAGATAGTGTTATTCTAAAATCATTGTGGAATACTTTGCATTTGATCCAACATTCTTTCGAGATTTCCTTATGAAATACAAGTTCATCCTCCGTCAAATTGTACGCTGAGGTAATATCGATTTAACTTTTACTTTGTCAGTAAATTATCTCTTTTACTTGTTTATTTCTCTAAGTACATCACATACTTGGTGTATAGTATATATTATGAGAATTCATTTGCAACATAATTCTTAATTGATAATAATGGTGACTTGTCAATTTTTATATTTTAAATGACCTCATCATATTATATTTTCATGGAGTTTTTATCCTTTATAAACAGTTATGTGTACACAAGCATTTTTAGCTTCATTAAACATCAATCATAACACATTTGACATTATATCATATTTGATTTTACTAACATGCAACTTGTCAAAGATTTCTCTAATATTATGTAGAGAGTGTTTGAAATGGGTCTTATGGGGAGTTGAATTACTTTCTCAGACTCCAAATAAAGTAACTCAAAGAAGGAACACATGCGTGGGGAATTACCTTCACGATCATGTTGAAAAAAGGGGATGTTGTGTTCGAGCATTTTGATTCTGAAAATCAACTTGATGACGTTTTCACAAAATGTTTACAACTAAGATATTTTTCAACAAACACGAGCAATTGGAGATTACTAATGTCTCCAATGTTGCTTTTTTTAGTATGAAGTTTGCACTGTTATACTTTTGGCTCTAACACTTTGTTTGAGTATTTTTACATCATGTGAATGCAAATTCCATTCCATAAAGAATGAGGTAATATTGTTTCAAATTTCTCCTTAAAAGTAATATTCTTCTTAGTACATGTTTTAGTTCTTTAAATATGCTTGCTATATTCTCAAATGATGAAAAACATGAATGTTCATTTCCAAAAAAATTTATTGATAACTATTGTATGTTCTCAATATATATGTTTATTATGGCTTCATGTATTAATTCTTTCACATTTGTATAATTTTTCTCTTGTATGTTCAAGAATGTGTTTCTTTTATTATTTCTTGCATTCATGTATGAGTTGAATGTAAGCATGTTAATTTCATGTGCGGTTCTTGTTGTAGTTAAGTCATATTTGATGATAATATTTTCATTTTGGATCGAGTAGTGACATGTTCTTGTCATTATTATAGGCACGTGTGTGTGCGGAATCGGGAGTTCAATTGTGTTGTGTTACATAATCGTGACGCTATAGAAGCAACTTGAATAGCTTGCTCTTGTATCACATTCATTATTATTCATGCAATTGCATTACATGTTTGGTAATGCTTTATGCTTGTTATCTATTAATTTTGCATCATTACATATATATGGGGATATGTAATTGTATGCTCTTCTTTGCAAAAATGTCTTTGAGTGATATATTAGTAATAGTATTGGAATATGATACTTCTCAAGATTTAACTTTTTTCTTTTTGATGTTGTCAAAGGGGGAGAAGCATATGAGACATAAAGTTGGGAAGTACAAAGTCAGGGGGAGCATTTGATAACTACAAGAAATGCATCATCCCAAGCTTTGTCATCATAAAGAAGAAGGAGTATGTGAGTGAAACATCACCATTAGATATTTTGCATGATGTCAAAACTAGGAACATATAGCATTTCTTTATATTGAACGATATCTTTATGTCATGGGGCACTCCCTTGCATTAGAGGTCTTAGGAATCATTTCAAACAAGTTTGAAATTGGTCCAATTCATTTAAAATTATTTTCTGCATAAAATTTTATTGTATGTGTTGAAACATACGTATTTAAGGTCGACACATACTGAAGCTTTTAAGAAATCTCAGAAATGCTGATTTTATGTGTCGACATATACGAATTTCAAGTCGACACATGAACTACATTTTTAAAGGAAAAAAGATATTGTCTTGCTTAGGTCGACACATTCGTTTTCAGGTCGACACATGTAGTTAAAATTTGACTTATGTGTCGACACATACAATTTTCAGGTCGACACATACTGTTTGATTTGGTCAATTTTTCAATTATTTTTAATTCCAAAAATCTACTTTTTGCATCTAAACTTCCACAAATATAAATACACCATTAATGCATCATTCCATCTGGATGATACCATAAAAATGTCCTACAGTTTCTCTTCAGCTTCAACCTCTAACCAATGCATATACACTAACAAATCATCATAAAAATCTTTTGTTGGGGTGCTATCTAGATGGGGTTTGCTAAAGTCCAATTAGATTCTTGTGTATCCAAGAATATTGCGTAAGGAATTGCAGGGGGTTTTATCTAAAAAAAACGTGAGTTTGTCCTCCAAGATCATTCATTGATTTTAGGGTTTTCCTGTAAAATGTTTAAGAGAGGATTATGGCCTAGTTAAATCCTTTGGAGATAAATAACACAAAGGGCCCTTTGGAGTTAAAGAATAAAAAGGAAATAGGGCAAGAATGGTGAACCGAATTTAAGTCTTGTGTTGTAGTAGGTACAGTTGATCAAGTGCGAAAGTTTTGGAGATAAATTATGCAAAGGAGTAGCAAGATCCGTATAATCAATTGGTAGCTATTGTGTCTTGGTCTTGTTTAAGATCAAAGGAAGAGAAG
The DNA here is from genome assembly GCA_948472305.1 of Vicia faba. Taxonomy (NCBI): domain Eukaryota; kingdom Viridiplantae; phylum Streptophyta; class Magnoliopsida; order Fabales; family Fabaceae; genus Vicia; species Vicia faba. Next base: position 1,434,115,492 of record OX451737.1, on the reverse strand, counting down.
GGGTTGAACCAACATCAAACGGTTGTGTTTGTAGGGTTGATCTTGGAACACTTCTCTTGTATTCGTATTTTTTGCAAAGTAATAAAATATCCTAATTCCACATTGGAATTGGGCACAGACATACCCACATGCAAGAACGAAAGTGGGGAATTATGAAGAAAAATTCTCGTGTCTCTCTCTATTATCTCTTTACTCGCTTTTGTTTTTCATTATGTATTTTTTCAAATAACAATGTTTAATCAATTTACTCGTAAGAATTTTCTGCAATTTTTTTGTTAAAGTGGTGTGTTGATTAGCTTATAATCACTTTGATTATAAGTGGTTTTCATATCAACACAACTCAAATAAAAATTCTGAAAAGTCAAACGAACACCAAGTGCTTGACAAATTGTAATGTTCTATCTCTTACTCTCATATACTCTCTATATGTAACTTGTTGAATGTGTTGTTTGATCGATCGATTCATATAGAATTTATCTTTGATTGTTAAAGTTTAAATTGCTACACTGATTAGCTTATAATCACTTTGATTGTAAGTGCTTTTTTCATATCAACAAAGCTCAAAGAAAATTCTAAAAAATTTATTGCACGCCACATGTTCGATAAATTGTCAAGTTATGTTTTAATATGATTTAATTGGAAATAAGAAACTGTTGTTTTTTATATTAAACTATTAATTGATATATTATTTATGTTGATTTATTTTATCATTATCTTGATTCCATATGGCTTGTTCATATCTGAGTTTCCAATAACTAGGTTCGTTTAGACTACTATTTTGATCTAGGCCAAAAACCTTTCGCTCAACGTTGTTTTTCAAATAAGTTTTTAAGTAACCATTTTTGAAAGGTGATTTTCAATTTGGGGATCTATTCACCCCTCTATAGATAAGTCGTTGTAGTCTAACACAAACATGGAAAAATATTTTTTTTTAAACAAAACTTTCATTAATTAAAACGTCAAAGGTGATCTTTTAAAAAAAAACACTAGTTAAGGTTTCAAGAGAAGAGCACAAGTTACCTTAGCAACATCAGGAATAATTGAATGAAGTATTTGAATACAAACATACTCTTTCCCAACACTTTGTTAATACTTGACAAGCCTTGTTTCTCTTTCAATGTATACAATCAATATCCCAGTAACTTTGAGATCGAGACTACCATTGTGACTGGTTTTTTAGACACGGATAATCCGCTTGATCTAAGCAACAACTTTGTGAGAAGATGGATTCTTCGGCTTATCAAGGGTGAGGACATTGTATTTGAGAAATTCGTTGAGTTTCCATTTAAGGAAAGAGTGACTGGTGGGAAGAGGAGTGTAGTGACTGGTTCAGATGTTGAGGTGGTCGTAGTTCTTGAGGAGTATGGGCCACTCTGATTTGTCAACTAACGATGCTTAGTTTGTTATTTTTGTTGCTCTATTAGTTCTTCTTCATATTTTAGGAATACGTCTTGGAGCTTTTATGTGGAAGAAGTTAAGATTTGAGATGTCGGTTCCTACGATTCTAGACTTGTGGAGACGCAATTGTCTCTTAGTGTTCTCACGGAGAAGGTCAAGGGTTTTCAAAGAGAAGGTTTGTTGAGGTAAGAGTTAGTTTCAAAGAAATGAAGTTGATAAATATTGTACCCCAAAATTTACTCTCTCATTTCTCAAGGATTCTCACACAGTCTCGCATGACATCAAGTTTGCAGCACTAATACATCAATTTAGGTTTGGAATTGGCACAAGGGAAAAATGGTCAATTGCATGCTGAAAAGTAAAACCTTGACTTTTGGATCAAAATCAAGTTTCAAGAGTCTTATTTCATCAATACATGTTGGAATATGAAGTTTGTTTCATCAAGAAAATCAAAAGTCAAAATTACTTTGGAAAAGTCAAAATTCTAAATACTTAGAAGTTTTTCTAAGTGTTTAGGAAATATGATAAGTTCAGAGATTTTCACCATGATGCAAGTCGATTCTTGAAGAACTTATAACACAAGAGTTGTATATCTCAATGAGATCTAAAATATTGCAGAACATAACTTCTTTTAGAAGTGTTGAGATTTCAAGTTATAAATCTTTGAAGACACGACCAGGATATTGAAGTATTCAGTAAATTCTGGACATTTCCAAGACAGAATTTGGTTAGAACTTCTGGGCCAATTTTCACGAAGGTTAAATCAGAATTTGCAAGAGAAATTCAAATAAGGTCTGCAAAGCATTTTACAAGCTTTCTGAAAAGTCTGAGAACTCCTTCAGATCATGCTGGAGCAGGGAGATTCAAAGATCAGAAGTTGGATATTTGTTCTAAACTACACTGATGTTGAACTTTTGATCGAGATTAAGTTATGATACATAATTTCATATTGTAGGTTTATATTTTGATAAATATCATCATCATTTAATGGTCACACCCACTTTTGAGTCTTTATCCAAAGGATTTCCCCACGTGTGGCATAGAAGTACCGTTGCTGTCCTTGAAAAGAAAACTTTTGTACAAGTCTATGATGGGCCCATGCTTTGCTTTTGCTTTTGAGGGTAATTTTCCTTAATTCATGCTTACAAGTCCAGCTTTAGCGCAACTAAAGCTGCTAACCACCATACTTGTTTAAACTTGCTTCAATAACAAGTCAGCGCCCTAGTATATGATGGTTGTACTCGTGACTTCTCCAAGCTACTAAATCCTTGCCTATAAATTGAACTACATTTGCAACTGTTAGAGAGGTCGATAATTTTGAGAGAAAAGCCTTGAAACTTTGCTGGAATTTCCAAGAACTTGAAACTGCCAAACATAAACACAAAACATGCTAAGCTTCTGTTTCTTTTTACTCCCAAACTCTAATTTTCTTGCACAGATCACCCACTCAGTTTCTAACGCATATTTAGAAACAATCCCAACTACTATTTACAGACTGCAATATAATCTCCACCAACTTCCATTTCAAAAAAATCATAACTTTGCTTCTTGGCTGTTCCAGAATTTCCCAGCCATTCATAGCTCAAGTTAAAGGTTGTTCTAGCGAGCCCGTGAGAAAGCTAACCAGAACATCACAGCAGCCAGAACCAGGCTCTAATTTATAGAACATTCTCCAGCTGCAAGGTAAGCTTCTTCTGACTCTCATCACATTACTTAGGCATTAATAGGCTTACATGTTTGAAAATACAATGTAGACATCCTGACTCTGATGCTGTACATATTCATAAAATTCATGTATTTTATTTTGCCTAAGTAGAGAGAATCACAACTCAGAACTTCTTGAGGAAATTAGGATTTAGATTTAGGATTAGCAAAATCATGCTTGTTTCTGATTTACAGTTCTGAAACTTTATGTTTCTGAAACCATGATTAAATTTGACATAACTGTTATGTGTGCATTTTCTGTTTTGTTGAGAAATGGCTAAGTTCCAGATGCTCTGACTGGCCTGAAGAAGGAGATAAAGATCATCATTAGAATTTACTTTGTAATATATGTTTATGTTTTTTCGTCTAATACATGATGTATAGCCTCCCCAGTGGTAGAGAATGCATGCATAAGACATTAGTGTTAAGGGTCCTGAGTTCTAGTCCCAGAAACACCCATTTATGTTTATTTCTTTACATTTTTACCTCATTAGTTGGACCAGAAGTTTTAGACGTTCCCATCCAAAAGCATTAATATCTCACATAGCCATTATCACAACTTGGAGCTTGCCAATTACACTAGAACTTCTAGGTTTCCAACTACATCAAAACTTCTAGAATCTCTCAACATTCAGAACCTCCAAACTCTCTCAACATTCATAACCTCCAAACTCTCTCAACATTCAAAACCTCCAAACGCTCTCAACATCCAGAACATCACAGCAACCAGAAACTTCCATACCTTCCAGTAACATCAGAACTTCTAGGCTTCCAGTTACATCAGAACTTATAGGATTTCCCTAATTCCCAGCAACCCCATAACTTTAGTGTACCCGGACCCAAAACTTCTGACCATCCCCACTTCTGCTAACATCTCCTGTCTGATTTGCAGCGCATCAGAACTTCTTCCCCTTATTTCTATCCTTTCAGCAATGCGCTGATTCCGTTTCTTTGTCCTTAATTTTTATCATCATTTTATTTTCATTAATCAAAAACACCAAAAACATTTTTATATTCACATACTTTATTTAATTTCTTTTAAAATAAAAATACTAAAAATATTTTCTTAAGAAAACTTATTTTCTTCTCTTAACAAAAACAAAACAAGTCCATTTCATTTCTTGTACATTATTTAAATATGGTTGTAATAGATAATTAGGACTTTAATTTCTTGCAATCCCCATTTGTAAATTTGTACACCCCATTCCCCTAATGATTGTAATATCGTAGAATATTTACTTTCCGCAATTTATCATTGTGATCGGTGGGAACGAGAACTGACTGTTTTTGGAAAGCTGGTTCGTGTTTGCGTTTGTTTTCGCAAAATGTCGCGGTAAGCAAGAGTCGCCACCGTCTTTTATTTTATCCAACAATGAAAGGACAAAAGCACAGAAAAATTCCTTTTTGAGATGTTTCTCTGGTTCGGGAGGTAGATTATAGAAAGGGAAGGTGTTAGCACCCTTTCTATCCATGGTTATCCAGGGGCTCTTAGGTACTTGCTCACTATGTTTTCAAAAGGTTGCTTTTCTTTGTGTTTGTGGGTTTTGAAAAGAGTTTTGTTTTTTTGAAGAGAGTGTAAGTGTGAAAAGTTTTGTTTTGTTTTTAAAATGAGCAAGTACTTAAGAGCCTCTACCTACTCAAAAAGGAATTAAACTGTGTAAAAGTCCTTTAGACAGTGCCATCCCACTATTAAGGAGTAGGTAGCACCGTCGTTGGAGTTTTCGGGTCAATTCGGTTTAAGGGGCGTGTGGTCACTAAAGCAATGTTAGGATGATTTAGCGGTAACCCTAATGTCTTAGATCATTTTTATCGAGGCAACCATTTCTAGGCAACTTTGATCTTTGGGCAGGAGGGCGACCTCTAAGACTTCCTATACTTAATGACCATGTTCGAGGCAACCAAGTGAGGTGTACCCTAAGAGTGGCATGTGCAAGTGTGTCAATTTTCAGTTATATTATCTTTGCATGTCATGGTGAGCTACTGTTGATTTTAAGTTTAAGAGTTAATCTTGTCATGCATAGCCAAGTTAGCATACATCTAAACAGTTAATATATGTACAAGAATTTAAAGTGCGGGAATTGTAAATCCGACGCTATTACAAGGCTTCGGGGAGGGGGATTATTTACATGTCCAAATTTAGGGGAATAAAAGCAGTAAAATGTAAAAGGTCTTAGTTAAGCTATTACATCCCAGTAAGCAGTTACAATAACATAAATGCGCGCGAAAAAAATTGAATCGGAGTGTCCTTGGGTTTTGACCCTTTTTTTTATTAAATAAAGCATATTTTTTATCATTTTTTGATTTAAGAATTAAGACTAACTAATGATTAATTAATTAAAAAAAAGAAAATATTTTTTTGAGTTTTATTTTATTTTGAGAAAATGATCTAAATCTACTTAATTTTAGTTTTGGAAAAAACGTTAAGATAATTAAAAGATTAATTAACAAAATTAATTTAATAGGAAAAACTAGCCTAATGTTTTTTTGTGTTTTTTGATTTTACGTTGATTAAAAAAGAAATGAAAATAGTCAAAATAAGGATAAAAAAAGGAAATAGGCAGCAAACAAAAAAAACATAATTATGGAGGCCTGGGAGGCTTCGATCCAATCAGGGTCATGGCTCTTTCGATTGGGCCAGGAAGTGAGGCGTGAGTAGCCTTAGATCCAGGGAAGAGGATTGTCTTTTGATCATGGAGGTCATGGCTTTCGATCCAGGAATGAGATGCCTCCTTCGATCCAGCATGCTAATGGGTTCGATCTGGAGAAGTTGTCTCCTTCAATCTGGGATGTTATACCTGCAAAAGTATGTTAGCGAAATGCAGGGCCTGGGTATTGAACCCCAGGCCCTTCAATCCTGTGCTTGCTGGGTCTCTTCAGGCTATGTCTGCAGCAAATGTTAGCAAATGAAAAACATGACCTGGGTGCCAAACACAGACCTTTCGATCCTGTCTAGGATGTCAAATCAAAGGTAGCAACAAGTAATAATGTGTTATGAAAATGTAAAGTTGGACAATTTACCCTTTCTTACCAGTAGATTGGACCTTCGATTTGGGCGCTTCCTGGATGTAGGCACCTTCGATCTGGGCTTCTGGGCTTGGCTACTTTTGCTGAAGGGTGGCTTTGCTTGGAAAATTCTGGCAACCTTTGATGGATTTTTTGTGGGCAACCTCTCTCCAATGTTTCTTTCGTTCTCCTGTTGTGTGTTTCACGTCTGTTCTCTTGCAGAGTTTTGTGTGTTTTTTCGTGTGTTTCGTTGTATAATTTTCGTGTCCTGGATATGTATGCTGGCCTCTGTATTTATAGGGGTGTGAGGGTGCAGTAATGGCAAGAGACGGCCATTAAACAGGCCATTAAATGCCATGAGACAAGAAACGGACACATTAAAAGTTTTCCTTTTTTGAAATATTCATGTCTCTTGAATGAACCTGGACACTTTTGATTTGAGTGCCCTCTTGATGACCTCCTTCGAATGGCCCTTGTCCAAAGATCAATCAAAGGGTACTAATTAAAATTCCAATCGAAAGGTGTTGTTTCATGCTAATCGAAGTGCTCCTTCAGAATACCAATCGAAGGGCCTTTCAGAATGCCAATCGAAGTGCTCCTTTAGAATACCAATCGAAGGGTCTTTCAGAATGCCAGTCGAAGTTTTCCTTCAGAATACCAATCGAAGGGTCTTTCAGAATGCCAATCGAAGTGCTCCTTCAGAATACCAATCGAAGGGTCTTTCAGAATGCCAATCGAAGTTTTCCTTCAGAATACCAATCGAAGGGTCTTTCAGAATGCCAATCGAAGTGCTCCTTCATAATACCAATCGAAGGGTCTTTCAGAATGCCAATCGAAGTTCTCCTTCAGAATGCCAATCGAAATGCTCCTTCAGAATTCCAATCGAAGGGTCCTTCAGAATGCCAATCGAAGGGTCTTTCAGAATGCCAATCGAAATGCTCCTTCAGAATGCCAATCGAAATGCTCCTTCAGAATGCCAATCGAAGGGTCTTTCAGAATGCCAATCGAAATGCTCCTTCAGAATGCCAATCGAAGGGTCTTTCAGAATGCCAATCGAAATGCTCCTTCAGAATGCCAATCGAAGGGTCTTTCAGAATACCAATCGAAAGGTACTTAAAGCACCACTCAAAAAATTTCTTTTTCCTTAGGCAAGGGTTTGTGATCAACCATGCAAGGGGAAGACTTTGGAAAACATGAGAGGGCAAATTTTGGGGTGCAACAGTTTCCCCTGTTCAATTTTCTTAAACCTGAGGATATAGATTGGCTTTCGAGCCTTTCGTGATCCGAAGGTGGAAGATAATTGAACACTAGAGTGCCCAGAAATTTTCACTCGGATGGTGTAGTATCAGCATTGTGACATCGGGAATGGACTTACAAATGCCATTTGAAGATTGTTGGTAGGAGGATGGGCTTATAGATGCCATCTGCAGGAGTTTCGATCGCATAAGAGATTCCTTATCGGGAATTTGCATACCTGTTGTTGTAGAAGATTCTGCTGGGGAAGTTTAACTTTGGAGGTGAACTGCATATCTGGACTGAGAAGGAACCTGGGTAAGGTTACTTCGTGATGAGTCCATGTAAAACTTCGTCTGGAAAGTAGGAACCTGTGTAGGGTTGCCTGATGATGAGTCCATGTAAAACTGCATCTTGGAAAGAGAGGGAACCGGTGTAGGGTTTCCTGATGACGAGTCCGTGTAAAACTGCATCTTGAAGAGAGGGAACCGGTGTAGGGTTGCCTGATGACGAGTCTGTGTAAAATTGCATTTTGAAGGGAGGGAACCGATGTAGGGTTGCCTGAAGAGGAGTCCGTGTAAAACTTCATCTTTGGAAAGAGAGAACCTGTGTAAGGTTTCTTGATGACGAGTCCGTGTAAAACTGCATCTTGAAGAGAGGGAACCAGTGTAGGGTTTCCTGATGAGGAGTCCGTGTAAAACTTCATCTTTGGAAAGAGAGAACCTGTGTAGGGTTTCTTGATGACGAGTCTGTGTAAAACTGCATCTTGGAAAGAGAGAACCTGTGTAGGGTTTCTTGATGACGAGTCCGTGTAAAACTGCATCTTGAAGAGAGGGAAGCGGTGTAGGGTTGCCTGATGAGGAGTCCGTGTAAAACTTCATATTTGGAAAGAGAGAACCTATGTAGGGTTTCTTGATGACGAGTCCATGTAAAACTGCATCTTGGAAAGAGAGAACTTGTGTAGGGTTTCTCGATGACGAGTACGTGTAAAACTGCATCTTTGGAAAGAGGGAACCGGTGTAGGGTTTCTTGATGACGAGTCCGTGTAAAACTTCATCTTTGGAAAGAGAGAACCTGTGTAGGGTTTCTTGATGACGAGTCCGTGTAAAACTGCATCTGAAATTTCCTGAGAAGGAACCTGTGTAGGGTTGCTTCATGATGAGTCCATGTAGAACTGCATCTGGAAAGGAGGAACCTGTGTAGGGTTACTTTGTGATAAGTTCGTGTAAAACATCAGGATGAACTAGGGTAAGGTTGCTTCGGGCTAAGTTCATGTGAAACTTCAGGGTGAAACGGGGTAAGGTTACTGTGAGATAACTTCGTGTAAAACTTCTGGAGGAACCTGGGTAAGGTTACTTTGTGATAAGTTCGTGTGAAACTTCTGGAGGAACCTGGGTAAGGTTGCTTCGGGATAAGTTCGTGTGAAACTTCAGGATGAACCGGGGTAAGGTTACTGTGAGATAAGTTCGTGTAAAACTTCTAGAGGAATATATGAGAAAGGACCCGTGTAGGATTTTTCAGGATAAACCCGTGTGAAGTCTGTTTAGTTTCCGGAGTTAATCTTGAACTTGCTGGAAGTTATTGATGATAATCATCTTTCCTTAAAAGGTACATGATTAATCGTATATGATGCATGACATGCATTGTATGATGATGTTCTCAAAATAAATGATATTATGTTGTATGCAATATGTATGCGCACGTCATGATGTATGAACATGAAATGCTATTGTGGTACGTCCGAGTTTGGGAAAATAAATCCCTGACTGTTGTTGGAGAATAAAGAGTTTCACTCGCTGGAGATAACGACCGAAGATGATTGGGAGAATAATTCTGCAGGAGAGAATAACTTCGCTGGGGAATGGACTGACGAGGAAATGACTCTGTGGGGAGTATATACTCTGCTAGAAGATCTGCTGACTTGGAGAAATAAAACTCAACTGGGGATGAATTACTGTTGTTTGTGACAGTGAACCCTGTTGGGGATTGAATTTCTGTCTATGAAAGGAATGAACTCTGCTGGGGATAGAAAGAACTTCGCTAGGGATGATCTTTCAGTTGCAACTTGCTGAGGATAACCCAGTTAGACTCTTGTGAGGATAACCTATGAATTTGGCTGAGGAGACTTATTTGTGCTTCGCAGGGGACAAGCTTCCAGAGTCTACTGGGGAAGAGGAGTTGTGGTCCTTTGATTTGTAGTAGTCGGAGAGGCAAACTCAAGATGGGGAATCCTTGTGTTGTTGGGGAAATAAACCCTGTTGTCAGTCCGCTAGAGAGGTGACATCTTCGTTGGGGGAAGTCCTTGAGGATTCTTGAGGTTGATGCAGCTAGTGAAAGGGTTCAGAGATTATACTCTTGCTGGGGAATCATCCTATGAGAAGGATTTTGGGGAGATTTGTCATTGCCCCTAGTAGCAAGTGTTTGCGACATTGCCAGAAAATGTTTAATTGTACGTAACCCTTCACTGAGATTGATGTTCAATGCCCCAAGTGACGGAGATGGAGACCGGCCCCTGGTTACTCTGTACTTCTTCAGAGATTTCTTGAAATCTTGACTGGACTGCCCCAGGTGTGATGGATAGTGACATGTCATGTCCCCTTGTTGATAGGATATTTGTCAATGGAAGTGTCATCCTTTTTGAAGTGATTTTGTTCACTGAGAGGGCTTTCGTTCATCGGATATTCGTTGTGTGAATTTCTCCACTGTCAAACAAATAGCCAAATGCAAACAGTGATATTCAAATAATGCAAAGTTTATGCTTGTCTCAAAGTTTTGAAAAATGCGTTTTTTAGTAGAAAACTTTTTATAAGACAAATTCAACACAAGATTTAGGGCAAAGCCTTACAGGAGTCAGGATACCTTTTGTAACAGTATGCTTTCGAACTAACCCGTGCTTCAGTTAGGACTTTTGAAGGGTTGTAACGTGGCTTGGTTCACGATTTAAGAAACAAAGGATAAAGGCTCAAAGTATATTTGTACCCACCCGCTCTTCGTGATGTTCTTCAATCCTAAACTCAGTTAATTGTGCATTTGAACTCCGAATGAGTCTGGAACGACGTTTTTGGTGATGGTTCACACAAGTTGAATTTGTTGGAAGGCAGTCATTTTTGCAACATTTTTCATGTTGTCGAGGATTTGTAATGACCTCGTTCTTTTGATTTGTTCTCCCTAACTTTTGCCTGACTGTTCCTGTTTTCGAGATTACAGTCAGCGGGATGCCCCAGCTTTCTTAAGCCTCCTTTATAGGTTTTGGCTCAGTGGGCTTTTCTCTTTTGAGAGATTGACTGCCTATGAGATAAGGAACCACCATTGTCTTTCGATTCCAGAGGAATGCTTTTGATGTCGTTCGTTGTATTATGAACTGAGAGTTTTACGACTTCAATGCGCATTTGAATTAACTGAGAGACTACCCTGCCCCAGGTTTTGATTAAAGGTTTCAATTTGTGTTTAAAACAGAAAACTCCTACTTCTTTGGCTCGAAGGGGTTGACTAGGGATTATCTTCCTTATAACTCCAGTGTTTAGGATTTGAAAGAAATGCATGTACATCGTCAGCAAGGTCTGTCCAAAAGCATACTGTATGAGATTAT